>JARQOD010000001.1:820560135-820590149 GCA_033576555.1 Oophaga sylvatica | reverse complement strand
GTTAAGTCGCATAAGCTTTCATGAGATGAGCAAATAGCGCAATATCTTAGCGATTTTTTCGTTTAGTGTGGCATTCCTTGAGGACTGTTCTGTCTGCACCTGCCACCTCATAAGAGGCACCTGGGGCTCGCACATCCGTTACATTAATACAGGTTGTGGAGAGCTTGTAACATTAACCCCTTATTAGGAGGTTAACCCTTAACGGTGGGACAGCTGGGGTAGCTCTCTCTTTAAGAGCTTAACCCTTCAGCGTTTTGTTTTCTTTTGGAAACCACACTGTTTCTAGTTACTGTCAGGTTTAACCTGCCATTGTTTCTGGGTAAGACATGTCAGATCAGGACCCAGGTGCGGACCATCTCCCAGTTCCGCTACAAGATCAGTCTCGCGTATCTGACACACAGACCTCGACCCCGTCAAGTGCAGTGGTCGGAGGCCCCAGTGATGTAAAGATGGAGGCTCTCACTCGTTCGATTAATAGCCTGTCTAACCTTATAGGTTATTGGGTGTCAGCCAAACCTTCTCATGGCAGGAAGCGACACAGGCCGGTGACTTCTTTCTCATATAGCGACTCAGAGAGCTCTGATATGGAGGGTTCCCCTTTAAGTTCAGGGGGGATATCCGATTCGGATAAAGAAGATCGGCAAAGGCACTCTGCCTCTTTTTCGGGCCGTGTAGAAGCTTTTATTGAAGCTATGAGGGAGGCGTTACAGTTACAGGAGGAAGTAACTACTCGCCCTGGTAAGTCGGCCCGGATGTTTCAGGAGTCGCATAAGTCACTTTCGACTTTGCCATCCCTGATTGAGCTTAATCAAGCAGTGGAGAAGGAGCGTCTGTGTCCAGACAAACGTTTTCAGGGGACACGTCTATTTGAGTCACTGTATCCGTGTGCTACGGAATTGATTGATAATTGGATTCCTTCTCCTGAAGTGGATGTCCCTTTATCTCAGCTTAGCAAATCTTCTTTGCTTCCTGTTAAAGGGAAGGCGAGTCTGCAGGACCCGCTAGACAGAAAAACGGAGACGGCGGCAAAATCCATCTACGAGGCCGCGGGTCATGGTTTCAGAGCAGTGCTAGGCTCCATGTGTGCTTATAAAGCTTCCCTGGTCTGGTTGGACCGTTTGCGGAGGAAATGTGAACCTCAAGTACCTGAGGTGGACGGACTGTTCGAATTGTTAGAGAGTGCAATTCAATATGGCCATGATGCAGGCCTGGATACTGCGTCACTGCTGTCCAGAACACAATCCTCGGCGGTCTCAGTCAGGAGAGCACTGTGGCTTAGACAGTGGACCGGTGATGCGGTTTCCAAGCAAGGTTTGCTATCTTTAGCTTACAAGGGCGGTCAGCTATTTGGATCTGACCTCACGGAGCTGATTGCCAAGGCAAAGGCAAAAGAAGCAGCTTTACCACAGCGAAGAACTGTGGCTTATACGTCTGGCAGACCTGGTACCAGTAGTGGTCGACGGTCCTTTCGGTCCAGGGGACGGTTCGGTCAGCCCTCTTGGGGGTCGGGTCGTCCCTCTTTTTCGGGAAAAAAAGACCACTCAGAAATCCCGCACTCCCTGGAAACAAAGTTTCCGTCAAGACAAGAGGGAATCGGACAAAAAGCCCGCTAAGACGGATTGACGCCAGGGTCCCGCTCGAGGGCTCTCGAGTGGGGGGTCGCCTGCTCCAATTCAAATTGACTTGGGTTTCCCGCGTCCCAGACACCTGGGTGACGCGGGTTGTGTCGGCAGGCTACTTCATAGAGTTTTCTTCTCGACCCCCGAACAGTTTTTGCCACTCTCGCATCCCGTCAGAGCCCGAGCTATGTGCCGCTTTACTGCAAGAAGTCGAATTTCTTCTGCAGAAGGGTGTGGTGGTACCTGTTCCACCAGAGGACAGGGGAAGAGGGTTTTATTCCAATCTCTTTGTGGTCCCCAAAAAGGAGGACAAGTTTCGCCCCATCCTGGATCTCAAAAGATTGAATCGGCATGTCCACACCCGAAAGTTTCGCATGGAATCGCTTTGCTCCGTTGTGGCAGCCTTGTCGCAGAACGACTTTTTGGTGTCAATCGACATTCGCGACGCCTATTTGCACGTTCCAATCGGAAGGGCTCACCAACGTTACCTTCGTTTTGCCATAGGTCAGGACCATTACCAGTTTGTCATACAAGAAAAAAAGGTAGCACACTGTAGCGCTATAGCTTGCAAACACGAAATATGAAAAATATGAAAAATGAATTGCATCATTACCTTAGAAATATGAAAAATTGAGAAGTCTTAGCGCATAAGATGGCCAAATTATGTGAGCCTGATAGCCACGTCAAGGCTCGTCAAGGCCACGTCTTATGCGCTAAGACTTCTCAATTTTTCATATTTCTAAGGTAATGATGCAATTAATTTTTCATATTTTTCATATTTCGTGTTTGCAAGCTATAGCGCTACAGTGTGCTACCTTTTTTTCTTGTATGTATATGAGTTGGTGACTCTAGGTTTAGCACCTGTTCACACTGAATCTATGTTTGGATGTGCCGGTCAGTTTTTTGATATGTATTCATTTACCTTCTACCTGAGCACTCCACCTGGTGGTCACAGGCTTTTTAATTACAACAGGTTCATCACCCCTCCACAGAGATGTAGATTTTAGTCTGAAGAGAGGATCCATATGTTCCCATGCAGACAGACTTTTCTAAGCGAGGATAGGCATTAGTTAGGACCTGATATACGAGAAGAGCCTTGACGTGGCTATCAGGCTCACATAATTTGGCCATCTTATGCGCTAAGACTTCTCAATTTTTCATATTTCTAAGGTAATGATGCAATTAATTTTTCATATTTTTCATATTTCGTGTTTGCAAGCTATAGCGCTACAGTGTGCTACCTTTTTTTCTTGTATGTATATGAGTTGGTGACTCTAGGTTTAGCACCTGTTCACACTGAATCTATGTTTGGATGTGCCGGTCAGTTTTTTGATATACATTACCAGTTTGTGGCTCTGCCATTCGGTTTGGCCTCAGCGCCCAGAGTTTTTACAAAAATTCTGGCGCCTCTCATGGCAATACTACGAAGACAGGGGGTCACGATTCTTCCCTACCTGGACGACCTTTTGATTGTGGCGTCCTCAAAGGAGGAGGCGGTGACGGCTCGCAATCTATCCCTTCAGCTCCTGGAGGACTTCGGGTGGCTGGTCAATTGAGAGAAGTCGTCTCTGGAACCGTCATTATCAATCCTGTTTTTGGGGATGCATTTCGACACGGTACGAGCAGTGGTGTCCCTGCCTCCAGACAAGCAAGCATGTCTCCTTCGACATGCACGGGTGATGAAGTCTTCAACAGCAATGTCCCTTCGAAGATGTATGCGCCTTCTGGGGTTGATGGTGGCTTCGATGGAGGCACTTTCGTTTGCCCAATTTCATTCCAGGGCTCTCCAAAAGTTCATTCTGAGCCGTTGGGATCGGTCGCAGACCTCACTGGATTGCAGTGTTATCGTCTCCCACAAAGTACGAGAGTCTCTGGGATGGTGGATACGTCCGAAAGAGTTATCCCTGGGGAAGTCTTTCCTCCCTCCGAAGTGGTCGGTCATAACCACCGATGCCAGCCTGACAGGCTGGGGGGTGTCTGGAACAATCTCTGGACTCAGGGAGTATGGTCGTCGGAAGAGTCTGTCTTGCCGATCAACATCCTCGAATTGAGGGCGATTTTCCTTTGCCTCCAACACTGGACGATCCCTTTAAGCGGTCTGCCTGTCCGAGTGCAGACAGACAATGCGACGGCGGTCGCATATATCAATCACCAAGGCGGGACAAGGAGTTCCAGACTCATGGTGGAGGTATCTCAGATCCTGATATGGGCAGAGACCAGAGTTCCAGCCATCTCTGCGATCCACATTCCAGGAGTTCAGAATATCACGGCGGACTTTCTAAGTCGCGAGAAGATGGATCCCAGAGAATGGAGTCTTCATCCGGAAATTTTTGCACTGCTGTGCTCCCGTTGGGGAACTCCTCAAGTGGATCTGATGGCATCCAGGTTTCAATGCCAATTACCGACGTTCATGTCCAGGTACAAGGATCCGAAGGCTGTAGCGGTGGATGCTCTAGTGGCTCCGTTGGATCAATTCAAACTAATCTATGTGTTCCCGCCAATTTCTTTGCTACCTCTGGTACTCCGTCGGATCAGACTGGAGAGAATCTCGGCTATATTGATAGCCCCAGATTGGCCAAGGAGGACGTGGTTCTCGACACTGGTGTCACTCCTGGCGGCACCGCCATTTCCACTTCCTCTTCGCCAGGACCTGTTAACCCAAGGGCCCGTTCGGCATCCGGACCTGAAGTCTCTGCGTTTGACGGCGTGGCTCTTGAGACCGAAATATTGACCCGTCGAGGTTTTTCAGCCGAAGTCATTGCCACTTTGCGAGCTGCCAGAGGTCCAGCTACTACTAGAATTTACCACAAGACTTGGGAAGCCTTCTTTTCGTGGTGTTCGGGTTCTTCAAGGAACCCGAGGATTTTTTCCATTCCCAATTTGTTGGCCTTCCTGCAATTCGGGCTGGACAAGGGTTTAGCAGTGAGCACCCTGAGGGGTCAGGTTTCTGCTCTGTCCTTGCTGTTCCGAAAGGCTATCGCCTCGCGTAGGGACGTGCGTTCCTTTTTTCGCGGAGTATCCCGCCAGTTTCCGCCGCGGAAGGCGCCTGTGTCTCCTTGGCGTCTCAACCTTGTTTTGGAGGCTCTTCAACATGGGCCTTTTGAGCCTATGGACTCTGTTAGTCTTTCTTTGCTCTCTTGGAAGGTTGCCTTCCTGGTGGCGGTCACCTCTTTGAGAAGGGTTTCTGAGTTGGCGGCTCTTTCTTGCTCGCCTCCTTTCCTGGAGTTTCACCCGGATCGTGTAGTGCTTCGCACACGGGGCGACTTTCTACTTAAGGTGGTGTCGCAATTTCATGTTAACCAGGATATTGTGTTGCCCTCGCTTTGTCCGAGGCCAAGGAATGCGAAGGAACGGGCTTTGCACACATTGGATTTGGTGCGGGCTTTGAAGTTCTATTTGACTGTTACTCACGGTTTTCGGAAGTCGGATTCCTTGTTTGTGATTACAGCAGGTCGTCGACGTGGTCAACGAGCTTCCAAGGATTCTATAGCTCGTTGGATTCGGTCGGCCATTTTGGAAGCTTACCGACTTAAGGGCGAACCTTGCCCGATTAAGGTTCGAGCTCACTCCACGAGGGCTGTGGGCTCATCGTGGGCCTTTCATCAAGGGGCCCCCGCAGCTCAGCTCTGCCGGGCGGCGACCTGGCGCTCTGTCCACACTTTTACAAAATTTTATAAGGTGGACGTTAGTGCTTCCGCTGATGCAGCCTTGGGACGTAGGGTCCTACAGGCGGCGGTAGTTTAAAGTTCTTGTTAACTTGGTTTTTTAGCGCTAGTTGCGCAGTTTCTTAGGTTGTTGGGTTCTGCCTTTTCTGTTTTTTTCCCACCCTTTATTTTTGGACTGCTTTGGGACGTCCCACTAGTTATGACTAGTGTGTCTCCTTTCCTTCCGTTCTGCTGCTGGAAGACGGATTTTGGTAAGAACTTACCTGTAAAATCCTTTTCAGCGAAGGAAGGAAAGGAGACACAGCTCCCTCCCTTGGCAGAAGTGTGTTGTCGTATTTACAGATGCGGCGTGACCCTTTCTCTGATAGCGATTATCTGGGCTGAGGTCGACGCGCTAAGGCTCTGTTCCAGCATTGCCAGCTCATCGCAGTGGTCAGGTTCAGTGAGTAGTACCTGTAACTGTGTCGTTTTTGCCAAAATGCATGCATAACCTGTATTCTTGTGTTTTTTGTCTCTGAAGTCCTTCAGAAGGGGTTATGTTGCTCCGCTAGTGATATTGCTCTTCCTTAAGCTTGTGTACAACTGGAGAGCTGAGTAGGAGGAGCCCGAGCTGGAGGGGCCGGTCAACACGCTTTTTTTTTAATCTGAGGTGTCTATCCCATCTGGGCTCCGCCTACCCACTAGTTATGACTAGTGTGTCTCCTTTCCTTCCTTCGCTGAAAAGGATTTTACAGGTAAGTTCTTACCAAAATCCGTCTTTCATTAGTATTTGGTACCATTGCCCTTAAACTGAATGACTTGCGTCAAACGTTTGAGATATCCTTCCACAACCTGCTCACAGTAGTTGGTTGGAATTTGGGCCCATTCCTCCTCTTGACAAAACTGGTGTAACTGATCCCGGTTTGTAGGTCACCTAGTTCGCTTCTACCTTTTCTCCTTCGTCTCATTGGGGGACACAGGACTGTGGGTGTATGCTACTGCCACTAGGAGGCTGACACTAAGTAAACATAAAAAAAGGTTAGCTCCTCCTCCGCCGTATACACCTCAGCACTGGTCACAGGCAAACCCAGTTATTGCTTAGTGTCTGATGGAGGCACACGTCTGGTTTTCCAGACCATTTTTTTTTTTTTTTTTCCCACGAAGATGAGATAGGGGCGACGGATCCTATTGAAAGGGTCCGATCTCCCCAAACCATCAACGGGCGAGCACGTGGAGTAAAGCCTCCATCGTATCCTCTCCCGCAACGTGGGACATAAATGCCGGACTCAGCCCTGACCACCCTAAGGTATTGAAGCCCTAGGCTGTACAGAGGCGGGAGTTAGTCCGTGCGGCCCCCACTGCACCACCAATGCTAGACTGCGGTGCTGCAAGGTGGCGGACGGTCCCTCTCCTCATCCCCTGAAGGGGTGATGGAGTTAGGGTTCCTGCACCGTCCTTTTTTACTTTTTACGGAGAGTCCCCCTTTAATGCGCTGCATGTGAAGAAGAATGGAGAAGAATCTCACCTTCAAATCCAAAATGGGAAAGATACAGCAGCGCTCCGGAAAAAGAATCCCCGGCTTCCTGGACTAGGATATGAAGATCGCGGCTTCGGTGGCCGCTAGGCCGCGGTTTCAAATTTAGTCCCCGGCTTTTGCCGGGGATAGGCCGCGGCCGGAAGTTGGGGGGATGGAGCCCTGACGTCTAGGCCGCGCCTCCTGACCCTCCCTTCTGAAGCTCAGCTACATGAGCGCTTCCTCCTGGATAGAGAAGCGCTCTTTTTTGAAAAATTGGAGCCGCAGGCAATTCCACCACTGGATTTGGAGAAACTCACTAAGTGACGGGGATACAGGACTGGGGTGAGTGCTACTACCTCCAGCCTGATTGTTGTGCACTTTTGTGCCCCTTCCGCTGACTGACACATCCAGTTTATTGTGTACTGTGACGGATTCAGAATGTCCAAAAGAACCAAGACGCATACGATACTTTATACCGCATGCATTGCTTGTAGGTCCCCTTTTCCGCATGCCCAGACTGCTCGGGTCTGCGAGGCCTGTGACTCTGAACGGGCTCAGGAACCCTCTCCTATAGCCGAGCCTAATGCGCCAAGCCCTCCTGAATGGGCCCTTTCCCTGGCTCAATCTGTGGCGTCATTGACCAGAGCGGTCGAGTCCCTTCAAGCTCCCGATAGGAGCAGGGACAGTGGTTCACCTGTCTTGGCTACATCTCAGGAACCTCAGGCCTGCAGGGGCCGCGCTCGCACCAGGCAGACACAGGGGAAACGAACCCATACTGTGTCGCCCATGCCGTCTGGAGCCTCGGCATCTTTTAGTTCCGTCTCCCGCTCTCCCTCTCCCTTGGCAAGTGATCAATATTCGGATTCCGATTTGGATGAGTCACTTAATATAGAGGCGCAGTATAGTCAAGAAACAATTGACAGTTTGATCGAAGCTATCAATCAAACACTGGGGATAGACGATGAGTCCACCTTGACCTCTGGTCACAAGGTGACCTTTAAACGAGCCAGGCAAGCCCATAAAGTTTTTGGGGCTCATCCTGAGTTTGAGGAATTAGTGCAGCGCCACCGGGAGAAACCGGACAAGCGCTTTGCTGGACAAAAGGCTCTCAATACTAGATATCCTTTTGCTCCTGAGCTCCTTAAGAAGTGGACAGAATCTCCTTCGGTTGATCCTCCTGTTTCGCGTTTGGCATCTAAAACGCTCCTCTCCATTCCCAGCGGTTCCTCTATTAAGGAGCCAACGGATCGTCTAATTGAGAGTTTGGCCCGTTCGGTATTTGAGGCATCAGGTTCTGCACTCTCTCCTTCTTTTGCAGCGACTTGGGTTGCCAAGGCCATGATATCCTGGTCAGAGTCTCTAAATAGAGCTCTTCACGGCATAGAGGTGCCGTCCGAGGTAACCCAGATTTCTAATCAAATAGCTCTTGCTGGAGACTTCTTAATTAATGCATCCATGGATGCGGCAAATTGCGCAGCATTAGCCGCTGCTAATGCAATTGCCATTAGAAGATCTTTGTGGCTAAGAACCTGGCGAGCGGATTCAACTTCTAAGAAGTCGCTTACATCTTTACCATATCACAGTGGTCGGTTATTTGGCGAGAGATTGGATCAGCTCATATCTGATGCAACAGGAGGGAAGAGCAATTTCCTTCCTCAGCAAAGGATTAAACAACCTTTTCGTCGACAACCTCAGCCTCGTTTTAGAGCCTTTCGTAACCCAGGCTGGGCCATGCCAGTCACCTCCAGCGGCTCAGGTCGGCCTAATCAGGCCAAGGATCGCCAGGTCACCTACAGGACCAATCCTCTGGGAAGAGGGAGATCTTATCAGCCAAGATCCAGAGGGTCCAAACCCCAAAGGTATAGGGACAAATGACTGGAGGCAAAATCCGGTCAGTTTTTCCAGGGTAGGCGGCCGCTTACTCTGGTTTCGTCCCACTTGGCTATCAGTGACGCACGACGAGTGGGTCAGGGAGTTAGTCTCCACAGGGTACAAAATAGAATTTACCAGCCTTCCCCAAATCGTTTTTTCCCCTCGCGCCTTCCCAGGGAGGAGTCTCGAGGTCGTGCCTTATTCAAGGCGGTCGAGTCTCTTCGGCACAGCGGGGTTGTTGTACCTGTACCAGAGGTCGAAAAGGGTCAGGGTTTTTATTCCAACCTGTTCATTGTACCCAAGAAGGATGGGTCCGTAAGGCCCATTCTAGATCTAAAGAGATTAAACCGATTTGTCAAAATTCGGCATTTCCGAATGGAATCTCTCCGTTCGGTCATTGCAGCCATGGAAAGAGGGGAATTTCTAGCATCGATAGACATCCAGGATGCCTATCTTCATATTCCCATATTTCCCCCTCATCAAAAGTTTCTTCGGTTTGCCATCGACAAGCTTCATTTTCAGTTCGCAGCCCTGCCATTCGGGCTAGCCACAGCCCCCAGGGTGTTCACAAAGGTCATGGCTGCTGTTGTGTCCATTTTGCACTCCAGGGGGATAGTCATTCTGCCTTACTTAGACGATCTCCTCATCAAGGGGCCGTCTTTTCAGACCTGCGAGGAAAGTGTCAACATCACGTTAGACACCCTTGCTCGTTTGGGGTGGCTGGTGAATATGAAGAAGTCATCTCCCGTGCCATCTCGGAAGATCACCTTTTTAGGGATGAATTTCGACACCACTCAGGGGTTGGTAATTCTTCCTCAGGACAAGGCCTTAGTTCTCCGCCAGGAGGTACGGATACTTCGCCAACCAATTCCTCACACCATCCGGTTTTGCATGAGGGTCCTAGGAAGGATGGTGGCGGCAATCGAGGCTATTCCATTTGCCCAGTTTCATCTTCGCCCCCTTCAGCATGCACTCTTGGCAGTATGGGACGGGAGCCCTTACTCCCTCAATCTGCGGTGTCGTCTGTCCCTGCAGATCAGACAGACTCTTATGTGGTGGGCGAGGGAAACCACTCTTCGACAGGGTCGTTTGTTTCTCCAAATTTTTGGTTGGTAGTCACAACGGACGCCAGCCTTCTCGGATGGGGAGCAGTGTTTCGTCACCACACAGCTCAAGGAATTTGGTCTCAGCAAGAATCGACCCTCCCAATCAATATTTTAGAGATCCGAGCGGTTCGGCTGGCTTTGAGGCATTTTCACCAGCATCTGGCGGGCCGCCCAGTCCGAATACAATCGGACAATGCCACGGCGGTGGCATACATAAACCATCAGGGAGGTACCCGCAGCAGGGCGGCCATGCACGAGGTAAAACAGATTCTGACCTGGGCAGAGGAAAATCACTCTGTGATTTCAGCAGTCCACATACCGGGCGAGGAAAACTGGGCAGCAGATTTTCTCAGCCGTCACGGCATAGCATCAGGGGAATGGTCTCTACATCCCGAGATTTTTCAGCAGATATGCCGACGCTGGGGAACCCCAGATGTGGACCTGATGGCTTCCAAGATAAATGCCAAGGTGCCCAACTTTGTTTCCCGGTACCGGGATCCTCAGGCAATTGCAGTAGATGCCCTGGTTCTACCATGGAATCAGTTTCATCTTCCGTACTTGTTTCCTCCAATAGCTCTGCTCCCAAGGGTGATCAGAAAGATCAGGTTAGAAAGGGTCCCAGCGATATTAATCGCTCCAGATTGGCCACGTCGCCCATGGTACGCGGAGCTGGTACAATTGCTCGCCGACGCACCCTGGCGACTGCCAGAGCGCGCGGACCTTCTCTCTCAAGGCCCAGTTTACCACCAGAACTCAGCGGTCCTGTGTTTGACGGCTTGGCCGTTGAATCTTGGATCCTGACCAGGGCTGGATTCTCTAAAAAGGTCGCAGCGACGATGGCTAGCGCCCGAAAGCCTGTTTCGGCTCGCATCTACCACGGGACTTGGAGGGTCTTTTTTACTTGGTGCAGGGAACATGATTGTTCCCCGCTTCGGTTTTCAATTCCAAACATTCTGTCATTTCTCCAGACAGGCCTAGATTCAGGTCTAGCACCAAGTACGCTTAGACGCCAGATATCAGCCTTATCAGTGCTTTTTCAGCGAAGGATCGCGTCTAATTTTCAAGTTAGGACCTTTATTCAGGGGGTTGTCCATATAGTTCCCCCCTACAAGGCTCCCTTAGATGTTTGGGATCTCAATCTAGTCCTGGGAGTCCTGCAGGAGTCTCCTTTTGAACCTTTGCAGGAAGTTTCTCTATCATTTCTTTCCTGGAAAGTGGTGTTTTTGGTAGCCATAACATCCATAAGGCGGGTTTCGGAGCTGGCTGCACTGTCTTGTCGAGCTCCATACTTACTTTTCCATCAGGATAAGGTAGTGCTCAGACCAACACCACCTTTTCTGCCTAAGGTCGTGTCCTCATTTCATATTAATGAGGACATTGTTTTGCCCTCATTTTGCCCAGCTCCGACGCACCGAGTGGAGAAAGCTCTCCATACGTTGGATCTGGTGAGAGCACTCAGGAGATATGTATCTCGGACGGCGTCCTTTCGACAGACGGACACGCTGTTTGTCCTCCCTGAAGGTCGCAGGAAGGGACTTGCTGCCTCTAAATCAACCTTGGCTAGGTGGATTCGGTTAGCCATTCAGGAGGCTTACCGCATCAGAGGCGCGGTGGTTCCCGCAGGGATCAAGGCTCACTCCACCAGAGCGGTGGGTGCCTCCTGGGCCCTTCGACATCAGGCTTCGGTGGAACAGGTTTGTAAGGCAGCAACCTGGTCCAGTCTGCATACCTTTTCCAAACATTATAATGTCCATACCCAGGCTTCTGCGGATGCCAGTCTGGGTAGAAGGATTCTTCAGGGTGCGGTTGCGCACCTATAAGCAATGTTCAATTATAAATTACTCTGTGGAGTCGTTTTCCCACCCAAGGGACTGCTTTGGGACGTCCCACAGTCCTGTGTCCCCCAATGAGACGAAGGAGAAATACGGATTTTTGTGTTACTCACCGTAAAATCCTTTTCTCCGAGACGCTCATTGGGGGACACAGTTCCCTCCCTAATAGCCGGATGGCTTTGTTTTGA
This sequence comes from Oophaga sylvatica, assembly GCA_033576555.1. Lineage (NCBI taxonomy): Eukaryota > Metazoa > Chordata > Amphibia > Anura > Dendrobatidae > Oophaga > Oophaga sylvatica. The sequence continues at coordinate 820,578,372 of JARQOD010000001.1, read as the reverse complement.
GTTAACTCTATTTTCTGATTAGTCGATATCAGCAGTTTTTTTCTTTTGGATATGCTGTATCTGTGTTAACTCTGATTTATTTTAGCCTCCTACTGCTTTTTGCACTAAACTGGGTTTGCCTGTGACCAGTGCTGAGGTGTATACGGCGGAGGAGGAGCTAACCTTTTTTTATGTTTACTTAGTGTCAGCCTCCTAGTGGCAGTAGCATACACCCACAGTCCTGTGTCCCCCAATGAGCGTCTCGGAGAAAAGGATTTTACGGTGAGTAACACAAAAATCCGTATTTCAGCTTTGCCCATACATTTTCATTAGGATTGAGATCAGGGCTTTGTGATGGCCCCTCCAATCATTGACTTTGTTATCCTTAAGCCACTTTGTTACCATTTTTTGTCAGTATTCTTCGGGTCATTGTCCATTTGGAAGACCCTTTTCTGCCCAAGCTTTCTTCCTGGCTGATGTCTTGAGATGTTGCTTCAGTATTGCCACATAATCTTCTTTTCTCATGATGCCATCTATTTTGTGAAGTGCACCAGTCCCTCCTGCAGCAAAACAACCCCACAACATGATGCTGCCTCTCCCGTGTTTCACAGTTGGGATGGTGTTCTTAGGTTTCAAAGCTTCTCCCTTTTTCCTCCAAACGTAACGATGGTCATTATGCCCAAAAAGTTCAATTTTAGTTTCATCAGACCACAGAACATATCTCCAAAAATTAAGGTTCCTGTTCCTGTGTGCATTTGCAAACATTAATCTGGCTTTATGTTTCTTTTGGAGTAATGGCTTCTTCCTGGCAGAGAGGCCTTTCAGCCCATGTTGATACAGTACTGTTTTCACCGTGGATATTGACACAATCTTACCCGCTTCCACCATCATCTTTATATTCTGAGTTCATGTCAGATATTGAGAAAAAACATGCATATGTGTCTTTATATAGTGTATGTAAACTTCTGGTCTGAACTGTAGTTATTAGTGGTTGAAAAGGCAAAATCAGCAGTAAAAATCCATTTACCTCAAAACCCATAATGATCAGCATAGAGAACATTATGAATTTTTTTTTCAACTTCAGGTGAACGTTTGTCTGTGGTGGAAGTGCAATGTGAAAGACTAAGGATGCTATATCGGGATTGTGCTCGACCACCGCCCCCACCGCTTCAGACTGAGCGTAGACAGGTAGGGATTTCTATTTAATGTTTATTTAATGGTTACATAAAGTAAATATTTCTTGGTAATTCCTTGTGTTTTCTGGAACAGCCAAAAGAGATTACATGGTGCCCATCGCGGGTGTTCCCACCAGTGCGAGCCTGCATGTTTTCATCACATCTGACAGCTGTAACTTTTCTGGCTGACCCAAGTGCAGGAGGCGGATTACCACGGGGTACCTTTATCTACGCAACTTCACCTGTACCTATACAAGTAAGGTGTTTGTGAAAAGTCTTAGTGGGCACCATGTTTTCGTTTTACCAAACCAACAATATAATTGAGTAAACTATTTTATGGTTTCAGTTTAAACCATAGTAGTAATTGGTTAATATCCTGAATTACTCTTTACGGCATTTTTGTGTTTTAACATTTATGTAATTACTTTTATATCATGAAATAGAAAGGTATTCTTGGAATGATACCTGTGCTTCTCTGGTTAGCCAAAAAATATCACTCCCTATAATACTTTTATCATAAAAGTCCTTACCATCAAATCATTTTTTTATTGTTCACTATCTTAAAAAAAAAAAAAAAAACAGCAACACAAAGCATGCTACATGATGACCGTGACCTGGGGTTACTTCTTTTTGTTTTACTAGGCTCCATCTTTTTATTGGGAGATCGAAGTTGTTTCTTATGGAGACATAGATGATGACACTGGTCCAATTGTCTCATTTGGATTTGCAACCGAGGCAGAAAAGCGGGATGGAGCATGGACTAACCCTGTGGGTACATGTTTATTTCACAAGTAAGTGTTCAGATTTTTTGAAGACCATTTTACTTCCACTTTGTGTAGTGACCTAGGCTTAAAAATGCAACTTGTGTTCTACAGAGATGTTGTCTTCTGCACTGTATTCGACACTATATGGTATCCTGCCTATAGAGGATCTGTCAAAAGGGGGCAATTTGTGCACTTATTTTATTTCTGCTTTTCCCCGAGTGTACCACTTTTATTTTTATTTTTTTTAAATCCACTATACAGTTCCTGAGATGTGGGCCTTTTCATTTAGTTCTTCTTTTCAAAACCTTACAACGTTTCATTCTTCTTTTTAGCAATGGTCGGGCTGTTCATTACAATGGTTCAAGCCTTTTGCAGTGGAAGAGCGTCCGGTTAGATGTAGCACTGTCACCAGGTATGGAATTTGTTTATTTGCCCATTTCTTGTATTTATTCAAGCTCCAGTTAATTTTTATCTAAATTAAGAAAAGATTAGGTTATGGTAAATGTTTCAGCTAGTTTTCCTCCACTTTTGTTTACATAAGACTCTGCAAAATAATGATGGGTCTTTTGATGGCCTAAGTTTGCTTAGATTGTTTGATGAGGTTTTCTTTGTGTTTTAGGTGATGTTGCTGGTATTGGTTGGGAGAGAACAGAAGGCACTCCTCCACCTCCAGGCCAGCCGTCAAAGGGCAGAGTTTACTTCACTTACTGTGGCCAAAGGCTTGGACCTTACTTAGAAGATGTTTCTGGAGGAATGTGGCCAGTTGTACATATTCAGAAAAAGGTACATTTTTCTGCTTAGAACCTCAGGAGACCTATGCAATTAAGTTAGGCAGTAAACTATTGTCTGTAGTCACCACACCAATGTACGCAATCACAAAATGATGGGCCAAGGCCATGTATTTCCAGAAAATTTAGGGATATTTTGGAAGTTGTCATTTTGAATATCTTGTATTTTTCACAGAATACAAAAATCTGGGCAAATTATGGATCGCGCCAGTTTGCATTTGCTGAGGGCCAGGCTCATCGCAATGCTGCTGATTTATGCATTGACCTGGCTGAAGAAATCAGTGCAAATTTTGAAGCCTTACCATTTGCCATGGCGTCGGACAGTGATAATGATGCTGGAACTAGCATAGCCTCTGACCCTGGAAATCATGGCCCACCATGCCGCATTGCTGCAGCAGCCACAGTTTTACAACGTAAGTACTTTATCTGTTTTCAGGACCCACGCTTCTCTGATTTGGGCTCTGTTAGTCTATGCTTCCCCGTGCATACAACGCCATGTTTTCCTTTCAGAGTATGACAGTGATGCTTCCTGCAGATATAAGGTGGAGCTGAGCTATGAAAACTTGATTACATCTGGTCCGGATCCACATCCCCCTCCTATTGCAGATGATGAAAGTGATGATGACGATGATGATGACATGCCACGGGTCAGACATTTTAAACAGAAATATCTTTAAATGATAGAGAAAAAAATGTTATTTCTAATAGAAGAAACCTAATTTCTAAAAATGTAATACTTTAGTAGGTGTGGTTGTTGAAAATGTAAGTATGATTAATGATTTTCTTCTTTTGCACATAAGGTTTATATGTGAACATGTTCATCAAGTCTTAGGGCTAGCAGCTCAGATTTCTTTTACATTCTACTTATTTTTTTTTTTAATTCTAAATTTAGTATTCTTCATTCCTATGTTTTAAAGGAGGATCACTATGCCTTACTGGTGAAAGCTTGGGAGACCAAGGTATTTCCAACCATTCGGAGACGTTTTCGTAATGAGGCGGAGAGAAAATCAGGCCTGGACCAGATTAAAGGAGCTTTGCAGCTTGGTATGAAGCTTGTGGTGCACTCTATTTGCACAAAAGATGCATTCTTGTTTTTCTTAATTGCTTATATTACTATTGTATAAACTGTATTTCTAAAAGGGCAGGTTTTATTTCACAAAGGGCAGGTTAAAACCTGAGCTAGCAGGATGCGGACTGACTACAGTGATATATGGTGGAGGTTGCACAGGGGCAAAATACTGAGAGACTGTAAATGCACATAGATGATGCTGATCATTGTAATAGCCAGACATCTTCATTTGTAAAGGTACTGTTACCCTAAGCGAGATCGCTAACGAGATCGCTAAAGAGTCACCGATTTTATGACGCAGTAGTGATCTCGTTAGCGTGACGCAGCTGTGTGTGACATGTAGCAGCGATGTGGCCCCTGCTGAGATGTCGCTGATCGCTTATGAACGTTCTGAGCCATTTTTTGGTCGTTGGTGTCCCGCTGGTGAGCCTGAATCGCTGAGTGTGACACCCTTTATGAACGACTTTACCAGCGTCGCAGGTGGGACTAGGTTTTCTCAACGACCGCAGAGGTCGTTATACAGATCGCTGATGAGTTGTGTTTGGAATCTAACTAGCGACCACATTGCGATCGCACCAGCGATCTCGCCAGGTCGTGTCGTTGTTGTGATCGCTAGTGCGATCGCTAAGTGTGACAGTGCCTTAAGTCTAGTCACTGTCCCCTTCAATGTAATGATCTTTTCTCCATCGCCTCATTGGGGGACACAAGACCATGGGTGTTATGCTGCTGCCACTAGGAGGACACTAAGCAATACATAAGCAAAGAAGATTAACTCCTCCTCCTGCAGTATACACCCTCTGTTGGCTCAATCCTGAACCAGTTCTTGCTTAGTGTCTGTAGGAGGCACTAGGGTCTGCTCTCAGACCCCACTTTTTTCTCATATTTTACCTTTTTTATTATTTTGCTTACGGATGGGCGACGGGACTTGTACGAAAAGTCACGATCTCCCAAAAACCATCAACAGGCGGCATCGTGGAGTGTCGCCTCCACGTACCCCTCCTTCTACGCTACCATGGGGCGACAGATCCCTTGAATGGACCGCTCTCCCCATGAGATACCCCTCGATGTGGCGAGGTGATATGGCGCGGAACGTTGGATGGATACCCCCCACCACCTTTACGGGAAGCTGTGGCGGTATGGAGGCAGATTGAGATCCCTCTCCACCTCCCTATCAAAGGGGACGGTGGATTGAGGAAGTACGGCCACATCTGCCGTAATCCCTGCGGAGGCCCCCCTTTCTTCATCATCGGGGTTTTCTTACCTCCCCGCAGTGAGTACAAGCACCCGGGGTATATGGCTTATCTCTGCGCCCACTGCGGCTGTTTCTCCGTGCAGCGGCCGCCTGTCGCCACGGCCGCCTCCGCGTTGCGCCGCTTCTGCGTCTCGTCGCGGCCGCAGCCATAAATTTAGTCCCCGGCTTCGGCCCGGGATAGGCCGCAACCATAAATTTAGTCCCCGGCTTCGGCCCGGGATAGGCCGCAACCAGAAATTTAGTCCCCGGCTTCGGCCCGGGATAGGCCGCAGCCTGAAATTTAGTCCCCGGCTTCGGGCCGGGATAGGCCTCTATGGGGGAGGGCGGCCCGCGTGACTCCGCCCACATCGCACGCCATTGGCCGGCTTCAGCTAGCACAGGATCCCTCCTGGTCCCTCCCCCTCTCCTCCCACTGCTTCTGGCGCTTCTCGTGTCATACGAGAAGCGCTATTCTAATCTTGGGCGCCATCTTCTTAGAGGGACAGAGCTGCAGACGCCATTCTCACCCTTACTGGGTTCAGACACAGGACCTGGGTAAGTGCACGCTACGACTAGGTCTACACAGCGCTTGGCCTTTCTCCTGCAGCAGGCTCTCAGGTGCAGAAATATGTCGCAACCAAAGGGCGCTAAAAAGGCTGACAAAAACTACACTGTAGTATATGCCGCCTGCGTTTCATGCAACGCTTCCCTGCCGTCAAAGCATGGTTCCCAATTCTGTGCATCATGTGCCCAAGAGCCCGCTGCTTCTACTGCTCAGGAGCCCCCTACTACCGTTCAGGAGCCCCAACCTATTCCTGATCCCAATGAGCCGGGTCCTTCAGGGTGGCCTGCGTTTCTGGCGCAGTCCATGGATTCTCTGACTAGGGCCTTGGATACCTTCCGTGGCTCCTCTTCTAGCCAGGGTGCCCCTTTTCCAGATAGGGGCCCGTTAGCCTTCAGAGAGACTTCATCAGTCAGGGCCGACCCACGGCGTCAGCAAAGCGGTCGTCCAGAAAATGCCGCCATAATGTATCTCCCATTCCATCTAGTGGATCGGCATCGGCGAGCTCAGGCTCTCGCTCCCCCTCTCCCAGAGATCTTAGTGATCATGATTCTGAGTACGAGTCGGATACTGGTGACGACCCCAACTCGCCAGAGTTTCAGGAGTCCCTAGATTCTCTCATTGAGGCGATTAATAAAATCCTCAAGCTAGATGAAGAACCCGGGTCTCAACCGAATCATCCTATCTCTTTCAAAAGAGCCAAACGTCCTCACAAGTTGTTTGGTAACCATACGGAATTTACGGACATTGTTCAAGGACATAGAGATCGTCCAGACAGACGTTTTTCAGGACTGAAGTCTCTGAAAGCACGATACCCTTTTTCAGCAACTGTAGAAAAAGAGTGGACTGAATCTCCAGTTGTAGATCCACCAGTTTCTCGTTTAGCTTCAAAAACCCTGCTCTCCGTTGCGGCCACCTGGGTGGCAAGGGCCATGGTGGCCTGGGCTGAGAATTTAGTTAAAATTACTAATGATATCCCTCTTCCACCCGAGACACATAATCTGTCCTATCAGATTACTCGGGCAGGCGACTACATGGTCCATGCGTCCCTAGATGCAGCTAATTGCGCTGCACTCAGCCGCCAATGGCTATCGCCATTCGGAGGTCCCTTTGGCTCCGAGAGTGGCGTGCAGACGCTGCTTCAAAGAGGACTTTGACTTCGCTGCCTTATCTTTCAGGGCGTCTCTTTGGAGATCGTCTTGATCAAATTATTTCTGACGCTACAGGCGGGAAAAGTAAATTTCTTCCGCAGCGCAGAATCAATCGGCTTTTTCGGTCTCAAACCAAAGTCGCTCCCGGCCATTTCGTAGCTCCTTTAATTGGTCCTCTGCCTCGACCTCGTCCCGAGCACCCCGTTCTTCATTCAGAGACAGGGGCTCACAATAGTCGTTCAGGTCCTCTCAGCCCTGGAGAAACAGATTCTCCCAGGCGGGAAATAAGAGCTCTTCCTCTCGCAAATTATCTTCCCAATGACTCCTTGCTGGGGACGGGGGACCCAAACAAGGTAGGCGGCCGCCTACTCTTGTTCCGTGAGGTCTGGGGGTCGGTCGTACAAGACCGGTGGGTCCGAGATCTTGTACACTCCGGCTACAAGATCGAATTCTTATCTCTCCCCCCCAAGGCGGTTCTTCCAGTCTCGCCCCCCAAAGTCCAAGGATCTCGCAATTCCTTTTCTTCAGGCCCTGAACATACTTCGTACCAGCGGGGTCATCGTTCCAGTTCCTCACAAGGAAAGATTCAAAGGGTTTTACTCAAACCTCTTTGTGGTTCCCAAGAAGGACGGCTCCTTGCGTCCTATTTTGGACCTAAAACTGCTGAACAAATTCATCAGAGTCCGCCATTTCAGAATGGAATCCCTCTGTTCTGTTGTCGCATCTCTAGAAAGAAAGGAATTTCTGGCGTCTATCGACATCAAGGATGCGTATCTACACATTCCGATTTTCAGAGGACATCAAAGGTTTCTGCGTTTTGCAGTCGGAGAGGATCATTTTCAATTTGCCGCCCTGCCTTTTGGACTCACAACCGCCCCCAGAGTGTTCACAAAAGTCATGTTGGCCGCCATGTCAATTTTACACTCTCGGGGTGTGGTGGTCCTCCCTTACCTGGACGACCTGCTCATCAAAGGACCGACTTTTCGGGCCTGCTCAGAGAGTGTCGAGATCACTATCAACACCCTCTCCCGTCTGGGTTGGCTAGTCAATCTGGACAAGTCTTCTCCCATTCCCTCTCAGAAGATTCCTTTTATGGGAATGATTCTGGACACCTCCCAAGGGTTGGTATCTCTCCCTCCAGAGAAAATTGCTTCTCTGAGGCAGGGAGTGCTCTTATTGTCTCTAGGCCGCTCCCACTCTCTGCGGGGCGCCATGCAGGTCCTCGGAAAGATGGTAGCCTCCATCGAGGCAGTACCGTTCGCTCAGTTCCATCTTCGACCTCTTCAACAAGAGCTAATATCAGTCTGGGACAGGAACCCAGCGTCCCTAAGTCGCCGCTTTTGTCTTTCTCCCAGAGTCAGAAGCTCCCTGAAATTGTGGACAAATGCTTCATCGCTGAATCAAGGGAAATCTATTCTGCCTGTCCATTGGCTGGTGGTGACCACCGATGCCAGTCTCCTCGGATGTGGAGCAGTATTCCTTCATCACATGGCTCAAGGCCGCTGGTCTCTCCCAGAGACCCGTCTCCCGATCAACATCCTGGAGATCAGAGCTATCAAACTAGCTCTCTTGCAGTTCCATCATCTTCGGGCTGGTCGTCCCATCCGGATCCAGTCATACAACGGCACGGCCGTGGCATACATCAACCGTCAGGGAGGCACTCGGAGCAGAACAGCGATGCTCGAGGTATCGCACATTCTGCGCTGGGCCGAGGCAAACCGCTCGCCCATCTCCGCGGTTCACATCCCAGGAGTGGACAATTGGGAGGCCGACTTCCTCAGTCGTCAAGGCTTAAACTCAGGGGAATGGTCCCTGCATCCGGAAATGTTTCAACTCATTTGCCAGCGTTGGGGCATGCCGGATGTGGATCTCATGGCATCCAGATTGAATGCCAAAGTTCAGACTTTCATAAGTCGATCTTGCGATCCACTAGCCATCGGCTCGGATGCGCTAGTCCTCCCTTGGAGTCAATTTCGTCTTCCTTACATCTTTCCTCTTCCGTTAATCCCCAGGGTGATTCGGAAGATCAAGGCGGAAGGCGTTCCTCTCATTCTGGTCGCTCCGGAGTGGCCTCGCCGTCCATGGTGTGCGGAACTAGTGCGTCTGCTTGCAGACGTCCCTTGGAGATTACCGGATCATCCGGACCTTCTCTCGCAGGGCCCAATTTACCATCACAATTCCAAAGCATTGAATTTGACGGTATGGCCATTGAAGCCTGGATCTTAGGTCAGGCTGGTTTTTCTCACAAAGTTGTCTCCACAATGGTCAATGCCAGGAAGCCGGCTTCCGCCCGCATTTATCATCGTGTCTGGAAAACATTCTTTTCCTGGTGTAAGGACAAAGGTCGTTCCCCTTTGGTTTTTTCTATCCCTTCTATTCTGGTATTTCTCCAAGCAGGAATGGACTCGGGGCTAGCACTTTCCTCCCTCAAGGGGCAGATTTCCGCTTTATCCGTCCTTTTCCAACGACGGATCGCATCTAAGTCTCAGATCAGGACTTTTATCCAGGGAGTGTCACATCTTGTTACCCCCTACAAGAGGCCTTTGGAGCCTTGGGATCTTAATCTGGTCCTCAGTGCATTACAGGAATCTCCCTTTGAGCCTTTGCCGGAAGTGCCTTTATCTCTTCTTTCCTGGAAAGTTGTCTTCCTAGTGGCAATTACCTCTATCAGGCGGGTATCGGAATTGGCAGGCTTGTCTTGTAAACCTCCTTTTCTTACCTTTCACCAAGACAAGGTGGTTCTCAGGACTTCTCCTTCTTTCCTGCCCAAAGTAGTTTCGGCTTTTCATATCAACGAAGAGATAGTTCTGCCCTCCTTCTGTCCGGCGCCGATTCACCGTACAGAAAAAGCCCTACACACCTTGGATTTGGTGAGGGCTCTCCGAAGGTATATTTCGAGAACTGCATCTTTCCGTAAATCGGACGCCCTGTTTGTGCTTCCGGAAGGACGCAGACAGGGTTTGCCTGCTTCCAAGGCCATGTTAGCCAGATGGATCCGTTCAGCGATCCAAGAGGCGTACCGTCTCAAGGGTCAGCCTATCCCGGCTGGGATTAAGGCACACTCCACTCGGTCTGTGGGAGCCTCCTGGGCCATTCGGCACCAGGCTTCGGCACAGCAAGTGTGCAAGGCTGCGACTTGGTCCAGTCTTCATACTTTCGTCAAGCATTACCAAATCCATGCTCAGGTTTCTTCAGATGCGGCACTTGGCAGACAGATTCTGCAATCAGCTGTTGCGCATCTGTAAGTTGTCCGTTGACTGTTTAAGCGTTTTATGCATGTGGTTCACGAGGCTTCATCTACTGTTATGGCTTCCGATGGCTTTGGGACGTCCCATGGTCTTGTGTCCCCCAATGAGGCTATGGAGAAAAGGAGATTTTTGTGTACTCACCGTAAAATCCTTTTCTCCGAGACGCTCATTGGGGGACACAGCTCCCACCCTTGTTTAGCTGTAGCCTCGTTGTTTCTTTGAATTGTTGTCATATTGCACTCTGTTATGAGCTCCTACTGCTTTGGCACCGAACTGGTTCAGGATTGAGCCAACAGAGGGTGTATACTGCAGGAGGAGGAGTTAATCTTCTTTGCTTATGTATTGCTTAGTGTCCTCCTAGTGGCAACAGCATAACCCATGGTCTTGTGTCCCCAATGAGCGTCTCGGAGAAAAGGATTTTACGGTGAGTACACAAAAATCTCCTTTTTATGGTCCTCATTCTGATGCTCCCATCACCACCACCAAGGCATTAGCACAAGTAATAGATTTTCTTTGTTATATCACTTTATCTGTGAACGCTGCTTTCCATAATCGTCATGTTGTTTTCTCTTCTAGGAATGGTGGATATAGCAAGGCAGACCGTGGAGTTTTTGTATGAGGAAAACGGTGGAATCCCTAGAGATCTATATCTTCCAACCATTGAAGATATCAAGGATGAGGCAAATAAATTTACAATTGACAAAGTTCGCAAAGGTATAAACTAAAAAAAAAATCGAAATCTAAAAACAAAGTACTTCTTTCATGAAAATGCCCCCCATTGTGCAACTGTTTTAATTAAAAATGGAAAAAAAAATAGCCTTCTTGGTAATAGTTATGTGGTACTAAGATACTATGGTTTAGCAGATATTGATTGTAGTTTTCTCATGATCATTGATTGCCCTGTATGATACTTCAGCACAGTAAAGGTGCCTCAGTACTTCTGGCCAGATCACTTATTTTTATCTGTGTTTTTTTAGGACTCACTGTGGTCATTAGATCTCCAGACAGCAACAATGTTGCCAGCACTGCCGTGGGAACTGCGCTACCAAAATTTGCCATCAGGGGTATGCTCAAGACCTTCTCCCTGCATGGAGTGGTTCTGGATGTGGATTCGGTGAGATGATGTATTGTACTGGTGTTGTATTAACATGTCTGTGATTGACGTTATTGTGTATTTAACACTCGCTTACAGGATGAATTTCTTAATATTTAAATTAATGGCATGCAAACATGATTTCAGCGTTCCGTTTTCATAGGGTGTAAAATATCTTAGAATTGTATCTGCTGACATTGAAAACAACGCTGAAATTCTACTGTTTCCAAGCTGTAGAGCATGCAACATCAAAACAATGCTGCACGCTTCATGCTCCTTACATTTATATTATATTGAGGAACGATGAAAGGTGGTCAGTGGAAATCCACAGGGTGCCACGCTCTGTATCAGGAGCCACCCGGGTCAGGTAAGAAGAGTCAATTTATTCAACACGCACAGCTTTCACGTGTCTGTCTATTTAAAGCAGTGAGCGTGGTATACATTTTGTAATCACCTGATGAAGGGGACGGATCGTCCTTGAAACACGTTGTGTTGAATAAATCGACTTCTCGTATCTGAGTTGGGTGGTTCCTGACTCAGAGTGTGGCACCCTGTGGATTTCCACTGACCACCTTTCATCATTCCTCACTGTATCACGGCTCCTGAGCAGGCGGAAGGTGCTGCAGCGCTCCAGGACCGCTGTCATTCATCACTTGGCATCAGCGGTGTGCCTGGCATGCATTACTACCAGAGGGGAGTTGAACACCTCTTCCTCCACCGCATTTGTGCTGTGACATTCTTCAGATGGAGCGCCCTCTCTTTTGGGTTATTTTTTACATTTAGATTATTTTATGATTATTTTGTAAAGGGAATTTGTCACAATGTTTTTGCCACCTAATCTTAGAGCAGCATAATGTAGAGACAGAGTCCCTGATTCCAGCGATGTGTCACTTACTGGGCTGATTAGTGTAGTTTTTCTAAAATCACTGTTTTATCAGCAGGAGATTATCACTGAAGGACTAATAAACCTGCCGCCAGGTAGTCCTCCATATTCATGAGCTCTGTATAGCCCGGCCCCCACTACTGATAAGCTTCTTTCTGCTTATGCATACAGAGCTCATCATTTAGAAAACTGGTAGATTTGTAGGAGAGAAAACTGATTTTTATCAAATCAGCAAGCAGCATAGTCAATCATCATTTGAATCGGGGTTTTTGATCCTACAATCATGCAGATCTCAGATAGGTATCAAAAACCAGGTGACAGATTTCCAGATTAAGAACATCAATTGCCGCTTTTGTTAGTATTTCGACCAATTATTTACAAATGATTTGATACATTTGCAAATCTCCAGCTTATTGACTTTATAGATACATTTGCACCTTATTAAAATGTCCTGAAGAAATGTAGGATGCATAACTTTACCTTTAATAACAATTTAGAACTGTGCTATATGCTCTAAAATGTGTTTTAAAAACCCACACACGTAGCAGTTGTTTTATCTTTTAGCAGGATTTGTTTGTTGTTTTTGCCTTTAGGTAAATGAATTGGTGCAAGTAGAGACCTATCTCCGTAGTGAAGGCGTCTTGGTCAGATACTGGTATCCTATAGACATGCTGGAACGTCCACCTGTGGGATACAGAAGAATGGCCACCAATGGTTTAGTGACTCTAGACAGCGCAAACATCCAAATTCACAGGTAAGTGAGCAGTTCATAGCAGGACTGAAGGCATATCAATGCCATGTAGCAGAAACATAATCTGCAGATTCTTCCTTTCTTTTTAATTTTATATGATGTATTGTATTTAAAGGGGGTTTCCATTTTCATCTTTTTTTTTTTTTTAAGTAATTCATTGTAGGAGTGTTAAAATAATAAATGCATCTGTTACTTGCCCTCACCATATCCAGGGCTGCATCTCTAACATTGCACCTGTGGTTGTGCAGCAGTGACATCACGTCATCAACGCTGCATCCAATCCCTGAACTCAGCAGTTCTGCTGATGTAGATGTCAGGAACCGCTGTGCCCTGTGGCTCCGGCGGTGAAATGTACTCTTGATATGATGTCACCATTGCTGCCTATGTACAATCTCCGGAGCCACGATGGAGATGCAACGTTGGCACTTGGGAGGGTAACAGATGATTTTATTAATTTTAATATGAGCACAACATATTGCTAAAAATAAAACTTTGAAAGGGGAAAACCCTTTTATTCTACAATGGTTTCAATTCTTCTGTGAACCTACTGATTGACGGAGATGACGGGATGTTCTTTACAGAATGCGGAAAGGGGTGGTAGGCCAATTGATATTGGTGAACATGCATTAGTGATTGCACATTTTACAGATTGCAGACAAGTGAACACAGCACAGTTATATGGCTCTATGAAATGTGCATTATATTTCTTCATTTTAGGGAGCTACTAAGATGTGAATCTGCACTTGCCAGGCTTTACTGCCGTGTTGCGCTTCTCAATATTTTTGCACCAAAGTCTCCACACACATTTACTCGCTTGTTCCATATTCCTGCCATTCGGGACATCACACTGGAGCATCTGCAGCTGCTGTCAAATCAACTTCTAACGCCTCCCCTTACTGGTAAATATATACGTCGTTGTTTCCATAGAAGGTTGTATATCAAGATTTTGGTAGTGAGTGTTCTCTCTACTTTGTGATAATTCAATAAATTCCTTTTTGTGTTCATCACATTTGCTATTATTAATATTATTAAACCTTTTGTTGTTCTCTACATAGATGGCACCATCAGCTCCTCTTCTATCCTCATTGCACAGTCTTTGCAACATTGCATTCATTCTCAGAACTGCTCAACCATAGACCTCTTTTACCAGGGCAATGCTCAAGCAATCCGAGAATGGCTTGGGGTTGCCATCACTAGAGCCTTGCATCAAGGAGAGGACAGCCTTCTGGACCTAACCAAACAGATCTGTTCATTCCTGCAGGTCAGTGTGCTAATTATGCTAATCACTTTGAAGGTTTAGTGATGCAGAACACCTTACATTAAGGTAAGGTTTGGAATTGTAGAATTTCCATGGACTTTGTTTTTTAGTTGTCTTATTGGAGGTTTTTTTTTTTTTTTTTTAGAATGCTCCAGAGCAGTTAACATCAGAAGAATTCCCAGTCACGGAATCCAAAGTCAGTATGGATGTTAATTTTCCTGGAGCAGCATTTGTTGTGGTGTCTTGTAAAGAAAGCCAGTCTGGTTTCCGTAAAGAGTAAGTGATCTAAATAACCACAGTGCCCTTTTTAATGGGTTATTCCAATCTTCATAAATGGGTATCGTCGGCTAAATGCTTGTAAATACAAGTAACTTTTCAATTTACTGTTTATTACAATTGTGAATTGTTCTTGAGATATTGCCACTTTTTCCATCGCCTCATTGGGGGACACAAGACCATGGGTGTTATGCTGCTGCCACTGGGAGGTCACTAAGCAATACACAGAAAAAGTTAACTCCTCCTCCTGCGGTATACACCCTCTGTTGGCTCAATCCTGAACCAGTTCTTGCTTAGTGTCTGTAGGAGGCACTAGGGTCTGGTTTCAGACCCCAATGTTATTTTTATTTTTAATATTATTTTTACTATTTTTTACGTGATTTGGAAGGGCGACGGGTCTTGTAGGAAAAGTCCTGATCTCCCACAACCATCAACAGGCGGGAACACGGAGTGTCGCCTCCACGTACCCCCTCCTGCAACGCTACCATCGGGCGACGGATCCCTTTAATGGGCCGCTCTCCCCATGTGTCGAACGGCTGTAAGACGCGCTCCGGAATTGTTTGGAAAGGATAACCCCTCACCATCACTAATGAAATCGGCTGGTGCTAGGATGATTGGAAGTAGCCCTCTCCGCCTCCCTATGAAAGGGATGGTGGATTGAGGATGTATGGACGCGCCAGCCATGGTACTCTGAGCCAGGAGACTCTGCAGTGAGTACATCTGAAAAAACGCTGAATATTGCGATGTCTGTGTCTGCTGCGGCGCCGCCGCCAGGATCCCCGTCTCTGTCTCCATCGCAGCCGCTCTTGCGATCCCTTTCGGGTCGCAGGGCCGGCGTCACAAAATGTTAGTTTCCCGGCTGCGGCCTGGGGGAGGCCGCTATTGCGATCCGTATCACGTCGCAAGAGCGGCGCCGGCCGCTCTTGCGATCTCTATTGCGTCGCAGGGCCGGCGCGGCAAATTTAGGCCCCGGCTTCGGACCGGGATAGGCCTCGGCTTCGGACCAGGATAGGCCTCGAGGAGGGCGGGCTTACCGTGCTCACTGTTAGCTCCGCCCACATCGCGCGCTGTTCAGGGCCCGGCCATTGGCAGGAAGTGATTAACTCCTCCCTACTTTCTCCTTCTCTTCCCTCCCATGTCTTCTGGCGCTTCTCGTGACCCACGAGAAGCACAAAACAGCAAAATCTCGGCTGCCATCTTCCGGCCTGTCAGGATTATCAACACTGTGGTACCGAACAGGCTATTCTTCAGCGCCTCATCTTCCTCTCGTGGGCTCGGACACAGGACCTGGGTAAGCTTACACAGCGCTTAACCCTTCTCCTGCAGCAGGCTCTCAGGTGCGAAATATGTCGCAATCAAAGGGCTCTAAAAGGCCTGACAAAAACCACACTGTGGTGTATGCCGCCTGTGCTTCATGCAACGCTCCGCTGCCATCAAAGCATGGTTTCCAATTCTGTGCATCATGTGCCCAAGAGCCCACTGCTTCTACCACTCAGGAGCCCCCTACTACCGTTCAGGAGCCCCTATCTATTCCTGATCCCAATGAGCCGGGTCCTTCAGGGTGGCCTGCGTTTCTGGCACAGTCCATGGATTCTCTGACTAGGGCCTTGGATACCTTCCGTGGCTCCTCTTCTAGCCAGGGCGTCCCTTTTCCAGAAAGGGGCCCGTCAGCCTTCAGAGAGACCTCATCAGACGGGCCACCCACGGCTTCAGCAAGGCGGCCGTCTAGAAAACGCCGCCATAATGCATCTCCCAATTCATCTAGCGGTTCGGCATCTGCGAGCTCAGGCTCTCGCTCCCCCTCTCCCATAGATCTCAGTGATCATGATTCTGAGTATGAGTCGGATACAGGTGATGACCCCAACTCGCCAGAGTTTCAAGAGTCTCTAGACTCTCTCATAGAGGCGGTTAATAAAACCCTGAAGCTAGATGAAGAACCCGGGTCTCAACCGAATCATCCTATCTCTTTCAAAAGAGCTAAGCGTCCTCACAAGGTGTTTGGTAACCACCCGGAGTTTACGGACATTGTTCAGGGACATAGGGATCGTCCAGACAGACGTTTTTCAGGACTGAAGTCTCTGAAAGCGCGATACCCATTTTCAGCAACTGTAGCAAAAGAGTGGACCGAATCTCCAGTAGTAGATCCACCTTTATCTGGCTTAGCTTCAAAAACCCTTCTGTCCGTTTCAGATGGCTCATCCATTAAGAATCCCTCAGATAGACAGATCGACAACCTCGCCAAATCGATTTTTGAGGCTGCTGGAGCATCGCTCTCTCCTTCTTTCGTGGCCACCTGGGTGGCGAGGGTGGCCTGGGCTGAGGATCTAGTTAAGGTTACTAGTGATATCCCTCTTCCCCCCGAGGCACATAATCTGGCCTATCAGATTACTCGGGCAGGCGACTACATGGTCCGTGCGTCCCTAGATGCAGCTAATTGTGCTGCACTCACAGCCGCCAATGCTATCGCCATTCGGAGGTCCCTTTGGCTCCGAGAGTGGCGTGCAGACTCTGCTTCAAAGAGGACTTTGACTTCGCTGCCCTATCATTCAGGGCGTCTCTTTGGAGATCGCCTTGATCAGATTATTTCTGACGCCACGGGTGGCAAAAGTAAATTTCTTTCGCAGCGCAGAATCAATCGACCCTTTCGGTCTCAATACCAAAGTCGTTCCCGGCCATTTTGTAGCTCCTTTAATTGATCCTCTGCCTCGACCTCGTCCCGAGCACCCCGTTCTTCTCGCAGAGACAGTGGCTCGCAACCATCTTTCAGGTCCTCTCAGCCCTGGAGAAACAGATTCTCTCAGTCGGGAAATAAGAGCTCTTCCTCTCGCAAATTATCTTCCCAATGACTCCTTGCTGGGGACGGGGGACCCAAACAAGGTAGGCGGCCTGCCTACTCTTGTTTCGCGAGGTCTGGGGGTCGGTCGTTCACGACCGGTGGGTCCGAGATCTTGTACACTCCGGCTACAAGATCAATTCTTGTCTCTTCCCCCAAGGCGCTTCTTCCAGTCTCGCCCCCCAAAGTCCAAGGACCTCTCAACTCCCTTTCTTCAGGCCTTGAACATTCTTCGCACTAGCGGGTTCATCGTCCCAGTTCCCCACGAGGAAAGGTTCAAAGGGTTTTACTCAAATCTCTTTGTGGTTCCCAAGAAGGACGGCTCTTTGCGTCCTATTCTGGACCTAAAATTGCTGAACAAATTCGTCAGAGTCCGCCATTTCAGAATGGAATCTCTCCTCTCTGTCGTCGCATCTCTAGAAAGAAAGGAATACCTGGCGTCAATCGACATCAAGGACGCGTATCTACACATTCCGATTTTCAGAGGTCATCAAAAGTTTCTGCGTTTTGCAGTCGGACAGGATCATTTTCAATTCCTTCTCTGCCCTTCGGACTCGCAACCGCCCCCAGAGTGTTCACAAAAGTCATGGCGGCCGCCATGTCAATTTTACACTCTCGGGGTGTGGTGGTCCTCCCGTACCTAGACGACCTGCTCATCAAAGGACCGACCTTTCGGGCGTGCGCAGAGAGTGTCGAGATCACTATCGACACCCTCTCTCGCCTGGGTTGGTTAGTCAATTTGGACAAGTTCTCTCCCATCCCCTCTCAGAAGATTCCTTTTCTGGGAATGATTCTGAACACCTCCCAAGGGTTGGTATCTCTCCCTCCAGAGAAGATTGCTTCTCTGAGGCGGGGAGTGCTCCTGTTGTCTCTAGGCCGCTCTCACTCTCTGCGGGTCGCCATGCAGGTCCTGGGGAAAATGGTAGCCTCCATCGAGGCAGTACCGTTCGCTCAGTTCCATCTCCGACCTCTTCAACAGGAGCTAATATCAGCCTGGGACAGGACCCCAGCGTCCTTAAGTCGCCGCTTTCGTCTTTCTCCCAGAGTCAGACGCTCCCTGAAATGGTGGACAAATGTTTCATCATTGAATCAAGGGAAATCGTTTCTGCCTGTCCATTGGTTGGTGGTGACCACCGATGCCAGTCTCCTCGGATGGGGAGCGGTGTTCCTTCACCA
>JARQOD010000001.1:820538240-820560035 GCA_033576555.1 Oophaga sylvatica | reverse complement strand
CGGCGGGCCCGCCCCTCGACTTCCGGGCGGGCTCCGCCAATAATTTAGTCCCCGGCTGCGGCCGAGACTATGCCGCGGCCTAGGGCCTTTTCCCGGTCGCGCGGCTTCCCGGCGGGCGCCGCCAATAATCTAGTCCCCGGCTTCGGCCGGAAACTAGGCCGCGGCCGGGTGCCTTCTTCCGGCGGCGCCCCCCGACTTCCGGGCGGGCGCCGCCAATAATCTAGTCCCCTCTTCGGCCAGTAACTAGGCCGCAGCCTGGTGCCCTCTTCCAGCAGCGCCCCCCGACTTCCGCGCGGACGCCGCCAATAATTTAGTCCCCGGCTTTGGCTGGAAACTAGGCTGCGGCTTGGAGCTCCAGGCCAGGGGCGGGGCCAAGCCCTGCAAACGCCTCCCCCAAGTTAGGGGGGGCAGAATTCAGCAGAACCTACTTTAGGAACGCCCACATTGGAGGGGGCGCGCTTTTTGAATGTTTGTAAGGACTGCAGCAGCAGCCTCCGTGGACTTCTCTGCGCAAGGACATCTGGGGACACAGGACTGGGGTAGGTGCTTTATAGCTACGCCACACTACACGCCGCTCCGCTGCACCCTAGTTTTTTGTGCTACCTCAAATTATTACGGCAGGTACAGCATGTCCAGAAGGGCTAAGACTCACACGGTGCTGTATGCATGCATTGCCTGTAGGTCCCCTTTTCAGCAGCAGAACGGAAGGAAAGGAGACACACTAGTCATAACTAGTGGGTAGGCGGAGCCCAGATGGGATAGACACCTCAGATTAAAAAAAAGATGTTGACCGGCCCCTCCAGCTCGGGCTCCTCCTACTCAGCTCTCCAGTTTTTCAATTTGAGGTCTCAGAGGATAGTCGCTGCTGGAAGCAGCTCCTCAGAAGATTTTATTATTTTTTATCGGACAAGAGACTTGGATCACCTAATGTGGTCTAGAGGTCTCAGGGGTCTCAGCGCTGCTGGACTCCAACCTCTCCCTTGGCGGATCTGTATTACCCTATATGGTGGTCCCTGCAGAACCCTGCAGGCCCGGGGGGATGAGGATGGCTTCCCTGGCGGGGACGCAAACCGGCAGCACGCGTCCGCGGGGGTCACCCTGCGTGTCGTGAGTACTCCACATTTTTATGTGTATGAGTGATTCAGCGGCTGCTGCGGCAGCCGCTGTTACAGTATATGTGGTGACTGTTATATTTTGTCCGCAGGTGGATGCCTGCAGGACGGGAATCGCGGGACCGGAGAATGGAGGAGTCCCGCGCCTTTTTTTTTTTTTTTGAAGGCGGGGGGCGATTTTCCTCTGCCTTCTCTTCCGGCTGCCTCCTCAGTGCGGTGGCCATTGCAGCGCTCCAGGCTCCTCACTCTCCGTTCCTCCCGCACAAGATTAAGAAGACAGCACCGCGAAGTTTAACTGTGAGTCGCTTCTGCCTATCAGGGCAGAAGCTTAAAGACTGCTCTCCCCCGCAGCGCAGGGCTCTGCCACACTGAACGTCGCTAAAGTTAGCAACGCTTTTTAGGTCGCAGGATTTTTGAGATGTGAAAAAAGACGCAATATTTTAGCGATTTTTTTTCGTTTAGTGTGGCATTCCTTGAGGACGTTTCTGTCAGCACCTGCTTCCTCATAAGAGGCACCTGGGGCTTACACATCTGTCACATTAATACAGGTTGTGGAGAGCTTGTGACTTTAACCCCTTATCAGGCGGTTAACCCTTAATGGTGGGACAGCTGGGGTAACCCTTTCTTTAAGAGTTAACCCTTCAGCGTTCGTCTTATTTTTTTCTAGAAACCACACTGTTTCTTGTTACTGTCAGGTTTAACCTGCCATTGTACTGGGTAAGACATGTCGGATCAGAACCCAGGTGCGGACCATGTCCCGACTCCGCTACAAGATCGGTCTCGTGTATCTGACACACAGACATCGACCGCGTCAAGCGCAGCGGTCGGAGGACCCAGTGATGTAAAGATGGAGGCTCTCACTCGTTCGATTGATAGCCTATCTAACCTTATAGGTTATTGGGTGTCAGCCAAACCCCCTCATGGCAGGAAGCGACACAGGCCGGTGACTTCTTTCACATATAGCGACTCAGAGAGTTCTGATATGGAGGGTTCCCCTTTAAGTTCAGGGGGAATATCCGATTCGGATAAAGAAGATCAGCAAAGGCACTCTGCCTCTTTTTCGGGCCGTGTAGAAGCTTTAATTGAAGCTATGAGAGAGGCGTTACAGTTACAGGAGGAAGTAACTACTCGCCCTGGTAAGTCGGCCCGGATGGTTCTGGAGTCGCATAAGTCATTTTCGACTTTGCCATCCCTGAGTGAGTTTAATCAAGCAGTGGAGAAGGAGCGTCTGTGTCCAGACAAGCGTTTTCAGGGGACACGTCTATTTGAGTCACTGTATCCGTGTACTACGGAATCGATTGACAATTGGATCCTTTCTCCTGAAGTGGATGTCCCTTTATCTCAGCTTAGCAAATCTTCTTTACTTCCTATTAAAGGGAAGGCGAGTCTACAAGACCCACTGGACAGAAAAGCGGAGTCGGCGGCAAAATCCATTTACGAGGCCGCGGGTCATGGTTTCAGAGCAGTGCTAGGCTCCATGTGTGCTTATAAAGCTTCCCTGGTCTGGTTGGACCGTTTGCGGAGGAAATGTGAACCTCAAGTACCTGAGGTGGACGAACTGTTCGAATTGTTAGAAAGTGCATTCCAATATGGTCATGATGCAAACCTGGATACTGTGTCATTGCTATCCAGGACACAATCCTCGGCGGTCTCAGTCAGGAGAGCTCTGTGGCTTAGACAGTGGACCGGTGATGCGGTTTCCAAGCAAGGTTTGCTATCTTTAGCTTACAAGGGCGGTCAGCTATTTGGATCTGACCTCACGGAGCTGATTGCCAAAGCAAAGGCAAAAGAAGCAGCTTTACCACAGCGAAGAACTGTGACTTCTACGCCTGGCAGACCTGGTGCCAGTAATGGTCGACGGTCCTTTCGGTCCAGGGGACGATTCGGTCAGCCCTCTTGGGGGTCGGGTCGTCCCTTTTTCTCGGGAAAAAAGACCACTCAGAAATCCCGCACTCCCTGGAAACAAAGTTTCCGTCATGACAAGAGGGAATCTGACAAAAAGCCCGCTAAGGCGGATTGACGCCAGGGTCCCGCTCGAGGGCTCTCGAGTGGGGGGTCGCCTGCTCCAATTCAAATTGACCTGGGTTTCCCGTGTCCCAGACTCCTGGGTGACGCAGGTTGTGTCGGCAGGCTATTTCATAGAGTTTTCTTCCCGACCCCCGAACAGTTATTGCCAATCTCGCATCCCGTCAGAGCCCGAGCTATGTGCCGCTTTACTGCAAGAAGTCGAATTTCTTCTGCAGAAGGGTGTGGTGGTACCGGTTCCACCAGAGGACAGGGGAAGAGGATTTTATTCCAATCTTTTGTGGTCCCCAAAAAGGAGGACAAGTTTCGCCCCATCCTGGATCTCAAAAGATTGAATCGGCATGTCCACACCGAAAGTTTCGCATGGAATCGCTTCGTTCCGTGGTGGCAGCCTTGTCGCAGAACGACTTTTTGGTGTCAATCGACATTCGCGACGCCTATTTACACGTTCCAATCGGAAGGGCTCACCAACGTTATCTTCGTTTTGCCATAGGGGAAGATCATTACCAATTTGTGGCCCTGCCTTTCGGTTTGGCCTCAGCGCCCAGAGTTTTTACAAAAATTCTGGCGCCTCTCATGGCGATTCTACGAAGACAGGGAGTCACGATCCTTCCTTATCTGGACGACCTTTTGATTGTGGCGCCCTCAAAGGAGGAGGCGGTGACTGCTCGCGACCTATCACTTCAGCTCCTGGAGGACTTCGGGTGGCTGGTCAATTGGGAGAAGTCGTCTCTGGAACCGTCACAATCAATCCTGTTTTTGGGGATGCATTTCGACACGGTACGAGCAGTGGTGTCCCTGCCTCCAGACAAGCAAGCATGTCTCCTTCGGCATGTACGGGTGATGAAGTCTTCAAAGACAATGTCCCTTCGGAGATGTATGCGCCTTCTGGGGTTGATGGTGGCTTCAATGGAAGCACTTCCATTTGCCCAATTTCATTCCAGGGCTCTCCAAAAGTTCATTCTGAACCACTGGGATCGGTCACAGACCTCACTGGATTGCAGTGTTATCATCTCACACAAAGTACGAGAGTCTCTAGGATGGTGGATCCGTCCGAAAGAGTTATCCCTGAGGAGATCTTTCCTTCCTCCAAAGTGGTCTTTCATAACCACCGATGCCAGCCTGACAGGCTGGGGGGGTGTTTGGAACGATCTCTGGACTCAGGGAGTATGGTCGTCGGAAGAGTCTGTTTTGCCGATCAACATCCTCGAATTGAGGGCGATTTTCCTTTGCCTCCAACACTGGACGGTCCCTTTAAGCGGTCTGCCTGTCCGAGTGCAGACAGACAATGCGACGGCAGTCGCATTTATCAATCACCAAGGCGGGACAAGGAGTTCCAGACTCATGGTGGAGGTATCTCGGATCCTGATATGGGCAGAGACCAGAGTGCCAGCTATCTCTGCGATCCACATTCCAGGAGTTCAGAATATCACGGCGGACTTTCTAAGTCGCGAGAAGATGGATCCCGGAGAATGGAGTCTTCATCCGGAGATTTTTGCACTGCTGTGCTCCCGTTGGGGAACTCCCCAAGTGGATCTGATGGCATCCAGGTTCAATGCCAAGTTGCCGACTTTCATGTCCAGGTACAAGGATCCGAAGGCTGTGGCGGTGGATGCTCTGGTGGCTCCGTTGGTCCAATTCGAGCTGATCTATGTGTTTCCGCCGATATCCTTACTGCCTCTGGTTCTCCGTCGGATCAGACTGGAGAGAATCTCGGCTATAGTGATAGCCCCAGATTGGCCAAGGAGAACGTGGTTCTCGACTCTGGTGTCACTCCTGGCGGCACCGCCAGTTCCACTTCCTCTTCGCCCGGACCTGTTAACCCAAGGGCCCGTTCGTCATCTGGACCTGAAGTCTCTGCGTTTGATGGCGTGGCTCTTGAGACCGAAATATTGACCCGTCGAGGTTTTTCAGCCGAAGTCATTGCCACTTTACGAGCGGCCAGAGGTCCAGCTACTACTAGAATTTACCACAAGACTTGGGAAGCCTTCTTTTCGTGGTGTTCGGGTTCCTCAAGGAATCCGAAGATTTTTTCCATTCCCAATATTGTTGGCTTTCCTGCAATTTGGACTGGACAAAGGTTTGGCAGTTAGCACCCTGAGGGGTCAGGTTTCTGCTCTGTCCTTGCTGTTCCGAAAGGCTATCGCCTCGCGTAGGGACGTGCGTTCCTTTTTTCGCGGAGTAACCCGCCAGTTTCCACCGCGTAGGGCGCCTGTGTCTCCTTGGCGTCTCAATCTTGTTTTGGAGGCTCTTCAACACGGGCCTTTTGAGCCTATGGACTCTGTTAGTCTTTCTTTGCTCTCTTGGAAGGTTGCCTTCCTAGCAGCGGTCACTTCTTTGAGAAGGGTTTCTGAGTTGGCGGCTCTTTCTTGCTCGCCTCCCTTCCTGGAGTTTCACCCGGATCGTGTAGTGCTACGCACACGGAGCGACTTCCTACCTAAGGTGGTGTCGCAATTTCATGTTAACCAGGATATTGTGTTGCCTTCTCTTTGTCCGAGTCCAAGGAATGCGAAGGAACAGGCCTTGCACGCATTGGATTTGGTGCGGGCTTTGAAGTTTTATTTGACTGTTACTCAAGGTTTTCGGAAGTCGGATTCTCTGTTTGTGATTCCAGCAGGTCGTCGACGTGGTCAACGAGCTTCCAAGGACTCTATAGCTCGTTGGATTCGGTCGGCCATTTTGGAAGCGTACCGACTTAAGGGCGAACCTTGCCCGATTAAGGTTCGAGCTCACTCCACGAGGGCTGTGGGCTTGTCATGGGCTTTCCATCAAGGGGCCTCGGCAGCTCAGCTCTGCAGGGCAGCTACCTGGCGCTCTGTCCACACTTTTACGAAATTTTATAAGGTGGACGTTAGTGCTTCCGCTGATGCAGCCTTGGGACGTAGAGTCCTACAGGCGGCGGTAGTTTAAAGTTTCCTTTAACCTGTTTTTTTAGCGCTAGTTGCGCAGTTTTCTTAGGTTGTTGGGTTCTGCCGTTTCTGGTTTTTTTCCCACCCTATATTTTTGGACTGCTTTGGGACGTCCCACTAGTTATGACTAGTGTGTCTCCTTTCCTTCCGTTCTGCTGCTGAAAGACGGATTTTGGTAAGAACTTACCTGTAAAATCCTTTTCAGCGAAGGAAGGAAAGGAGACACAGCTCCCTCCCTTGGCAGAAGTGTGTTGTTGTATTACAGATGCGGCGTGACCCTTCTCTGATAGCAGTTATCTGGGTCGAGGTCGACGCGCTACGGCTCTGTTCCAGCATCGCCAGCTCATTGCAGTGGTCAGGTCCAGTGAGTAGTACCTGGAACTGTGTGGTTTTTTACCTAAATGCATGCATAACCTGTACTCTTGTGTTTTTTGTCTCTGAAGTCCTTCAGAAGGTGTTATGTTGCTCCGCTGGTGATATTGCTCTTCCTTAAGCTTGTGTACAACTGGAGAGCTGAGTAGGAGGAGCCCGAGCTGGAGGGGCCGGTCAACACTCTTTTTTTTAATCTGAGGTGTCTATCCCATCTGGGCTCCGCCTACCCACTAGTTATGACTAGTGTGTCTCCTTTCCTTCCTTCGCTGAAAAGGATTTTACAGGTAAGTTCTTACCAAAATCCGTCTTTCCGCACGCCCAGACTACTCGAACGTGCCCCCCAACTTCCGCGCGGACACCGCCAATAATTTAGTCCCCGGCTTCGGCCGGAAACTAGGCTGCGGCCTGGAGCTCCAGGCCAGAGGCGAGGCCAAGCCCTGCAAACTCCTCCCCCAAGTTAGGGGGGGCAGAATTCAGCAGAACCTGCTTCAGGAACGCCCACATTGGAGGGGGCGCGCTTTTTGAATGTTTGTAAGGACTGCAGCAGCAGCCTCCGTGGACTTCTCGGCGCAAGGACATCTGGGGACACAGGACTGGGGTAGGTGCTTTATAGCTACGCCACACTACACGCCGCTCCGCTGCACCCTAGTTTTTTTGTGCTACCTCAAATTATTACGGCAGGTACAGCATGTCCAGAAGGGCTAAGACTCACACGGTGCTGTATACCGCATGCATTGCCTGTAGGTCCCCTTTTCCGCACGCCCAGACTACTCGGGTCTGCGAAACCTGTGACTCCGAACGTGCCCAGGAGCCCTCCCCTATAACTGAGCCCAGTGCGTCAGGTCCCCCGGAATGAGCCCGTTCTCTGTCACAATCTATGGCATCTTTAACGAGAGCAATCGAGTCCCTTCAAGCTCCCGATAGGGACACGGACAGTGGTGCATCCGTCTTGGCCTTTTCTCAGGAACCTCCAGCCTGCTGGGGCCGCGCTCTCACCAAGCAGACGCGGGGGAAGCGAACCCACACAGCGTCGCCTGTGCCGTCCGGGGTCTCGGCATCTATCAGTTCCGTTTCTTGCTCTCCCTCACCAGGGGAGGCGAGTAACCAAGGTTCGGACTCTGATTCCGAAGGGTCCCTCAATCTAGAGGCACCTAATTGCCAAGAGACAATTGACAGTCTCATTGAAGCAATCAATCAAACCCTGGGTGTAGATGATGAGTCCACCTCGGCCTCTGGTCATAAGGTGTCCTTCAAACGAGCCAGGCAAACTCATAAGGTTTTTGGCACTCACCCTCAGGCTCAGGCTCTCGCTCCCCCTCTCCCATAGATCTCAGTGATCATGATTCTGAGTATGAGTCGGATACAGGTGATGACCCCAACTCGCCAGAGTTTCAAGAGTCTCTAGACTCTCTCATAGAGGCGGTTAATAAAACCCTGAAGCTAGATGAAGAACCCGGGTCTCAACCGAATCATCCTATCTCTTTCAAAAGAGCTAAGCGTCCTCACAAGGTGTTTGGTAACCACCCGGAGTTTACGGACATTGTTCAGGGACATAGGGATCGTCCAGACAGACGTTTTTCAGGACTGAAGTCTCTGAAAGCGCGATACCCATTTTCAGCAACTGTAGCAAAAGAGTGGACCGAATCTCCAGTAGTAGATCCACCTTTATCTGGCTTAGCTTCAAAAACCCTTCTGTCCGTTTCAGATGGCTCATCCATTAAGAATCCCTCAGATAGACAGATCGACAACCTCGCCAAATCGATTTTTGAGGCTGCTGGAGCATCGCTCTCTCCTTCTTTCGTGGCCACCTGGGTGGCGAGGGTGGCCTGGGCTGAGGATCTAGTTAAGGTTACTAGTGATATCCCTCTTCCCCCCGAGGCACATAATCTGGCCTATCAGATTACTCGGGCAGGCGACTACATGGTCCGTGCGTCCCTAGATGCAGCTAATTGTGCTGCACTCACAGCCGCCAATGCTATCGCCATTCGGAGGTCCCTTTGGCTCCGAGAGTGGCGTGCAGACTCTGCTTCAAAGAGGACTTTGACTTCGCTGCCCTATCATTCAGGGCGTCTCTTTGGAGATCGCCTTGATCAGATTATTTCTGACGCCACGGGTGGCAAAAGTAAATTTCTTTCGCAGCGCAGAATCAATCGACCCTTTCGGTCTCAATACCAAAGTCGTTCCCGGCCATTTTGTAGCTCCTTTAATTGATCCTCTGCCTCGACCTCGTCCCGAGCACCCCGTTCTTCTCGCAGAGACAGTGGCTCGCAACCATCTTTCAGGTCCTCTCAGCCCTGGAGAAACAGATTCTCTCAGTCGGGAAATAAGAGCTCTTCCTCTCGCAAATTATCTTCCCAATGACTCCTTGCTGGGGACGGGGGACCCAAACAAGGTAGGCGGCTGCCTACTCTTGTTTCGCGAGGTCTGGGGGTCGGTCGTTCACGACCGGTGGGTCCGAGATCTTGTACACTCCGGCTACAAGATCAATTCTTGTCTCTTCCCCCAAGGCGCTTCTTCCAGTCTCGCCCCCCAAAGTCCAAGGACCTCTCAACTCCCTTTCTTCAGGCCTTGAACATTCTTCGCACTAGCGGGTTCATCGTCCAGTTCCCCACGAGGAAAGGTTCAAAGGGTTTTACTCAAATCTCTTTGTGGTTCCCAAGAAGGACGGCTCTTTGCGTCCTATTCTGGACCTAAAATTGCTGAACAAATTCGTCAGAGTCCGCCATTTCAGAATGGAATCTCTCCTCTCTGTCGTCGCATCTCTAGAAAGAAAGGAATACCTGGCGTCAATCGACATCAAGGACGCGTATCTACACATTCCGATTTTCAGAGGTCATCAAAAGTTTCTGCGTTTTGCAGTCGGACAGGATCATTTTCAATTCCTTCTCTGCCCTTCGGACTCGCAACCGCCCCCAGAGTGTTCACAAAAGTCATGGCGGCCGCCATGTCAATTTTACACTCTCGGGGTGTGGTGGTCCTCCCGTACCTAGACGACCTGCTCATCAAAGGACCGACCTTTCGGGCGTGCGCAGAGAGTGTCGAGATCACTATCGACACCCTCTCTCGCCTGGGTTGGTTAGTCAATTTGGACAAGTTCTCTCCCATCCCCTCTCAGAAGATTCCTTTTCTGGGAATGATTCTGAACACCTCCCAAGGGTTGGTATCTCTCCCTCCAGAGAAGATTGCTTCTCTGAGGCGGGGAGTGCTCCTGTTGTCTCTAGGCCGCTCTCACTCTCTGCGGGTCGCCATGCAGGTCCTGGGGAAAATGGTAGCCTCCATCGAGGCAGTACCGTTCGCTCAGTTCCATCTCCGACCTCTTCAACAGGAGCTAATATCAGCCTGGGACAGGACCCCAGCGTCCTTAAGTCGCCGCTTTCGTCTTTCTCCCAGAGTCAGACGCTCCCTGAAATGGTGGACAAATGTTTCATCATTGAATCAAGGGAAATCGTTTCTGCCTGTCCATTGGTTGGTGGTGACCACCGATGCCAGTCTCCTCGGATGGGGAGCGGTGTTCCTTCACCACACGGCTCAGGGCCGCTGGTCTCTCCCAGAGACCCGTCTCCCGATCAACATCTTGGAAATCAGAGCTATAAAACTAGCTCTCCTCCATTTCCATCATCTTCTGGCTGGTCGTCCCAACCGGATCCAGTCAGACAACGCCACGGCCGTGGCGTACATCAGCCGTCAGGGAGGCACTCGGAGCAGAACAGCGATGCTCTAGGTATCGCACATTCTGCGGTGGGCCGAGTCAAACCGCTCGCCCATCTCCGCGGTTCACATCCCAGGAGTGGACAATTGGGAGGCCGACTTTCTCAGTCGCCAAGGCTTAGACTCAGGAGAATGGTCCCTGCACCCGGAAATGTTTCAAATCATTTGCCAACGTTGGGGAATGCCGGATGTGGATCTCATGGCATCCAGGCTGAATACCAAAGTTCAGACTTTCATAAGTCGATCCCGCGATCCACTAGCCATCGGCTCAGATGCGCTAGTCCTTCCTTGGAGTCAATTTCGCCTTCCTTACATCTTCCCGCCTCTTCCGTTAATCCCCAGGGTGATCCGAAAGATCAAGGCGGAAGGCATTCCTCTCATTCTTGTCGCTCCGGACTGGCCTCGCCGTCCGTGGTATGCGGAACTAGTGTGTCTGGTCGCAGACGTCCCTTGGAGATTACCGGATCGTCCGGACCTTCTTTCACAAGGTCCAATTTACCATCACAATTCGAAAGCGCTGAATTTGACGGTATGGCCATTGAAGCCTGGATCTTAGGCCAGGCTGGTTTTTCTCAAAAAGTTGTCTCTACGATGATCAATGCCAGGAAGCCGGTTTCCGTCCGCATTTATCATCGTGTCTGGAAAACATTCTTTTCCTGGTGTAAGGATAAAGGTCGTTCCCCTTTGGTTTTTTCTATCCCTTCCATTCTGGAATTCCTCCAAGCAGGATTGGACTCTGGATTAGCACTCGCCTTCCTCAAGGGGCAGATTTCCGCCTTATCCGTACTTTTCCAACGACGGATCGCATCTAAGTCTCAGGTCAGGACTTTTATCCAAGGAGTGTCACATCTCGTTCACCCTACAAGAGGCCTTTGGAGCCTTGGGATCTTAATCTGGTTCTCAGTGCGTTACAAGAATCCCCTTCGAGCCTTTGCCGGAAGTGCCTTTAGCTCTTCTTTCCTGGAAGGTTGTCTTCCTAGTTGCAATTACCTCTATCAGACGGGTATCGGAATTGGCAGCTTTGTCTTGTAAACCTCCTTTTCTCATTTTTCACCAGGACAAGGTAGTCCTCAGGACTTCTCCTACTTTCTTGCCCAAAGTCGTTTCTGCTTTTCATATCAATGAAGAGATAGTCCTGCCCTCGTTCTGTCCGGCGCCCATTCACCGTACTGAAAAAGCCCTTCACACCTTGGATTTGGTGAGGGCTCTCCGAAGATACATTTCGAGAACTGCATCTTTCCGTAAATCGGACGCCCTGTTTGTGCTTCTGGAAGGACGCAGACAGGGTCTTCCTGCTTCCAAGGCCACGTTAGACAGATGGATCCGTTTGGCGATCAAGGAATCCGAAGATTTTTTCCATTCCCAATTTGTTGGCTTTCCTGCAATTTGGACTGGACAAAGGTTTGGCAGTTAGCACCCTGAGGGGTCAGGTTTCTGCTCTGTCCTTGCTGTTCCGAAAGGCTATCGCCTCGCGTAGGGACGTGCGTTCCTTTTTTCGCGGAGTAACCCGCCAGTTTCCACCGCGTAGGGCGCCTGTGTCTCCTTGGCGTCTCAATCTTGTTTTGGAGGCTCTTCAACACGGGCCTTTTGAGCCTATGGACTCTGTTAGTCTTTCTTTGCTCTCTTGGAAGGTTGCCTTCCTAGCAGCGGTCACTTCTTTGAGAAGGGTTTCTGAGTTGGCGGCTCTTTCTTGCTCGCCTCCCTTCCTGGAGTTTCACCCGGATCGTGTAGTGCTACGCACACGGAGCGACTTCCTACCTAAGGTGGTGTCGCAATTTCATGTTAACCAGGATATTGTGTTGCCTTCTCTTTGTCCGAGTCCAAGGAATGCGAAGGAACAGGCCTTGCACGCATTGGATTTGGTGCGGGCTTTGAAGTTTTTATTTGACTGTTACTCAAGGTTTTCGGAAGTCGGATTCTCTGTTTGTGATTCCAGCAGGTCGTCGACGTGGTCAACGAGCTTCCAAGGACTCTATAGCTCGTTGGATTCGGTCGGCCATTTTGGAAGCGTACCGACTTAAGGGCGAACCTTGCCCGATTAAGTTCGAGCTCACTCCACGAGGGCTGTGGGCTTGTCATGGGCTTTCCATCAAGGGGCCTCGGCAGCTCAGCTCTGCGGGCAGCTACCTGGCGCTCTGTCCACACTTTTACGAAATTTTATAAGGTGGACGTTAGTGCTTCCGCTGATGCAGCCTTGGGACGTAGAGTCCTACAGGCGGCGGTAGTTTAAAGTTTCCTTTAACCTGTTTTTTTAGCGCTAGTTGCGCAGTTTTTCTTAGGTTGTTGGGTTCTGCCGTTTCTGGTTTTTTTCCCACCCTATATTTTTGGACTGCTTTGGGACGTCCCACTAGTTATGACTGTGTGTCTCCTTTCCTTCCGTTCTGCTGCTGAAAGACGGATTTTGGTAAGAACTTACCTGTAAATCCTTTTCAGCGAAGGAAGAAAGGAGACACAGCTCCCTCCCTTGGCAGAAGTGTGTTGTTGTATTACAGATGCGGCGTGACCCTTCTCTGATAGCAGTTATCTGGGTCGAGGTCGACGCGCTACGGCTCTGTTCCAGCATCGCCAGCTCATTGCAGTGGTCAGGTCCAGTGGTAGTACCTACTGGAACTGTGTGGTTTTTTACCTAAATGCATGCATAACCTGTACTCTTGTGTTTTTTGTCTCTGAAGTCCTCAGAAGGTGTTTATTTGCTCCGCTGGTGATATTGCTCTTCCTTAAGCTTGTGTACAACTGGAGAGCTGAGTAGGAGGAGCCCGAGCTGGAGGGGCCGGTCAACACTCTTTTTTTTAATCTGAGGTGTCTATCCCATCTGGGCTCCGCCTACCCACTAGTTATGACTAGTGTGTCTCCTT
Source organism: Oophaga sylvatica (assembly GCA_033576555.1). NCBI lineage: Eukaryota > Metazoa > Chordata > Amphibia > Anura > Dendrobatidae > Oophaga > Oophaga sylvatica. The sequence continues at coordinate 820,547,054 of JARQOD010000001.1, read as the reverse complement.
TCCTTCTTCGCTGAAAAGGATTTTACAGGTAAGTTCTTACCAAAATCCGTCTTTCCGCACGCCCAGACTACTCGAACGTGCCCCCCCACTTCCCGCGGACACCGCCAATAATTTAGTCCCCGGCTTCGGCCGGAAACTAGGCTGCGGCTGGAGCTCCAGGCAGAGGCGAGGCCAAGCCCTGCAAACTCCTCCCCCAAGTTAGGGGGGGCAGAATTCAGCAGAACCTGCTTCAGGAACGCCCACATTGGAGGGGGCGCGCTTTTTGAATGTTTGTAAGGACTGCAGCAGCGCCTCGTGGACTTCTCGGCGCAAGGACATCTGGGGACACAGGGACTGGGGTAGGTGCTTTATAGCTACGCCACACTACACGCCGCTCCGCTGCACCCTAGTTTTTTTGTGCTACCTCAAATTATTACGGCAGGTACAGCATGTCCAGAAGGCTAAGACTCACACGGTGCTGTATACCGCATGCATTGCCTGTAGGTCCCCTTTTCCGCACGCCCAGATACTCGGGTCTGCGAAACCTGTGACTCCGAACGTGCCCAGGAGCCCTCCCCTATAATGAGCCCAGTGCGTCAGGTCCCCCGGAATGAGCCCGTTCTCTGTCACAATCTATGGCATCTTTAACGAGAGCAATCGAGTCCCTTCAAGCTCCCGATAGGGACACGGACAGTGGTGCATCCGTCTTGGCCTTTTTTTCAGGAACCTCCAGCCTGCTGGGGCCGCGCTTTCCACCAAGCAGAGCGGGGGAAGCGAACCCACACAGCGTCGCCTGTGCCGTCCGGGGGTCTCCCGGGATCTATCAGTTCCGTTTCTTGCTCTCCCTCACCAGGGGAGGCGAGTAACCAAGGTTCGGACTCTGATTCCCAAGGGTCCCTCAATCTAGAGGCACCTAATTGCCAAGAGACAATGGACAGTCTCATTGAAGCAATCAATCAAACCCTGGGGTGTAGATGATGAGTCCACCTCGGCCTCTGGTCATAAGGTGTCCTTCAAACGAGCCAGGCAAACTCATAAGGTTTTTGGCACTCACCCTGAATTTGAGGACTTAGTGCAGGCCACCGGGAAAAGCCGGACAAGCACTTTTCAGGACAAAAGGCTCTCAATACCAGATTCCTTTTGCCCCTGAGCTCCCTTTAAAAAATGGGCGGAATCTCCGCTGTCGACCCTCCGGTGTGCGTTTAGCGTCTAAGACGCTCCTCTCCCTTCCCAAGGTTCCTCGATCAAGGATCCAAGGAAACCCTCTAATTTTAAAGCTTGGCTCGTTCAGTATTTGAGGCATCAGGCTCTGCCCTCTTTCCCTCTTTGCAGGACTTGGGTTGTAAGCTATGATTACCTGGTGGAGTCTCTAAATAAACCCTTCAGGCCCCAGAGGTTGCTGTCAGAGGGAATTTAATCTCGAATCAAACACTCTTGCAGGAGATTTTTGATTAATGCTTCCTGGGATGCGGCAAATTGCGCAGCATAGCTGCGGCCAGCGCGTTGTATTAGGAAGGCCTTGGGTTTAGGACATGGGGGGGCGGACTCAACCTCAAAAAAGTCCCTTACGCCTTACGTTATCGAGTGGCCAGTTATTTGGTGAGGACTGGATCAGCTCATATCTGATGTACAGGGGGAAGAAGCAGTTTTCTTCCTCAGCAGAAAATTAGACGGCCCTTTCGCCGCAGCTTCAGCCTCGGTTTTTGGGCCGCGCAGCAGCTCCCGGGGGCTCAGGGCGACCTAATACGGCCAGAGATCATCAAAATCTCTTACAAGGCCAACCCTTTGGGAAGGATGCGATCTCAACGCCGAAAACTAGAGGGTCTAGGTCCCAAAGGTTTTCGGCCAAATGACTGGAGGCAAGATCCGGTCAATTCATCCAGAGTGGGCGGCCGCCTACTCTGGTTCGCCCCACTTGGCTGCGGTCACTCACGACAAGTGGGTCAGGGAGTTAGTCTCCTCCGGGGTAAAATAGAGTTTATCAGCCATCCCCCCAAAACATTTTTTTCCCTTGCGTCTTCCCAAAGAAGAATCCCGGGTTCGCGCCTTTTTTCAGGCTGTCGAATCTCTTCGGCGCAGCGGGGTTATCATTCCAGTACCCGAGGGCGAAGAGAGGTCAAGGGTTCTATTTCAACTGTTATAGTACCAAGAAAGTGGCACTGTAAGGCCCATTTTGGACCTAAAACTTTTGGACAGGTTTTTTTAGTATTCGTCATTTCTGAATGGGTTCTCCGCTCGGTCATTGCAGCCAGGGAAAAGGGGGAATTTCTAGCATCAAAGACCCAGATGCCTATCTTCACATCCCCATTTTTCCCCCCTCATCAGAACCTTCACTTTCATTCTCAGCCTTTCCCTTCGGGCGGCTACAGTCCCATGGTGTTCACAAATTTATGGGCTGTTGTGTCCATTCTGCACTCCGAGGGTAGTCGTCCTGCCAACTTAGACATTCCTCGTCAAGGGTCGTCTTTCCAAGTCTGCGGGGAAAGTGTCAGCATTACCTAGACACCCTGGTTCGCCTGGGGTGGCTGGTGAATTGAAAAATCATCTCCCGTCCCCATCTCAGAGGATCACCCTTTTAGGGATGATTTTCGACCCCCGCTCGAGGTTTGAAATCCCCCTGGGGGACAACCCTAGTCCTCCGTCAGGAGGTACGGATCCTTCGCCAACCGATTCTCACACCCACCGGTTTTGCATAGGGTCTTGGGAAGGTGGTGGCAGCAAATCGAGGCCATTCCGTTTGCACAATTTCATCTCCGCTCCCCCTTCAGCATTCCCTTTTTGGCAGCGGGGGGACGGGGCCCTTACTCTGTCAGTCTCCGGGCCGTCGTTCCGCAGGTCAGAGGACACTTCGTGGTGGACAAGGAGCACCACCCTCAACAGGAGCGAATTTTCCCCAGTCCATTAGTGATAGTAAAAACGGATCCAGCCTTTCGGATGGGGAGCAGTGTTTCGCCACACAAACCCAGGGATCTTGGCCCTGCAGGAATAAACCCCTTCCGTCAATATTCTAGACATTCGGGCTGTTCGGCTGGCTCTGAGGCATTTTCACCATCATTGGGGGCCGCCCGCCCCGAATACAATGGGGACAATGCCACCTGTGGCTACATAAATCATCGGGAGGTACCCGCAGCAGGGGGCCATGCACGAGGTGAAAATTATTCTGGCCCGGGGAGAAGGGGAAATTACTCTGTATATCGGCGATCCACTTCCGTGCGATGAGAACTGGGCAGCTGACTTCCTCAGCCGCCCGGGTTTTATAGCGTCAGGGGAATGGTCACTCCCTCCCGACGTATTTCAGCAGATATGCCTACGCTGGGGAACTCCAGATGTGGGCCTGGGCCTCCAGGATAAACGCCAAGGGGACCCAACTTCTCTCCCGATACCGGGATCCGCAGGCACTTGCAGTGGACGCCCTGGTTCGCCCTGGAATCATGTCACCTCCCGTTCTTGTTTCCACCGATAGCTCGCCCCAAGGGTGATCAGAAAGACAGGATAGAGGGGCCCAGCGATATTAATAGCTCCGGATTGGCCGCGTCACCATGATACGCGAACTGGTAAATTTGCTCGTCGACGCACCCTGCCGTCTGCCGAACGCGCGGACCTCGTTCCCAGGGCCCAGTTTAACCAACCCCGGGTCCTATGTTTGACGGCCTGGCCGTGAATCTTGGATCCTGACCAAGGCTGGATTCTCCCAGAAGGTCGCTGCCACAATGGCTAGCGCCCGAAAACCCTCCCGGCTCGTATCTACCACCATACTTTGAAGGTCTCCTTTTCTTGGTGCAGGGAACAGGTTTTTCCCCACTTCAGTTTTCAATTCCCAATATTTGGCTTTTCTCCAAGCGGGCCTAGATTCAGGCCTAGCGCCAAGCACTCTTAGAAGACAGATATCAGCCTTGTCTGTTCTTTTTCAGCGTAGACGCTACTAACTTACAGGTTAAGACCTTTATTCAGGGGGGTTTTCCTATAGTGCCCCCCCCCAGGGCCCCCTAGACGTCTGGGATCTCAACCTTGTTCTGGGAGTTCTGCAGGGAATCTCCATTTGGGCCGCTTCTGGAAGTTTCCTTGAATAACCTTTCTTGGAAAATGGTGTTTTGATAGCCATAACACCATAAGGCGGGTCTTGAGCAGGCGGCACTATCTTGCCGAGCTCCGTACTTAATTTTTCATCACGATAAGGTGGTGCTCAGGCCAACTCCACCTTTTTGCCTAAGGCGTGTCCTCATTTCATATCAATGAGGGGCATTGTTTTGCCCTCATTTGCCCAGCGCCGACGCAGGGTTGGGGAAAGCTTTCCATACGCTGGATTGGTGAAGCAATCAGGAGATATGTATCTCGGACGGCATCCTTTCAGCAGACGGCACGCTGTTCCCCCCCCGAGAGTCGCAGGAAGGGATTCGCTGCCTCAAGATCAACTTTGGCCGATGGTTTCGGTTAACCATTTAGGAGGCCTACTGCATCAGAGGGCTGTGGCCCTGCCGGAATCAGGGGTCCCCACCAGAGCGGTGGGTTTCCCCCTGGGCCTTCGGCGTCAGGCTTCGGCGGAACAGGTTTGTAAGGCGGCAACCTGGTCCAGTCTGTACTTTCTTAAACATTATAATATCCATACTCAGGTTCGCGGATGCAAGTCTGGGTAGAAGGATTCTTCAGGGCGCGGGTAGCGCACCTTGGGCAATGCCGGGTTTACGGCTTATACTGTGGAGTCATTTTCCCCCACCCAAGGGACTGCTTTGGGACGTCCCACAGTGTGTGTCCCCCAATGAGACGAAGGAGAATACGGATTTTTGGGTTACTCACCTGAAAATCTTTTTCTCCGAGAGCTCATTGGGGGACACAGCACCCACCCTATAGCCGGGATGGTTCGTTTTGAGTTAATTTATTTTGTCTGTTCCGGTGGGTTTATTTCTGGATATATTGTACCTGTGTTAAAAATGGTTTACTTTTTGTCTTTTACTGCTTTTTGCACTAAACTGGGATCGCCTGGGGCCCCAGTGTCGGGTTTTATACGGCGGAGGGAGGAGCAAACCCTTTTTTTTTATTCTACCTAATGTCAGCCTCCTGCGGCGTAGCAAAACCCCCACAGTCCTGTGCCCCCCAATGTCGTTGGAGAAAAAGGATTTTTGGTGAGTAACACAAAAACCGTTTTTTGGGTGATCCCTGCTGGGTCTGTAGCTTTTCTTTTAGTATAGTTTTGTATTTAATGATGCAGGTGTATCCCTATTTATTAGGTTGTGGTGGCCTCCAGGATTTTTGATTTATATGTTGGACTAGAATTGAATATTAAAGGGCACTGTCTTCACCTAGATTTGCACAAATTATAAAAAACTTTTGTGAATATGTGAGAATAATGCCTCTTTTCTTCACTTTTAAGCCACTTCTTCCTGGCTCATTTTCTAATCTGGGTCCCACTAATGAATAGTTGATTTTTTGGGCTTTTTTTTCCTGTAATAATGTAATAAATATTGCATTTTTTTTGTTTTAGCTCTTCATTGTATAAAGCTCCGGGCCCCGAGTTTGCTGTATGGACTTGGTCATAAAGTGAAGAGAAATGGACAACTGAATTTAATTGAAACAGCGTGTTACCCACGTGATGCCTCCCCCACAATAACGGCCCCACACCACCTCCAACCACCAATCAATACCCAACGGCCCTCATTCCTACTGACAAGATCCACGTCAAACTAGGTATATGGTCTGAAAGTTAAAGGTGGGCAGAAATAAAAATAAGCTTACCTGTGAACCCCCCTTTGCAACCCAGCAACAATGCTTTAGTGGCCCATGCCGTGACTGCAGTGGTCACATTGATGTACGGGTGGGACGGGCGGGGCCATCTTGTTTAACGCTTGAGCAGCAGGGAATATTAAAATGGAGTATGTTTTATACACAATTTCCACTTCTAGTTTAATTTTTTAATCTCTTGGAAAACCCTTTAAATATTTTTTAGTGCTTAATCAAACTATTTTTCTCGATCGCTCTAATGGGGGACACAGGAAACCATGGGGTATGGCTGGGCCCAATGGAGGCTGACACTATGCATATGAAAAAAGGGTTGGTCCCCTCGCAGTATAACCCCCCCGATGGCTCATCTATCAGTTTTAGCTTAGTGTCAGTAGGAGGTGGAACAGGTCTCTCCGGGGACCCATTTCTACCTATTGTGCGTCTTCCTTTTCAGGTTTTTCCGGAGGGATACAGTGTGAACAGTACTACTGTAGTCCCACGCAGGCATGAGTACGGCGTGTAATGCCACCCCCTTTCCTATATGTCTGTTCTTTCGCAGGACCTCAAAAAGGATCCCTGACACGGACGGGTGTTCAGGTGTCCGGGAAAAGGGAAGAATTCCGGGCCTGCCTCCGTCTCACAACCACTCGCCCACCAGAGCCTGCGGTTGAGAGACACGGGGCGTCAAAACGGATGCCGGAGTCCCACTCGCCACTGAGGTACTGTCCGCTTCCCCCCAGTTAGGAGAGAAAACAGAAGAAAAAGAGGACTTTTTTTTAACATTAGACCCCTTTTTTTGGGGCCACCCAGCAGCTCCAAGTGCCCGGGCGCGCCGCTGGGGCCCCTTGTGAGGGGGGTTTGCGTGGGGTTCCCCTTTGGGGGGTCTTTTAGGGGCAAGGGGTGACCTGCGCCCCCCCCCCCCCCCCCCCCCCCCCACCTCTCGGCGGCTGCGCCTTCTAATTGAGGCCCCGGCTTCCCCTTGGCCTACCTTCTTTTTGGGAGTCTCCCCTTCCTTGGGACCATCTGGCGGCTCCGGCCCGCCCGGTCGCACCGCTGCGGCCCCTTGGGAAGGGGTCTTGAGGGCGTTTTCCTTGGGGGACTCATTAGGGGCCAATGGGGTGCCTCCGCGCCGCCCCCCCCTCCCCCCTTTATCGGCGGGCCCGCGCTTCCTAATTTAGTCCCCGGCTTCATTTTGGGGCCCACTTTTCTGCTGGCTCCGCCCCTTACCCCCCGATTTCCGGGCGGGCTTTTTTTCCCGCCGTCTTTACTCCTCAGTGCTTTCCTGGGCCCCGCCCACCCTTCCGCGTTACTGGGCTGGAGCCGCAGCCATAAAAGCCCAAAACAACGGCGCTTGCTCCGCCCTCTTATCCACTGAAGCGTGCGCTTTCCCTGCCGGGGGTTCCTGCTGGACGCCATCTTCGGTGGGGCACAAGTCGTCCCCACAGCCGCTTCGAGTACCTGTGGAGTAGCACATAAGGTCACCGTGAGTTGCTCTGCCCCGCGAGCTGACATCTCTCCCTTTGTCTCCCAACCCTCTGGCATCAGTTTGTGGGACTGCTCACCATGCCTAAGCACAAGGCAGAGCCTGCTCGCCCTCCATTCCTCTTCCTCCGCCGCTCTGGTCATGCCTTTGGGTGCTATTCTTGTAATGGCAGACCCCCTTCAGGTCAGTGGGTCCCCCTCTCCCAGGCCTGCAGCGACCCCACGGTGCCGCCCGGGGAAACCCCCTCCTGCTCCTGGCGGTTCTGACCCCCCTGCCCCTGGCGGTTCTGCCCTCCTGCCCTGAGTGGGCTATTTTCTCTGTCGCAATCTGTGGGGACCTCACCAAGGTCTCACAGACCCTAGTGTCCGTTTTGGACAGATGCCCCTTTCTGCCCCTCGGTGGCCAAGGGGTCACAAGACTGCAGCCCGGTCCTTTCCAACACAGGCCGTAAGAGACCTTGTTTTGAGCACGCTCTGGGCCCTTTCTTCCCGCTCCGCCCACCAGATGACCTTTCATGGGCGATCCCCTCTAGCGCCCTCCTCTCCGGAGTCGGGGCGAAGCACTTCGGACGCGCTTTCGGAAGTGAGTGGACCTAGATTCAAAAACAGGCCCCCCCATGACGGACACGGTGCAGAGCCTGATCGTGGCGGTCAGGGCCGGCGTCGCACCGGCCCCACCCGGGCAAGTGTCAGCGCCGCCATGGGCCCCCCCCGCTTGCTCAGGGTCCGGCTAAAGCCGTCTCAATACTCACCTCTCCCCGTGCCTCCGCTGCCGCGCTCCCCCTCCGGGCCTGCAGGGGCGCCGGCGCTTCCTCTCACAGCAGCGCCTGAATGACCATCATTCAGCGGCCTGCTGTGGCAGTGGAAGCGCGCGGATTTTCGGACAGGTGAGATGTTGGTGTGTGTTAGTCTGTGTAGTGTCTCTGTGTGATTTGTGCGATGCTTTGTGTGTGGTGTGTGTGTCTGCTGTGGATGGTGGTGGGAGGAGGGCAGTGATGTGAGATGATGGGCAGGCAATTATATTTCTGTGGAGGGCATGAAGATGATGGGAGGCATTGATGATATGGGAGGCATTGATGTGATGGGAGGCATTGATGTGAGGGCAGGCAGTGATGAGATGGGCAGGGAATGATTATTTGGGGGGGCAATGATGTTATGAGCAGGCATTGTGATGATGGGAGGCATTGATGTTGATGGGCAGGCGTGAGATGATGGGGGCAGTGTGATGATGGGGGTCTTTCCACGGGGGCCCTTTCCTGAGCCGTAACAGTTTCCGAACGCAGCACAGTGCAGAGGAGAGCTATGTTGTGAATGGGGGTTTTAGATGAGTTCTGGCAGAGGCTTCCTCTGGTGGTTTCAAGCGGTGCTGGTCTGTCCAGTGAAGATTGTGAGGACTGGGAATCAGGGTGTTACTGACTGGTCTTATATAAGGGAGTCCCTTCCCATAGGGTTGCCGGGTGTCAATTGTTCTGGTCTCAATCCTTGAATCCTGTTTCCCTTGTGCCTGCTGTGTGTGTCTGCATCTCCATCAGATAAACATTTTCTTCTTTTTGTTTTTGTGCTATATTTTGCATTTTGTCCTGCACTTCTGTGGGGGCCTTAGGGCCCTCCGGGGGCTTTTGCCCTCTCAGTTTAGTT
>JARQOD010000001.1:820449082-820538140 GCA_033576555.1 Oophaga sylvatica | reverse complement strand
CTGCAGATCAGGCGGTTTCGTTCAGACGGTCCAAGCCACCGGCCAAGGTCTTTGCCTCGCATTCTGAGTTCATGGAGATTCTCAAGAGGGAGAGGGAAGATCCAACCAGGCGCTTTCAAAGAGGGAAGCGCCTCGGCATCCTATATCACTTCCCTCCGGATCTTACCACTAACTGGACGATTTCTCCTATGGTGGACCCTCCGGTCTCCAGATTCTCCACCAATACGGTCCTTCCACTCTCTAATGCAGCTTCCCTCAAGGATGTCAACGATAGAATTTTAGAATCGCTGGCAAAATCAGCCTTTGAAGCGGCCGCTTCTGCTTTATGCCCGGCCTTTGCCTCAACTTGGGTATCAAGGGCCTTAGCCCGTTGGGCAAAGCAGCTCCGCAAGGGCATCGTGGCTGGAGCCCCTCCGAGGGAGCTGGCGGAGCTTGCAGATCAAATTTCCCATGCTGGGCAATATTTGGTTTCGGCCTCCCTGGACACCGCATCTTGCGCTGCTCAGGCGTCCAGCAATTCTGTAGCCATTCGGAGGAATATTTGGCTCAAAGCATGGCAAGCGGATCCTTCTTCAAAGAAGTCGCTCACAGGCCCCCCCTTCCAGGGAGATCGTCTGTTCGGCTCTAGGTTGGATCAGATCATTAGGGAGGCAACAGGAGGCACAAGTTCTCTCCTCCCTCAGTCCAAGCCTCGCAGTCCCGTTCAAAGGCGGCAGTTCCGCTCCTTTCGGCCTTTTCGCACCTCCCCGGAGTCGGACTATTCTTCAGGTCGGCACAGGCCGCAGAATTGCCAGACCAGGAAGAAGGCTTCCTTCAGGCCCACTCCTTCCTGGCGTTCCCATAAGTCCCAGGGTAGATCTTCCAGGTCAAGACCTGGCAGATCCTCCTCGGCTTGACTCGTATCCAGAGCCCAGCGTTTCTCCCAGGCCGGGTGGTCGTCTCCTCCTGTTCAGAGGCGTCTGGCTCGTCCTGGTGGGAGACGCGTGGGTCAGAGAGCTTGTATCCTCCGGATACAAAATAGAGTGCGTTTTCCGGCCCCGAGATCGGGCCTTCGTTTCCCGCCTCCAGGGGCCCCTTCCTTGGGCTCGAGTTCTCGGTCACTCTATTTGACGACGCGGCTCTTGAGACCGCGGTATTGAGAGCATCCGGTTTTCTCCGATCGGGTGATTCACACCACGATCCAGGCCAGGAAAACCGTCGTCCTCCAGATTCTACTACCAAATCAGGAAGGCCTTTTTTCGCTGGTGGTAGTCTAATTTCAACCACCAATGAGGTGGTCGCTCCCAGCTATCTTGGGTTCTTCTCCAAGTGGTATTGGATTCTGGTCTCTCGCTCACTCTCTCTCTCTCTCTCTCTCTCTCAAGGAGCAGGTGCCAATTTTTTCTATCCTCTTTTAGAAATTCTTGGCATCTCGTTCTCTTCTTCCCAAGGTGATTTCCACCTTTCATTTGAATGAGGATATTGTCCTACTTTCTTTCTCTCAGCTCCGGCTCATTCTCTGGAGCGTTCACTGAACAGGCCGGACCTGGTCCGGGTAGTAAGGACCTGCCTAGAGAGGACTGCTTCCTTCAGGAAGTCGAATCTTCTGTTCGTCATTCCAGTCGGAGCGCGGAGAGGCCTGCCGGCCTTGCGCGTTGGATAGGACTGCATATTGCAGGCTTCCGAGTTAACAACAGTGTGCCTCCCTTTGGGACTAAAGCTCACTACACCCGGACAGTAGGCGCCTCCTGGGCGGTTCACCATGGGCATCCGCCCTACAACTTTGAAAAGCGACAAACCGGTCTTCCATCCGCACGTTTGCCAAAAATTTTACGAGGTCCATGCCTACGCTTCGGCGGACGCCAGCTTAGGCAGCAGGATCTTGCAGGCGGCATTGGGGTCTTTGCCGACCTGAATGGAGTTTTCTGCCAATTTTCTTCCCACCCCATGGACTGCTTTGGGACGTCCCATGGTTTCCTGTGTCCCCCAATTAGAGCGATCGAGAAAACAGGATTTTGGTTGCTTACCGTAAAATCTGTTTCTCGGAGCGCTCATTGGGGGACACAGCACCCTCCCATAGGTTTACAACTCTCCTCCTTTCTTCTGTTTGTTAAGGTTATGTTTGAGTTGTCTGTTCTGTTTGGTTCTCTCATGTTCTTCTCCTACTGCTTTCTCACTAACTGAGTAGATGATGCCAGTCGGTGGGGTGTATACTGCAGAGGAGGAGCCAACCCTTTTTTCATATGCATAGTGTCAGCCTCCTAGTGGCAGCAGCATACACCCATGGTTTCCTGTGTCCCCCAATGAGCGCTCCGAGAAACAGATTTTATGGTAAGCAACCAAAATCCTGTTTTGTCAATCAATTAGTTATTCAAACGCTCTGTTAAATCCCAAACCGTATTTTTATTTGCTAGTATTTATCACCTACAAATACCTGACATTCATATAAATCAAAAATATGTAAAAACACATGTACCATAATAATTTGGTTTATTGAGATTACAAAAGACACTGCCACATAAAATAAAAGCAGCAGAAGCAGGCCGATGTTAAGAGAATGATGAAATGACATAGTACATTTAGGTGGTCCCTGGGATTAGAGCTCAATGTGAGGGCAGTCTAAACAATTTGCTGCTATTGGAAAAAATGAAAAATAATTGAAAATAGCAAAGTTGGGAATGTGGCAATAGAAAAGAGGTGCTGAACCATAACATAAACCCTTGGACAAAGCTAGGGCGAAATATGCATCAGCATCATATAATTCTTTTGGCTTGCAAAGGTCTGTAATTTTTTACGACATTAAGGTTTATAAATATGGTAATTATCTGTTCTTTGGCTCGCATTCTGTATTGTTAGACTTTTTTTTGCACATATTTAATAATATTTACTTAGTAAAGTTTAGGCTATGTTCACACGTTATTGTCAGCAAATATTTCTGCACCATTTCCCAATCTCTTGGCGTGAAAAACACCGCTGCAATTTTTTTTGCATGCGTTTTTGTACCACAATGAATGGTATGGAGTTCGATAATAGATAAGATATAGACCAGTGTTCCCCAACTCCGGACCTCAAGAGCCACCAACAGGTCATGTTTTCAGGATTTCCTTAGTATTGCCCAGGTGATAATTGCCTTACCTGGACAGGCAGGAAATCCATCACCTGTACAATACTAAGGAAATCCTGAAAACATGACTTGTTGGTGGCTCTTAAGGACCGGAGTTGGGGAACACTGATATAGATAATAGATATACAGACATAGACCGATAGACATATCATTGCACAGCCCCCTGACATATTATAAAATTGCACCCTGTGGTGCTTATTGGACAGCCTTCTATGATAAAATAAATGAAAAAAATGATGTAAGGTCCCACCCATTTTTTCATAACTAGCAAAGGTAAAGCAGACAGTTATGGGCTTATATTTTCAGGCTGGGAAGGTCCATGAGCATTGGGCCCTTCCTAGCCACCCCAGGAGCGGAGCATCAAATTAGATGTGTCAATTCTGGCACTTCGCTTTGGCTCTTCCTAACTGCCTTGGTGCGGTGGCACTCTGGGTAGTGGGGCTTGGGGTTGATGTCAGCTGTGAATTGTTTAAAAACACAATTGGCATCAAGCCTTGGTGCTAGTAATGGAGAGGTGTCTATCAGACACCTCCATTATTAATCCAGTAAGAAAAACAGGGATTTTTGTGTACTCACCGTAAAATCCTTTTCTCCGAGCCACTCATTGGGGGACACAGGAGGCTGACACGAAGTTAATACAAAAAAGTTAGCTCCTCCTCTGCAGTATACACCTAGTACTGGCTCCAGCCTGAACGAGTTCAGTGACAAAGCAGTAGGAGATCATAAACCATCAAATACAGGTACAACATGTCAAACCAAGGATCAAAAATAGCCAACAGGGTGGATGCTGTGTCCCCCCAATGAGTGGCTCGGAGAAAAGGATTTTACGGTGAGTACACAAAAATCCTTGTTTCTCCTTCGCCTCATTGGGGGACACAGGACCATGGGACGTCCTAAAGCAGTCCCTGGGTGGGAAACCGACACATCAGATTAACCGCACATACTAACTGTTTACAGGTGTGCTACCGCTGCCTGCAGAATTCGTCAACCCAAGCCTGCATCTGCGGAGGCCTGAGTGTGAACATTGTAGTGCTTCAAGAATGTGTGCAAACCTGCTCCGCCGATACCTGGTGCCGAATGGCCCAAGAAGCGCCCACTGACCGGGTGGTGTGTGCCTTAATCCCTGCTGGGATAGGCCTGCCCCTGTCGCGGTAAGATTCCCGAATAATGGAACGAATCCACCTGGCTATTGTTGACTTGGAAGCAGCAAGACCCTTTCTGTGACCCTCAGGGAGCACGAACAGAGCATCCGTCTGCCGAAAGGACGCTGTCCGTGAGACATACTTTCTGAGAGCACTCACTAAATCCAAAGTGTGAAGGGCCTTCTCCACACAGTGTACGGGTGCCGGGCTAAACTAGGGTAAGACAATGTCCTCGTTAAGGTGAAAAGAGGAAACAGCTTTTGGCAAGAAGGGCGGGGACGGCCTGAGGACCACCTTGTCTTTGTTAAAGATCAGAAAAGGAGCCTGGCAGGACAGAGCAGCCAACTCCGAAACCCGCCTAATTGACGTTACGACAACGAGGAAGGCGACCTTCCATGAAAGGTGCATTAGTGAGACGTTGTGAAGAGGTTCGAAGGGGGATTCCTGCAGAACACCCAAGACCAGGTTAAGGTCCCAGGCATCCAGAGGCGCTCTATAGGGAGGTACCACATGAGAGACTCCCTGAATGAAAGTCTTCACTTGCATTTTCAAAGCAATTATGCGCTGAAACAAGACGGACAATGCAGAGATCTGCCCCTTGAGGGAGCTCAGCGCTAGGCCAGAGTCCAAGCCAGTTTGAAGGATTCCAAAATGGTAGGAATGGAAATGACGAAAATAGGACGACCGCGGTCTCTGCACCACGCAAAAAAGACTTTCCAGGTGCAGTGATAGATGCGCACTGAAATGGTCTTTTGAGCGTTGATCATCGTAGTAATCACCTCTTGAGAGAAACCAGCTTGTGCTAGGACCCAGGACTCAACGGCCAGGCCGTCAAAGACAGGGCCCCTGAGTTCTGGTGGCAAATTGGGCCCTGGGAGAATAAGTCAGGTCGATCCAGTAGTCACCAGGGGACGTCGGCGACGAGTTGCACTAGCTCTGCGTACCACGCCCGGCGAGACCAGTCTGGAGCGACCAGGATCACTGGAACCCCTTCCGATTTGATCTGATGATTTTCGGAAGCAGCAGTAATGGGGGAAACGCATACGGGAGATGAAACTGACTCCACAGAAGAACCAGCGCGTCGACCCCAATAGCTTCTGGATCCCGGGACCGAGCAACGAACCTGGGCACCTTGGTGTGGAACCTTGAAGCATCAGATCCACGTCCAGGGTCCCCCAGCGATGGCAGATCTGCTGGAAGACCTCCGGATGGAGAGACCACTCCCGATGCAAGACCTTGACGGCTGAGGAAGTCTTGCGGCTCAGTTCTCCACGCCCGGGATGTGAACTGCCGAAATGAGTGGTTCTTCCCAGCGGAGGATATGTTGCACTTCGCGCATTGCTGCCCTGCTGCAGGTGCCCCCTTGATGATTGATGTAAGCCACAGCCGTGGCATTGTCTGATTGAATTTGGATGGGACAACCCTCCAGGAGGTGATGGAAACGCTGCAGAGGCAAACGAATCGCCTGAATTTCTAGGACATTGATCAGGAGGCGTGACTCCCGAGGTGACCAACGCCCCTGAGCAATGTGACGGAAGACCGCTCCCCAGCCAAGAAGACTAGCATTAGTAGTGACCACCAGCCAATGAATCGGGAGAAAGGATTTCCCTTGAAGGAGGGAAGAGCTTAGCGTCCACCACCTGAGCGCCTGTTTGACCCGTCGGGACAAACAGCACGGCCGGTCGAGCGAGAAGGGACTCCTGTCTCAGGTTGCCAAGAGTGTGCGTGCTGTAGAAGACGAAGGTGGAGCTGAGCAAACGGAACAGCTTCCATCGCCGCCACCATTTGTCCCACTACCCTCATGGTGAATTGGATGGAATGAGGAAGAGGGCGACAAAGTGCCCGGACCCCACTCTGGAGGGCTATAACTTTGTCTCGAGGGAGACTCGCCAACCATTGGGAGGTGTCCAGGGTCATCCCTAAGAAGGAGATCTGTTGAGCCGGGACAGGGGAAGAGTTCAAGTTTACTAGCCAGCCCTGGAGAAAAATTGTATCCAACATGATGTGGACGCACTCCGTGCTGGCCTGAAACGATGGCCCCTTGATGAGGAAGTCGTCTAGGTATGGCAAAACAACCACGCCCCGAGAGTGCAGAATGGACATGGCGGCTGCCATGACCTTTGTAAACACCCTGTGAGCGGTGGCAAGTCCGGAGGGCAATGCTGTAAACTGGAAGTGTTCCTCGCGGACGGCAAAGCGCAGGAACGATTGGTGCGGGGGAAAAATCGGGATGTGAAGGTAAGCGTCCAGGATGTCAATGGAAGCTAAAACTCCCCCTTCTCCATTGAGGAGATGATGGAACGAAGGGACTCCATCCTGAACTGTCGGACCTTGACGAATTTGTTTAGGAGCTTTCGGTCCAGGATGGTCCTCACTGTTCCATCTTTTTTCGGATCCACAAACAGGTTTGAATAGAACCCTTGGAACCGGAGTAATAACTTCCTCTTGATGGAGAGAATTGATGGCTTGGAAAAAGGACCGAGCCCGGGCCTCCGCATTGGGGGGATGAGAGGAGAAGTACCGCGTCGGGAGACGAGAAGCAAATTCTATTTTGTATCCGGAGCACACCAGGTCTCTGACCCATTCATCGTGAATGACAGAGAGCCATATATGGCGAAACTGGAGTAGACAGCCGCCTACTCTCCTGGTGTCGGCCGAGCAATGCCGCGAGTCATTTGGCCGAAAATCTGTGGGACCTTGATCCCTTCGATCTGGACTACCTGGGACGGCTTTTCCACGCATGGCTGGTTGTGTACGAGACCTGAGGGCCTCTGTGTCCCTAATTAGAGCTTCCCGCACTGGACGTGTTAACCGTGGAGGGCCAGCCGGTATTGCCGCAAAAAGACCGGAAACGTGTCTGCGGCTGGCGGCGAAAAGGTTGCCTAACTTTCTGCTGGGAGAGGAACTTGCTCTTCCCTCCTGTAGCGTCTGAGATAAGCTGATCCAACTTATCTCCGAACAGGTGACCTCTCTGGAAAGGCAGAGAGGTTAAGGACTTCTTTGATGCAGAGTCTGCTCGCCATTCCCTAAGCCATAGCGCCCTTCTGATGGATACAGCATTGATGCCGCAAGGGCTGAACAGTTGGCTGCGTCCAGGGAAGCGCTTATCAGATAAACCCCGGCTAAACATATCTGATTAGCCAGATCCGCTGCCTCTGGGGGAAGATCGCTGCCTTGTATGGCCCTGTTCAGGGAATCTGCCCAGGAAACCATCACTTTGGCTACCCATGTCGCAGCAAAAGAGGGAGAGCGTGCCGAACCAGAAGCTTCAAAAACTGAACGGGCAAGACTGTCTATCAGGCGGCCCGTGGGATCCTTAATGGAGGACCCGTCTGGTAAGGATAAGAGTTTTGGAGGCCAATCGGGATACGGGTGGATCTACCGGAGGGGATTCCGCCCATTGCTTACGGAGATCGGATGCAAAAGGGTATCTGGCCTCAAGAGGCTTCTGACCTGTGAAATGTTTGGCCGCTCTCTATGCCGCTGCACTATGTCCTGGACATAGTTTGGTCCTCTTGAATGACACCGCATGATCTGGGGAGGAGGTAGATTCCTCAGTCACCTTCAGAGTCTGGTTGACGGCCTATATGAGACTATCTACTGTTACTTGATAACCCAGCGAATCCAGGTCGAGAGGCTCGTAAGACTCGTAGCCAGAGTTCTGTTCGCTACCACCATCTGATGAGGGGGAGCGAGAACCGGAGCTCGCGGATGCTGAGGCAGTAGAAGGCCCGGGAGACACGTTATGAGTCAGTTTTCTAGAAGCCTGTGTCGGCTTTGACTGAGAACGGCCCCTGCAGGCCGACGGTTCCTGTGATGTAGAGGAACTCTCTAAAACAGGCAGGCTGATGTCCCTACCCCTGGAGGGACTCAATCGCTTTAGCAAGCAATGCCATGAACTGCAACAGTGACGAAACCCACTCAGGGGGACACAGGGATCGGGTGTGGCGGAGGGCTCCTGAGCACCTTCGGGTCACAGGCTTCACATAGTGAATTATTCTGTGCCCGCGGTAATGTGGCCTGACAGGTGGTACATGAGGTGAACGATACTGTATGTGTTTTGTTGGCATTCTTGGATGCCTTTGATTGAGACATATGCTGTACCCCTGCCCAATGTGGGGCACTAGATGTACCACTGCCCAATATGGGGCTCAAGAATGAATACTGCAGGTAAGGGCTATTGAAAATAGAAGCGCAGCTGTGTAAGACAGCGTGGCTCTGTAGAGCAACACAAGCTATTGTATGGCAGAATAGCTCTGCAAGAACAAGGGTGGCCTGAGGGTATGTGGCTGCAGCTCGTACCCCAGGTCCTGTGCCCTGTAAGCTATCATCTTGGGGTCGCCCTTGTGGGTTGGGGGACTTGTTCCAGAAGATGTGCCCACAGTGCGGGTATGGAGACACACGTCTGCGTGGTTCTGCGTTACAGCAGGCTGTCAGCGGTTCTGCCTCTATTAAGATGGCCGCCGTGACTCAGAAGGGCGCTTCTCGCAGTGGGGCGGGGCTACCGGCCTAGAACAGGCCGAAGCTGGGGAATAAATTTCTGGCGCCGGCCGGGGACGACGGACGGAGCCACGAAGCGCTTGCGGGGGCCCTCCCATCCAACACTATACTCACCACCGAGTCACAGATGAAGAATCCAAAAGGTGCAGAGCGACCTCTCTGCCTGCAGTCGGGGCTGCAGAATGGATGGTGCAGGCACCCTCAATCCATCGTCCCTTTATCAGGGAGGTGGAGAGGGACTGACCGACCGCCTTCTTCCATCACTGCTGTTCTATCAGTGGTGGTGCAGTGGGGGCCGCCCGGATGCCATCGGGGTCTCTGTACATCCCTGGGATTCATTCCTTAGGGATGGGACAGGGCTGTTGTCCAGCTGTAGCCTAGCTTCAGAAGGGGTGACATGGAGGCAACACTCCATGTTCCCGTCTGTTGCTGGTGTGGGGAGATCAGTGCCCTGGAAGGAACTGTCACCCCAAAAATTAAGCTCAGGCTTGGCTATCTACGGTGCAGGAGGGGGACACTCCACGTTCCCGCCTGTTATTGGTTTGGGGAGATCTGACTCTTGAAAGGATCCGTTGCACCTATATTCCTTGTAAAAGATAATAAAATAGTAAAAAATGTGGTCTGAAGACCAGACCCGTGTGCCACCTACGGACACTAAGCATGAACTGGTCGGGGAGGAGCTAAATTTTTTGTATTACCTTAGTGTCAGCCTCCTAGTGGCAGCAGCATACACCCATGGTGCTGTGTCCCCAATGAGGCAAGAAAACCGCACAAAAAATACTTTATTGAAATAAACACTTTGCCACACTACCCCTCGTTCAGCAATTTATTTAAAAAAAAGTCCGACATAGTCCAGCGAATTAGTCCACACATGGAAACCTGAAAAACATAAGAGAAATAAACACAAGACTCTGTCCCTCATTCACCAATTTATTAGAAATAAAAGTTCCCATATTCTCATTCACTTTACTGGCATCAGGATTTTTTTCCGGTTTTGTGACAAATCCGCTCTGCAATAATGCAACGTGTGCACCCAGCCTTAGTGGTTACATATATTTATGCTCTACATTTTGACAATATTTTTTTTACCTTTCTCTACATGGATTGTTTCAGACACTCTATTCCATTGTCATATGCTTCTCTTTGCTGTTTTAAAATACATTTTTTTCACTAGCACCATTTTAGCGACACATTCAATCTATTAACCTCTCATTGTGCTCTAATTCCATGGATCATCTAGTACTATCTAGTATTGTTTTCCATCAAAGCAGAAGAGATCAGGTTTATGTACATGTTACCAAAATGTTTTTATTAATGCAGAATATATTTTAAGTTTTGTTTCGCATCATTTGGAATTCCATACTCATAGGTGTATCTCCGGCTCCGGGAGCTGTGCTGGTAATTCATTCCCTTCCACTGGAATTTCCACTTGCCATGGCTTTTACAGAGCAGGTTTTATCATGGAAACTTGAAGATGTAGATGAGAAGTCAGAAGATGAGCTTGATACCATTCCATCGTCTATCCTCCTGCAAGTGGTGGAATTTTCATGTAAGAAAATATAAATATATATTTTTTCAAATATATATCTTCAAGTTTTTTTCAAAACATAAAAAAATGTTAAAGTTAATTTTCAGTACAGACCTATTATGAGGCACAACCTCACATACTCTTTGAATAAATGATGGAATAAGGGTTTTTTTTTCCTTTTGTGACTGATCACAATGAATAGACGTCTTCTTAAGGTTTGTAGCATAGTTTTAAGAAAATGAGGATTCAAAGATTTTTCAATTTACAATTTTGGCTGAGACTACAAGTCAACATTTTATTGGAATTGGCCCTTTCATGTTTGTAAAGTACCGTATTTTGCGGATTGTAAAACGCATTCTAAATTTTGGGGAGGAAAATGGGCAAAAAAAATTTTTTTATAAAATGGTTCATCTTATAATCCGCTTTTGTGGTAGCTTACTTGGGGGGCAGCGGTGGTGGAGTGGGGTCCCAGGTGGCAGGGTCGCCGCTGGTGGAGTCAGGAGATCCTGCAGGCTCCAGGCTGTTGGACGGGATGTACGGCGGCTGCAGGAGTTGGGCAATGGCTGCTGGCCCAAGGCTGGTGCAACGAGGTGTTCAGTGGAGGCGGCGCCTGCAGAATTGAGATCTCAATATGCACATGCGTCGCACCCAGCAGTAAATTTCCCGGGTCCACCACATAGAAAAGTATGGAAAGTGCTGGGCTCTGGGTTTTCACAATATGTCAGTAGATCCCCGCACCGCTGAACACCTGGGACCCGCAGCTATCGCCCGACTCCTGCCGCCGCCAGAAGCTTACGGCAGCAGCAACCCTGGAACCCCACTTCACAGCAGGCACAATTCGGATTATAAAATGCACCCCCATTTTCCCCAAAAATTTTCAGGGGGGAAAAAAGTGCATCTCATCCTAAAAATACTGTAGTTTTTAGTTGCGTCATTGGTCTGGTCATTTTACCAAGGAATATCATTATTCTTGTTGAAAAATTAGTTTCTGCAAACCACACGTTGTGCAGGTAAAGTGTCAACTTTACCTATATTTAGTCATTAAACTTTTAGATTATTATTTCTTTGTTTTTAATTAAATGTATACTACAAATATGTAGTTAATATTTTTATTTTGTCTACATATGAGGTGTGTTAACTACACTTTGTTAATCAGTTTTTATTGAGTTGAGTTTTTGCAATTGTGTTTTATTATAAATTTTATACCATTGGCTATAACAGGTTATGTTTTTCTGCGCCTGACCTTTGGTTATAAATCAGCTGAGTGTAGCTCAGAGAAAGATAAGATTTACTGACTCCCCATCAGACATCTTAGGGGACTGACAGGCAGTGCAACACAGGGAGCTGGAGAAGGCAAATAATGCAAAAAATTTTAGGACATGAAACTTCAAAAATTATTTTTAGCCCCAATTACGTGCATTTAAGTTTAAGAAGAAAACCTGTCCCCAAATGTGTACAACCTATAAAAAAAAAACCACTAGCAAAAAAAAGAAAAATCCAAAATTAACTGTGTTAACCTCCTCTTAGTAAACAATTAGGATCTTGTATTCTAATTGATTATTGGTATAAATTAATTTGTGAATTTAATTCAGGTAATTTGCTCTGGACAACAGACTTGGCGGCAACTATAAAAGAGTTACTGTTCCACTTACTGGCTGAACTGCTTCGTAAAATTCACCATCTAGAGCAAAAGAAGAATCCTGCAGGCTTGTCCTCCTCAATAGCTCTTCAGTTGAATCCATGTCTAGCAGTGCTGATGGCTCTACAAACAGAGTTGCGCAAGTTATACGATGATGAGACCCAAAACTGGACTTCTGGAAATGCAAGTGGTGGCTCTGTGCCTGGGATTACTGAGCATGGACGTTTTTCTACCTATTTTCATGCTTTAATGGAGGTTTGCCTGGCTGTGGCAGAAGTTACTCTTCCCATTAATATGAGTGCTGCAGTCAGTGTGATGACCTCAACAACTGCAACGAACCTTAGTGACTCATCCTCATCATCATCATCTTCCCCTGGCCAAACACCACAAAGTCCAAGCCTGCTTTCAAAGAGGAAGAAAGTGAAGATCAAACGTGAAAAAGCAGCAACGGTAAAGCGCACATCTTCACGAGGTGCTGAAAATGACCCTGCATTGCTTAGTATGGGTGGCAGCAAGCCGGAAGACATGTTGTGGTTTCACCGGGCCCTTACTTTGCTAATGATTCTCAGACACCTGACAAATAAAGATCCACAAGGGCTGGGTGTCACAAATGATGCCATCGCAGATGCCAGCCAGGCTCTTGTAGTACCCACAGCACATAGCCGATTGCTAGTTATTTCCGGTATACCAACTCACCTGGAAGAATCTGTTGTTAGAGGTGCTATTCGAAAAGCCTGCAATGCCCATGGTGGCATTTTTAAAGATGAGATCTACATCCCCTTCAAGATGTTGAATTAACAAAAGCCAAAGATGGAACTGAAGGAGCTGAATGCAAAACTGAGGCTGAAAAAGCTCCTGGAGTCCCAGTGACTGATAACAACATGGATATCAGTAGTTCCAGCAGTGTGACCCCTGCAGTTAGTGTCAGTGCTTCTGCCTCCACAAGTCAGGCTTCCTTGTGTAGCTCTCAGGGAGTTTCACAAGCTACCAGTGAAGCATCCATGGAGCAGTTTGTGCCAGAACTTGCTGTACCTCAAGGTCTTTTGGAACCAAATGCAGTGTCCAGCCAGGAGAGCCTAGACCTGTCCATCTGCAGCACAGGAAGTATGGGCAGCTTGGGAAGTCTTGTAGAACAACTTGATAATGTGGAAACGGCCTGTTTACCAGATGTTGGAGCCATATTTACAACTGGTCTATTGGATAACCAACCAGTGTCAAGGCCAATCAAAGGTTTTGCAGTTGTGGAGGTAATTTTATTTAATTCTATACAGATTAGAATATGATTGGCCAAACTTTCCAATTTTGCCAACTTATTCTCCATTCCCTGTCTAGAACATATGCATGACTTGTTGAACCAAGCGTGCATGAGTATGTGATCTTAAAGGGAGTCTGTCACACAAAATGACTGTTATAACAGAGTACAGGTGCTCGGTATAAAGTTGCCGTGGCCAATAGTTTAATGCACCTTCCTACTTACTTTTTTCTATCTTTTTTCACCCCCCCACACACACACACACACACACACACACACCACTTCCTAGATTAAGAGCATTGACTGTCAAGAGCCAAAGTAGGGTAAAGATAGATGGAAAATTAATAGCTGGAAAGGTTTGTTACAATATAAACCTGGGTTTAAAAAAACATGCAAGTTTATCCCCAACTTTATATTTAAGAATCCCTGTGGTTCCAGTTTAAAGGAGCCTGTCCGCACAAAATGACTGATCAAATCAAGCACAGGCACTCGGTGCATCCTTGACTTGCCAAATAGTGCAGTGCGTCGCAATACCTACTTGTTTTCCATTTATCGCTACACTCCTCTTGCTGCTGTAAAGGCAGAATTGTCGCTCAAGAAACAGGAGGGCATAGATAAGTGGAAAACATATAGGTGGGAAAGTACACTTCATTTGTTTCACCACACCAAGGGTGCACAGAGTGCCTGTGCTTTGTTTCAACAGTCATTTCTGGGTCGCTTCATTGGGGGTCACAGTGAACCATGGGTTAGTCCGCTGCCACCTGACTGACAATGTTATTACATTCTAAATGAAAATTATCTCCTCTCCATCAGACTATACCTCGCCTGCTAGCCTCAGGCTCCCTCAGTTTTATGTAGTGTCAGTTGGAGGCATGGTCTGTCTTATACCGTTCTTAGTCATTGGGTGAGGAGTTAACCTTTTTTTTTTTTTTTTTTTGTTTCAGATTTTACTCAAACTTATTTGTCACCCCCAAGAAAGATGGTTTTGCCCATCTTGGATCTAAGGCGACTAAATAAGTGGGTGCGGTTGCGCCATTTTTGAATGGCTTTTTTCTGTTCAGTCGTGGCATCCACAGAAGACAGGGAGTTTTCAGGATGCCTATCTTATTGCGCCAATCTTTTTTGTTCATCAGCAATTCCTTCGCTTTGCAGTCTGTTAGGATCGTTTTCAGTTCAGGGCCCTTCCCTTTGGGATGGCAACAGTGCCCAGCATTTTTACAAAGCTCCTGGCCCTAGTTATGGCTTCACTTTGGACCAGGGGGGATAGTAGTTCTATTCCCTATCTGCATGATATTCTGGTCAAGGCATCTTCATTTCTCAGAATCTATAGAATTATTATTATTTATATAGCGCCATTAATTCCATGGTGCTGTACATGAGAAAGGGTTACATACAAAGCTAAAGATATCATTTACAGTAAACAAAGTTACAATGACAGACTGGTACAGAGGGGAGAGGACCCTGTCCTTGCGGACTTACATTCTACGGGATAATGAGGAAGAAACAGAAGGTCGGGGGTGCGGCAGCTCTGGTGGTGGTGGCGTGGCGGCAGCTCTGGTGGTGGTGGCGAGGCGGCAGCTCTGGTAGCAGTGGCGAGGCAGCAGCTGTGGTGGTGGTGACGAGGCGGGCAGCTAGGGTGGTGGTGGCGAGGCGGAAGCTCGGGTGGTGGCGAGGCGGCAGAATGGTTATTGCAGGCTGTAGGCTTTCCTGAAGAGATGGGTTTTCAGGTTCCGTCTGAAGGATCCAAGGGTGGTGGATAATCGGACATGTTGAGTCGTGGAATTCCAGAGGATGGGGGATATTCGGGAGGAATCTTGGAGGCAGTTGTGTGAGGAACGAATAAGTGTGGAGGATAGTAGGAGGTCTTGGAAGGATCGAAGATTACGTGAAGGAAGATATTGGGAGATTAGTTCAGAGATATAGGGAGGGGACAGGTTGTGGACGGCTTTGTAGGTCAGGTTAATAGTTTGAACTGGATTCATTGGGAATTGGGAGCCAGTGGAGGGATTTGCAGAGGGGAGAAGCAGGGGAGTAGCGAGGAGAGAGGTGGATTAGTCGGGCAACAGAGTTGAGGACAGACGAGTGGTGCAAGAGAGTTGACGGGGAGGCCACAGAGGAGGGTGTTGCAGTAATCAAGGCGGGTTGTCTGCGGGTTGTCCTAGATTCCCTGGAACAATTTGGCTGGATTGTCAACAGGGTAATATCTGAGTTAGTTCCAACACAGTGCCTTCAGTTTTTAGGGATGATATTCGACACAATTCATGCGTCAATCTTCATTCCAGAGGAGAAAAGGTTTGCTCTCCAATTCTATGTATGAATTCTGAGGCGACCAGAGAGACATTCTCTCCGATTTTGCATGAGAGTCTGAGAAAAGATGGTGGCAACGTTCAAACCTGTCCTGTTTGCACCGTTCCATTCAAGGCCTCTACAGAACATGCTTTTTGCCTATTGGGTCAGATTAATATAGTCCCTAGATCGTACAGTCTTCCTTCCACTTTTCTGTTGCCAATCTCTGACGAGGTGGTTGACGTCGCAACAGTTAACCCAGGGTTGCTCCTTTTGTCCCATGTGAGTCTTACTGGGTGGGGGACAATTTTCCGCCATTTTTCGGTTCAGTGATTTTGAAGCTGTCAGGAGAGACTCCTTCTAATCAATGTGTTGGACCTCAGAGCCATCCTTCTGGCTCTCTTGCATTGGCAGCACCTGCTGGTGCGATTGCCGATCAGTATCCAGTCAGACAAAGCCACTGCAGTTGCCTATATCAACTGCCAAGCAGGGATACGGAAACTATCCGCTTTGTCAGAGGTTGCGGAGATACTGAAGTGGGCAGAGGACAAGGTTCCTCTGATTTCAGCGGTGCATATACCTGGAATTGACAACTGGGCAGCAGACATCTTCAGCCGCCAGTAAGTAGCGGCAGGAAAATGGACTCTTCACCCAGAAGTATTCTAGCAGATTTGTCTTTGGTGTGGCACTCCAGGTGTCAATCTGTTGGCATCAAGGCTAAACCTCGACATATCAAGATTTGTTGCAAGGTCTCTGGATCTTCAGGCAATTGCGACCAACACATTGGCAATACCCTGGTCCAAGTTCTCCCTGCCATACCTATTTCCACTGCTGCCCAGACTCCTCAAAGTCAATGCAGGGGGTATGCCAGTCATTCTCATTGCACCAGACGGGCCTCGGAGGGCTTGGTAATCGGACATGATCAACCTTTTGGCAGATGTTCCCTGGACTCTCCTTCACCATCCAGACCTTTTGTCTCAGAGTCTGTTCATCCATGATAATTTACAGTCGCTCAGTTTAACGCTGTGTCTGTTGAGGCCCAAATTCAGAGGGCAGCGGAGTTGTCAGAACCAGGCATCCAAACTATGATCAAGGCATGGAAGCCCTCTTCACTCTCTCACCACACTTGGAGGACCTATTTTCGTTGGTGTGAGTGTTTTGGCATTTCCCCAATGTACTTTTCTATGCCAGCTCTGGTCTTCTTTTTGCAGTCGGGGCTCGATTCAGGGTTGGCACTTAGTTCCTTAAAAGCGCAGGTGTCTTACTTGGCTATTTTGTTCCGGTGGGATTTGGCCTCTAGACCCAACGTCAAGATTTTTCTTCAGAGAGTAACGCACCGTAGACCACCCTATCTCTATCCCCTTGATCTGTGGGAGCTTAATCTAGTCTTTGAGACTTATCAGTCACGGCCTTCTGAGCCCCTCAGAGAGGTTTCAGAGCTTCAGCTTTCTTATAAGGTAGCTTTCTTTATAACCATGACATCTATTAGAAGAGTATCAGAGTTTGCGGCTCACTTGTTGACATTTTTACCTAATCTTGCACCAGTACAAGGTGGTGTTGAGGTCTGTTCCGTCCTTACTCTCTAAGGTGGTTTTGGCTTTTCACCTTAACGAGGACATTGTCTTGCCTTTCTTTTGTCATGGCCTCCTTATTGCTGTACGATGCTATTTTTCAGACACCGCCCCATTCAGATAGTCTGATTCTTTATTTGTCGTATTAGATGGCCCTCACAGGGGCCTGGCCACCTCTAAGGCGACTATTGCTGGTTGGGTTAGTATGGCCATCATTCAGGCTTACAAAGCGAAGACCATGGCGCCTCATTTTAAGGTTAAGGCGCACTCTACGAGGGCGGTGGGAGCTTCTTGGGCGGTTTGTCCCCAGGTATCAGTCATGCAACTTTTTAAGGCAGCTACTTCGTAATCTGTACAATCCTTCTTGAAGTTTTACAGAATCCACACCTTTGCTTCGGCAGATGCAGGACTTGGCAGGAACATATTGCAGGCGGCAATTGCTCACACTTCGGCTTGAGCAAGAATGCGGAATTTCGTAGTAACGGTATATTGTTTAGTTTTCCCACCCCAGGGACAGCTTTAGGATGTCCTATGGTTCTGTGTTCCCCAATCAAGCGACTGAGAAATAAAGATTTTTGGCACTCAATGTAAAATCTGTTTCCCGTTGGTCTTCATTGGGGGACACAGCACCCACCCTTGGTTGCTGGGTCATGGCATGCATTTATGTTGTTTTTTCTTTCAGGGTGTAATTGATTTGTTTTCCTTTTAATGGTTTTGCTTCTCCCATTGCTTTCTCACTAAACAGAGGGAGACTGAGGCTAGCAGACGAGGTATAGTTTGCTGGGGAGGAGCCAATTTCGTGTCATCCTCCATGTGGAATCAGATTATCCCATTGTTTTGTGTGTCTCCCAATGAAGACTAACGAGAAACAGATTTTACGGTGTGTACCAAACATCTTTATTTTGTGTTGACATACTCCCTTTAAGCTGGAACCAATGTGCTTATTAAATGTTACAGTTGTGAGCAAATTTGTATTTGATATTTTTTTTGAGCCATAGATGATATACTTTATATTCTAAGGAAGAGTGTAGAATGAGATATAGAGTACTGGTTATTCTCGGTTTCGTATTTCTATATAATTATTCTTTTTTTAACAGGTACGTTCTCGTGCCAAAATTGAAAAAATAAGAGCAAGTTTATTTAACAGCAGTGATCTTATTGGTTTATCCAGTCTGGATGGTGAAGATGAGCTCATGGAAATGTCAACTGAAGAAATCCTTACTGTCTCTACTGTAAATCAGAGCTTATTTGATACACAAGGAATTCCGGGATTGGGAGACTATTTCTCTGATAAATCCTTGAAAGGTGCGCTGAATTTGAGCAGTAGATCAATTAACAAGATTGACATTAGAAAAAGACCATACAATTCTTTTAGTCTGCCTTTTCATTTATTTCATTTTTCTTAGGCCAGACTTATGTGCCAACTTACTGTCTATTTTCCAGTCAAATCTACTGGAAATTAGTTTCAAGCATCAACTACTCTTTAAAGCGAACCTGTCATCAGGATTTTGCTAAGTAAATTACAGGTATTATCAGGTCGGCGCTGATTAAAATGATACGTGGGTTGAAGAAATCCGTCTTGTGGTCATTGTGTAATCTTTGTGTTTTTCAGTTAATGAGATTCTGGGGCGGCCTGTGGGCAGGCTTTGCGTGGTGCTCTGGGCTCATCTTCATTATTGTGGCTTAAATGTCAGGTTACTGATCTTCAGTGACCTGCCTCCTTTCAAAAACCACAATATTAAGTTCAATATGTAAAATAAGAGGCAGGTCACTGAAGGATCAGTAACCTGACATTTAAGCCACAATGATGAAGATGAGCCCAGAGCACCAAATATAGACCCTTCCCCACAGGCCTCCCCGGAGCATGAGAATCTTATTAACTGAAAACTACAAAGATTACGCAACAACCACAAGACAGATTTCTTCAACCCAGGTATCATTTTAATCAGTGTAACCGTGCCGACCTGATAATGCCTGTAATTTACTGAGCAAAATCCTGTTGACAGGTTCGGTTTAAGTAAAATGTTCTTTTCCGACATTTATTCAGATCACTTATAACTAAAGGTACTGCCACACTAAACAATCCCGCTAGCGATCACGATAACGACGCATACTAATGCGATCGCTAGCGGGATTGTTTCTATATCGCTAAGTGCGGCCACATTTAGCGATATAGTTAACGACGCTATCGCCGTTAGCGATCTTCTTAACGACTTTAGCGGTACAAAAGTACCGCTAAATCGCTAAGAAAAGGTGCCACACTAGCGATATATACTTACCCAGCGGGAGCGCCGACGAGAAAATAGGGTCCGGAACGATTCCAGCGACGAGCGAGATCACAGCAGGAAGCTCGTCGCTGGCAGATGCCGCACTGAACAACATCGCTAACGGGATCGCTAAATAGTGACGTTTTTTAGCGATCCCGTTAGCGATATTGTTCAGTGTGGCATACCCTTAATTTTGTATTTTGTCCCCTTGTTCTTGTATTTAGTTTCTTATTAAAACCTATTATCTTATGTAAAGCTATTTAAAGGGAAGTTGTCCCTTTTTTTCTCGTATTTTTAGAATCACACTTCCTGTCTATGCAGGAAGAGTTTTCAGGAAGGCTCCTTGAGGGCATGGGTAGGATAACAATGACAGGAGACTAATCACAATAGGTGATGACACCGCTGACCCTGCTCCCCTCTCTTCACAATGATTTTTGTACATGCTCATTAGATGCTTCAATACAAAAGAGGGTCAGAGCCTAGTCATTGTGACTAATGTACATTTTTGTTTTTTCCAGATACAAAAAATATATACAGTACAGACAAAAGTTTGGACACACCTTCTCATTTAAAGATTTCTTTGTATTTTCATGACTATGAAAATTGTAAATTCACACTGAAGGCATCAAACTATGAATTACACATGTGGATTATATACTTAACAAAAAAGTGTGAAACAACTGAAATATGTCTTATATTCTAGGTTCTTCCAAGTAGCCAACTTTTGCTTTGATGACTGCTTTGCACACTCTTGGCATTCTCTTGATGAGCTTCAAGAGGTAGTCACGGAAATGATTTTCACTTCACAGGTGTGCCTGTCAGGTTTAATAAGTGGGATTTCTGCCTTATAAATGGGGTTGGGACCATCAGTTGTGTTGTGCAGAAGTCTGGTGGATACACAGCTGATAGTCCTACTGAATAGACTGTTAGAATTTGTATTATGGCAAGAAAAAAGCAGCTAAGTAAAGAAAAACAAGTGGCCATCATTACTTTTAAGAAATGGTCAGTCAGTTCGAAAAATTGGGAAAACTTTGAAAGTGTCCCCAAGTGCAGTTGCAAAAACCATCAAGCGCTACAAAGAAACTGGCTCATATGAGGACCGCCCCAGGAAAGGAAGACCAAGAGTCACCTCTGCTTCTGAGGATGAGTTTATCCGAGTCACCAGCCTCAGAAATCGCAGGTTAACAGCAACTCAGATTAGAGACCAGGTCAATGCCACACAGAGTTCTAGCAGCAGACACATCTCTACAACAACTGTTAAGAGGAGACTTTGTGCAGCAGGCCTTCATGGTAAAATAGCTGCTAGGAAACCACTGCTAAGGACAGGCAGCAAGCAGAAGAGACTTGTTTGGGCTAAAGAACACAAGAAATGAACATTAGAACAGTTGAAATCTGTGCTTTGGTCTGATGAGTCCAAATTTGAGATCTTTGGTTCCAACCACCGTGTTTTTGTGCGACGCAAAAAAGGTGAACAGATGGACTCTATATGCTTGGTTCCCACCGATAAGCATGGAGGAGGAGGTGTGGGGGTGCTTTGCTGGTGACAGTGTTGGGGGTTTATTCAAAATTGAAGGCATACTGAACCAGCAAGGCTACCACAGCATCTTGCAGCGGCATGCTATTCCATCCGGTTTGCATTTAGTTGGACCATCATTTATTTTTCAACAGGACAATGACACCAAACACACCTCTAGGCTGTGTAAGGGCTATTTGACCAAGAAGGAGAGTGATGGGGTGCTACGCCAGATGACCTGGCCTCTACAGTCACCAGACCTGAACCCAATCAAGATGGTTTGGGGTGAGCTGGACCGCAGTGTGAAGGCAAAAGGGCCAACAAGTGCTAAGCATCTCTGGGAACTCCTTCAAGATTGTTGGAAGACCATATCCGGTGACTACCTCTTGAAGCTCATCAAGAGAATGCCAAGAGTGTGCAAAGCAGTCATCAAAGCAAAAGGTGGCTACTTTGAAGAACCTAGAATATCAGACATATTTTCAGTTGTTTCACACTTTTTTGTTAAGTATATAATTCCACATGTGTTACTTCATAGTTTTGATGCCTTCAGTGTGAATGCACAATTTTCATAGTCATGAAAATACAGAAAAATCTTTAAATGAGAAGGTGTGTCCAAACTTTTGGTCTGTACTGTATACTCTGTTTTTATTATAGATTTCTTTTTGTTTTGTTTTTTTGAAATACAAAAACCCTGATTTAATTGATAAGTCATTTTCTGATGATAATTTCATATAAAGGTTTCAATCAATGTCCCCCCTTTATCTTCTAACTTGAGGCAATAAAAATTAGGGTTCTTAAAATCTTTCCTGATAAGTTTTATGCTTGAGACTTTCCGCAATGTCTGTGTAGCATTTCTTTATTGTTTTGCATTACTTTATCTAATCAAAAAAATGGCTTGTAGCAAGATGAAGGTAAAAATCTGATTTTGTTTGTATCCCACAAACCACAAGGACTGTTGCTAATGTTGATTGTTCAACATTTTCCTCATTGTGCATATGGTTTACCTATGGACTATATTGTCTCACTGCTGACATGACAGCTGGAGATCATAACTCTGCATGTCTTTGAGTTACAATAGCATAATTTTAATTGCTGCAAAGTCACATTAAAATTGTATCACGTTTGACACATTTTGATTCTAGAAAAAGTTGTATAAGGCATGTCTTTTATACATTTATATACGCTCTTCCAGCTTCACACTTGTTTGTAAACTTTTAGGGGATAAGTTGGTCCCAGAGGCAAGAGATGTTCTCACAGAAATATTCAAGAGCTGTATTCACGCTGAGCAGATGTTAAGCCTGCTCCTACGAAGTACATCAAAGTGTCAGATATTTATCTCAGTAAAGAGCAAATCAATTCACAAACTCCAGGAAATCTGCTCCATAACTTCTTCACAAATGTTCGCCCACCAAAAAAAGTTTTGGAAGATCAACTGACACAGGTAATATTTCCTTTTGTGAAACTGACATTTCATATAAGGTATTGAAAGTTCAGCAAAATTCTTTATATGGTACTGTGGGATCCAACCAAATTACTTTTGGCTCTAACATATGTTGAGTTTCCATTCAAATTGTTTGCAAAGGTATTGCACTTCTCATGGTAACTGCTTTTGATTTTTCTGTTTAAAGATTCTACGGAAATATGGAGTTCCTAAACCAAAGTTTGACAAAAGCAAATATAGTAAAACTGGAAAGGAGCAGCACCCGGTAAAAGTTGTAAGCACAAAGAGGCCAGTGGGGAAGCCTTCTGCGAAAGACAAAGCTGTCCTAAATAGTGTGAGGTGAGTATTATCTAAAGCAGGGTTCCCCAACTCCAGTCCTTAAGGCCCACCAACAGGTCATGTTTTCAGGATTTCCTTAGTATTGCCCAGGTGCAATACAAAGGAAATCCTGAAAACATGACCTGTTGGTGGGCCTTGAGGACTGGAGTTGGGGAACCCTTGATCTAAAGGATCTTGCCTCATTGAGGCTAAATTAGAAATCTGGGGATGCATCAGACAGAAAAATATTCTTGTGCTTGTATCTGGGGGACACAGATAGTGCCCTTAGTATAGCTGCTGTCACTAGCAAATGAACACTAAGGCCCCGATTCATTATTTGCATTTTTTTAAGTCCCTTTCCTTTTTTGTGTTATTAGTTGCCATTTTTGCCACCAAATTCATGAAAATAAGTCGTAAATGTGGTGCAAAGTAAAAAATGGGCTTTTATTCTGTTTTAAACTGTTCTAGTGACTTCTGGCATCAAAGGTAAAAAGAAAATAAATATGCGCCAGAATGTTGACACAGTTGAGAATACACCCAGAGGGGGAACTGGAGTGAAATTGTACCAAATGTTGTACTTTTTAAAAAAGTCGCAATTGACTAATCAGACTAACACAGACTTTACCCCTGAGGCCGGCGTCACACTGCCGAGTTTGATGCGAGTTAGTCGCACGACTTTCTCGCATCAACACCCGGCACGGCCGCCCGCTTCGGACCCGAGTGCGCGGCGGCATAGAAATACATGCAGCCGCACACTCGGCTCCGAGAGCGGCGGCCGTGCCGGGTGTTGATGCGAGAAAGTCGTGCGACTAACTCGCATCAAACTCGGCAGTGTGACGCCGGCCTAAAGCAGAAAACAAACAAATAAAGAAAATCAGGCAAGCACATATAAAATAGAGTTAAATAAAGACGCAAATAGAATAATGAATTGGGTGCAAAAAAAAAAAAAAAATGTGCTCAAAAGTAGACAAACAGGCGCTAATGCATTGATGAATCTGGCCTTAGGGCCCCGTCACACATAGCGACACACCAGCGATCCCGGCAACGATATGCACTCGCTACATGATCGCTGGTGAGCTGCCAAACAGGCAGCGATCAGGACAGCGACACTGCGGGTAACGTCGCTTAGGAAAGACTAGAAGCAATGGGATGAAACTGAATGGGAGGAGACACAGATTAGATATTAGAAAAAACTTTTTGACAGTTAGGGTGATCAATGAGTGGAACAGGCTGCCCAGAGAGGTGGTGAGTTCTCCTTCAATGGAAGTCTTCAAACAGAGGCTGGACAGACATCTGTCTGGGATGATTTAGAGAATCCTACTTTGAGCAGGGGGTTGGACCAGATGGCCCAGGAGGTCCCTTCCAACTCTACCATTCTATGATTCTATGATACCAGCCCGCTGGTGCAGGGAGCTGGTAGCCAAGGTACACATCGGGTTTCCAGGCGCTGCGCGGCACCTGGAAACCCGATCTGTACCTTCGTTACCAGCTCCCCTGCAGCAGCGCGCTGGTATCCAACGTACACATCGAGTTTCCAGGCGCCGCCCGGCGCCTGGAGACCCGATGTGTGCCTTGGTTACCAGCTGATCGCTGGTCTCCTGCCTGCTACACGCAGCGATGCGTGCTGGCCAGCAGGAGACCAACGATCAAAAAAAATGTCCAGGACATTCAGCGACGATCAGCGATACCCAGCAGGGGGGCTGATCGTCGCTGAATGTCACACACAGCGATATCGCTGGGGAGATCGCTGTTGCGTCACAAAACTTGTGACTCAGCAGCGATCTCGCTAGCGAGATCGCTCTGTGTGACGGGTGGCTTTAGTAATCAAGTTGTTAGCTACACCCCTCTGCAGACACTGAGCTTATCTGTTGTAGCTTTGTGTCTGTAGAGGCACACCTACACCATTGCAAGTTGTATGTGCTTTTTATTATTTTAGTTTATTTTCTGCCTACAAAGGAAAAAAACTCTTCACCCCTCTTCCAAGGCGTAACCTCTCTGTCACCCACTAGCAGTGGGATCACCTGTCATGTCTTCCTACTCCTCATTTCTGTGTACTCTCACAATGAAGTACCGTAACAATTTCTGATAAGGTGTGACCCTGCAAGCACTCTAGGGGAGCTGAATTTAGGTGGAGTAGGCAGGGAAAATATATGCAGAGTTATAAGTATTTTTCCCCTTCTTGGTGCCTAACAGCTTTAGTTCAAGTTTCTGCTGAAAATCCAATGGATTCCCTAAAGGCGCTTTTTTTTTTTTTTAAGCTAGCCTCCATTATGATGGCTTATCCAAAACCTAATTTATGGCCTATACATTACCCTCTTAACATTTTTGGCTAATTTCCTAGTGCAGCCTCCTTTTCTATGATTTAATGCGTGGTTGGCCATGTGACCATTCAGTCTGGCTACAGCTGCCAGACCTGCTAGGCTGCACCCTGCTCTTATTTCTTTTGTAGTCGACTATATGTGAACACTAGTTGCTGCCACGCCGTAATTTCAGGACTACCTGATCTCTCTTTGCCTCTAATTATCCTCAACTCAGGAAGCGACTGTGGTCCTACTGCGTCCTGGCTAACTGCAATATGATATACCATACTATTCTGTCTTTTCACCGCTGTGCCGGACTTAACCACATTTGTTGGCTGAATATCGGGCA
The DNA here is from genome assembly GCA_033576555.1 of Oophaga sylvatica. NCBI lineage: Eukaryota > Metazoa > Chordata > Amphibia > Anura > Dendrobatidae > Oophaga > Oophaga sylvatica. Next base: position 820,512,931 of record JARQOD010000001.1, on the reverse strand, counting down.
CACTGACCTCAGGAAACCTGTTTTAATTTCTAATATAAAATATGGGGGTAGAGGGAGAAGGTTAGCTCACCTGGTATGTTGATACAGCATCAGTCAGATGGACAATCGCACAGAAAAGCCTTGGCCAGGACTGGTATGCATATAATAGAAAAAAAATACGTGACATGTTTTTCCCATAAAAAAACTTTCTAAATTATAATACTGAGGGCAGTATTTACATCATAGAATGCACACAGTGTAAGGTACAATACATAGCATGCACGATTGGCCCCTAAGAGAAGCGACTACGCAGACATATTTCTGATGTGAATAGCGCTACTGCGGTTACATGTCTGCAGCGTCTAAACATTTGTAACGTGCACCATGGGGATGTTGACACATTGTCTTTTTTTGGTATAGAAAAAATCCACAAACTTATAAGGGAGGAGGGAATTAAAGAAAAAAAAAATTCTTACCAGAGAATCCTTTTGGATCTTTAAGTTGCATGCAAGGATACCACTAGGACTTACCGTAATATCAGACAAGCTGTCACCTTACAATATAATTAATATTTGTATGCTTTCTAGTATGTATTTCTTGTATTTTGCTGGAAATCCTTTTTTCTGTTTTAGTTTTTGGTTTTAGGTCTTATGCTGTAGCAATCTGTAAAGTAGGGTGCAGGGGTCATCGGTGATGCATGATGTGTGCTTAGTCTTGTTTAGCTTCATTATTGAAAACATCTGATGGAGCTGTGGCCCTGGGTAGGGCTCTCGGCGCTGTGGCCCTGGGTAGGGCTCTCGGAGCTGTGGCCCTGGGTAGGGCTCTCTGAGCTGTGGCCCTGGGTAGGGCTCTCGGAGCTGTGGCCCTGGGTGGGGCTCTTGGAGCTGTGGCCCTGGGTGGTGCTCTCGGAGGTGTGGCCCTGGGTGGTGCTCTCGGAGGTGTGGCCCTGGGTAGGGCTCTCGGAGCTGTGGCCCTGGGTAGGGCTCTCGGAGCTGTGGCCCTGGGTAGGGCTCTCGGAGCTGTGGCCCTGGGTAGGGCTCTCGGAGCTGTGACCCTGGGTAGGGCTCTCGGAGCTGTGGCCCTGGGTGGGGCTCTTGGAGCTGTGGCCCTGGGTGGTGCTCTCGGAGCTGTGGCCCTGGGTAGGGCTCTCGGAGCTGTGGCCCTGGGTAGGGCTCTCGGAGCTGTGGCCCTTAGTAGGGCTTTCGGAGCTGTGGCCCTAGGTGGTGCTCTCGGAGGTGTGGCCCTGGGTAGGGCTCTCGGAGCTGTGGCCCTGGGTAGGGCTCTTGGAGCTGTGGCCCTGTGTAGAGCTCTAGGAGCTGTGCCACTGCCTGTGAGATGCTGAGTAAAGTGGTGTGGAGGTGCTAGCTGCATCCTACCACATCCAACACTTAGCAGAGAGAGTGGCGCCAGCACATTGTGCGTACGCGGAAAGTGGAGAGCTGGTCCTTTTGTCTGTGGCAGGCTGAATTTGGGCCACAGGCCTTGAGTTTTAAATGAGGTCTTTATCTGTTTCTTCCTATAAACGTAATGGAGTGTATAAAGTTATGGTTTATTGCTTTTTTTTTTCAACATGTTTTGCTTCGTTCATGATAGATCAGTAGAGAGACCCTGGAAATGGTAGCAAACATCTGAGCAGTTCCAATGCCAAAAACACTCGACTGGATTCTTTTCTGCACCTGTTCTTTTGTACATGATTTTTTTATGTAATAAAATTGTATATTTTATAACATATAGGATTTAAATTATTTTGGTGACAATACAATGAAATATTGCTGAGTTACTGAATGTGAGATCCTTCTGATTCAATCTAGATACTCAGACTATTCATGTACTATAATACACTTTTACCCCACTGAAGAGGATTTTTAAAGGCTAGCTCTACTTTTATTAGATGTCCTGAGGCAAAAAAAGCTGATCTGCCTTTCACAGGAAATATACTAGAATTGAATGTGGAAAGTCTTTGAGTGTCCATGTGGAGTTTGCACACTGTGAAGGCCAGCTACCCAAGCAGTAGAGGACAGTTTTTCAAAGAGCTTATTACATCACAATGGGTTCAGTAATGGGCTCATGGGCATCACTACAGTTCCTCTGCTATTGATAATATTGTAAATGGTGCCTTAATTCTTCCAAAAGTGTTGAAAAACCTATCCTAAAGTTCAAAGTGGCATTTTTAAATTTGGAAATGACTTGAGATTACAGCGTTCTAATAACTTTAATTTTCATTTTGGCATAAAATTGAGAAAAATGTTTAAATTTTTTATAGAACTGCCCTAAGTGAAAAGAAGCCAACTGTGAAACCAAAGTCTCCCGATAAAAGTCGGCCAGAAGAAAAAGATCCTGATAAATCTCCAACTAAGAAGCAAGAAAGTATGTCACATCTTTATGGGATTGTCCATGGATATTGTGTATTGTGTTCGTTATTTAATCCATGGGTCTTCATGCCATTGTTTAGTTTCAGAGGAGAAGTTCCTAACACTAGATGGATTCCAAAAATTTGTGGTTGACAAAGCTAAACAAGACATAAGAAGCATCTGGAGGCCATTTTGTCATGTGGATATGACCTCCACTATGAAAGGTACGAACTGGGGCAATCTGTAATTTAACCTTTAACCTTAAATAATGTCTATTGGTTTTTTTAAACACCTGACTTTTAGTTGAGGTTCCTTGCATTTGGAATTCTTTGGTGAAGCAAACGGAGTCTTTTTTTTGTAAATCTAGGTGTGCCTGTATTGATACACGACATGCTCAGAAATCTAGTAGAAAATGGACACTTGAAATGGATGTGGCTCTGGTTCAGTATATCAACCGGCTATGCCGTCACCTTGCAATAACACCAGCCCGGCTACACCCTCATGAGGTGTACTTGGATATGTCTGACACTGCGGATCCCAGAGTGTCTTGTCTTCTGAGTAGGTGGTTTCTTACTTGTATGCACTAATGAATGAGATCGTAGCTAGAGATGAGTGAATTTGTTCAAATTCGGTTCCGACTACGATCGGCATTGAATATTGTTTTTGCAATATTTGTCGATAACAGCAGAACGTCATTAGAGTCAGTGGGAGTAGAAATTACCGAATATGTTCGGAACCGATCATAAGACATACATTTGGCATGAATATTGTTCAAATATGGCGCAAATATGTCAAAATTAGATTCAGGGACAAAATCCAAACAAATTCACTCATATCTAATCGTAGCTATTAACCCATTCCCGCTGCCGCTAATTTAAATTTTTGCACACTTATATTTTCATCTTCTCCTAAGAGAAAAAGCGTATTTTTCGTTGGGCCTGTTTTTTGTGGACCAAGCTCTTGTTTCATATTACTTCATTCATTTAACCATACAATGTACTGGAAAACAGGCATGAAAAAAGTGCTGTGTATATAAATAAAACACGGATTTTGGTAAGAACTTACCTGTAAAATCCTTTTCAGCGAAGAAGGAAGGGAGACACACTAGTCATTACTAGTGGGTAGGCGGAGCCCACATAGGATAGAAACACCTCAGATTAAAAAAGTGTTGACCGGCCCCTCCAGCTTATAGGGCTCCTCCTACTCCAGCTCTCCAGTCGTACCCAAGCTAAGGAAGAGCAAATATCACCAGCGGAGCAACATAACCCCTTCTGAAGGACTTCAGAGAGAAAAACAAGGAGACAGGTTATGCATATAACAGAAAAAAACACACAGTCTCAGGTACTACTCACTGAACCTGACCACTGCGATGAGCTGGCAATGCTGGAACATAGCCTTAGCGCGCCGACCTCAGCCCAGATAATCGCTATCAGAGAAGGGTCACGCCGCATCTGAAAACACAACAACACACTTCTGCCATGGGAGGGATGTGTGTCTCCCTTCCTTCTTCGCTGAAAAGGATTTTACAGGTAAGTTCTTACCAAAATCCGTGTTTCAGCAGCAGATGAAGGAAGGGAGACACACTAGTCATTACTAGTGGGACGTCCCAAAGCAGTCCAAAAATAAGGGTGGGCAAAAAAACCAAAAGAGGCAGATACCCAACAACCTAAATAAATGCGCAACTAGCGCTAAATACAAGTTCACAAGAACTTTAAACTACAGCCGCCTGCAGGACCCTACGTCCTAAGGCAGCATCAGCGGAAGCACTGACGTCCACCTTATAAAATTTCGTAAATGTGTGGACGGAGCGCCAGGTCGCCGCCCGGCAGAGCTGAGCTGCCGAGGCCCCTTGATGAAAGGCCCACGATGAACCCACAGCCCTTGTGGAGTGAGCTCGAATCTTAATCGGGCAAGGTTCGCCCTTAAGTCGGTAAGCCTCTAAAATGGCCGACCGAATCCAACGAGCTATAGAAACCTTGGAAGCTCGTTGCCCACGTCGACGACCTGCTGGAATCACAAACAGAGAATCCGACTTCCGAAAACTTTGAGTAATAGACAAATAGAACTTCAAAGCCCGCACCAAATCCAATGTGTGCAAGGCCCGTTCCTTCGCATTCCTTGGCTCCGGACAAAGCGAGGGCAACACAATATCCTGGTTAACATGAAACTGTGACACCACTTTAGGTAGAAAGTCGCCCCGTGTGCGAAGCACTACGCGATCTGGGTGAAACTCCAGAAAAAGGAGGCGAGCAAGAAAGAGCCGCCAACTCAGAGACCCTTCTCAAAGAAGTGACCGCCACTAGGAAGGCAACCTTCCAAGAGAGAAAGGAAAGATTAACAGAGTCCATAGGCTCAAAAGGCCCATGTTGAAGAGCCTCCAAGACAAGATTGAGTCGCCAAGGAGACACAAGCGCCTTCCGCGGCGGAAATTGATGGGTTACCCCGCGACAAAAGGAACGTACGTCCCTACGCGAGGCGATAGCCTTCCGAAACAGCAAGGACAGAGCAAAAACCTGTCCTTTCAGAGTGCTAACTGCCAAACCCTTGTCCAGCCCGTACTGCAAAAAGGCCAACAAATTGGGAATGGAAAAAATCCTCGGGTTCCTAGAAGAACTCGAACACCACGAAAAGAAGGCTTCCCAAGTCTTGTGATAAATCCTAGTAGTAGCCGGACCTCTGGCAGCTCGCAGAGTGGCAATGACTTCGGCTGAAAAAACCTTGACGGGTCAAGATTTCGGTCTCAAGAGCCACGCCATCAAACGCAGAGACTTCAGGTCCGGGTGACGAACGAGCCCTTGGGTTAACAGGTCCGGGCGAAGAGGGAGTGGAAGTGGGAGGCGCTGCCAAAAGCGACACCAGTGTCGAGAACCACGTCCTCCTTGGCCAATCTGGGGCTATCAATATAGCCGGGACTCTCTCCAGTCTGATCCGACGCAACACCAGAGGAAGTAAGGATATCGGCGGGAACACATAGATTAGCTCGAATTGGTCCCAAGGAGCCACCAGAGCATCCACCGCCACAGCCTTCGGGTCCTTGTACCTGGACATGAACGTCGGTAACTTGGCATTGAACCTGGATGCCATCAAATCCACTTGGGGAATTCCCCAACAGGAGCACAGCAGTGCAAAAATTTTCGGATGAAGACTCCATTCTCCTGAATCCATCTTTTCGCGACTGAAGGAGTCCGCTGTGATATTCTGAACTCCTGGAATGTGTATCGCAGAGATGGCTGGCACTCTGGCCTCGGCCCATACCAGAATTCGAGGCACTTCCATCATGAGCCTGAAGCTCCTCGTCCTACCTTGATGATTGATATACGCGACCGCCGTCGCGTTGTCTGTCTGCACTCGGACTGGTAGACCGCTTAAAGGGACCGTCCAGTGTTGGAGGCAAAGGAAAATTGCCCTCAATTCCAAGATGTTGATCGGCAGGACAGACTCTTCCAACGACCATACTCCCTGAATCCAGAGATCGTTCCAGACAGCCCCCCAGCCCGTCAGGCTGGCATCGGTGGTTACGATCGACCACCTCGGAGGGAGGAAGGACTTCCCCAGGGATAACACTTCCGGACGTAACCACCATCCTAGAGACTCTCGCACCCTGTGGGAGATGATGACACTGCAATCTAGTGAAAACTGCGATCGATCCCAACGGTTCAAAATGAGCATTTGGAGAGCCCTGGAATGAAATTGGGCAAACGGAATTGCCTCCATCGACGCCACCATCAAACCCAGAAGGCGCATACACCTTCGAAGGGACATTGCTGTCGAAGACTTCATTACATGTCAAAGAAGACTTGCTTGCTTGTCTGGAGGCAGAGACACCACTGCTCGTACCGTGTCGAATGCATTCCCAAAAACAGGATTGACTGTGACGGTTCCAGAGACGACTTCTCCCAATTGACCAGCCACCCGAAGTCCTCCAGGAGCTGAAGGGATAGATTGCGAGCCGTCACCGCCTCCTCCTTTGAGGACGCCACAATCAAAAGGTCGTCCAGATAGGGAAGAATCGTAACCCCCTGTCTTCGCAGAATCGCCATGAGAGGTGCCAGAATTTTCGTAAAAACTCTGGGTGCTGAGGCCAACCCGAATGGCAGGGCCACAAACTGGTAATGGTCCTGGCCTATGGCAAAACGAAGGAAGCGTTGGTGGCCCTTCCGACGGGAACATGCAAAAAAGCGTCCCGAATGTCGATTCGTTATGCGACAGGGCCGCCACAACGGAGCGAAGTGACTCCATGCGGAATTTCCGGGTACGGACATGCCAATTCAATCTTTTGAGATCCAGAATGGGGCGAAATTTGTCCTCCTTTTTGGGGACCACAAAGAGGTTGGAATAAAACCCTCTTCCCCGGCCCTCCGCGGAACCGGTACCACCACACCCTTCTGCAGAAGGGAATCGACCTCCCGCAGTAGAGCGGCAAATAGCTCGGGCTCTGACGGAATGCGAGAGTGGCAAAAACTGTCTGGGAGTCGAGAAAGAAACTCTACGAAGTAGCCTGCCGACACAACCCTGCGTCACCCAGGCGTCCGACACGCGGGAAGCCCAAGTCGGTTGAATTGGAGCAGGTGACCTCCCACTCGAGAGCCCTCGAGTGAGACCCTGGCGTCAGTCCGCCTTAGCGGGCTTTTTGTCAGCTTCCCACTTGTCTTGGCGGAAGCTCTGTTTCCAGGAGTGCGGGATTTCTGAGCGTTCTTTTTTTCCCGAAAAAAGAGGGACGACCCGATCCCCAAGAGGGCTGACCGAACCGTCCCCTGGACCGAAAGGACCGCCGACTACTACCGGCACTATGCCTGCCAGACGCAGAAGTCACAGCTCTTCGCTGTGGTAAAGCCGTTTCTTTTGCCTTTGCCTTGGCAATCAGCTCCGTGAGGTCAGATCCAAATAGCTGACCACCCTTGTAAGCTAAGGATAGCAAACCTTGCTTGGAAACCGCGTCTCCTGTCCACTGTCTAAGCCACAGTGCTGTCCTGACTGTGATTGCCTAGGATTGCGCCCTGGACAGCAGTGACGCAGTATCCAAACCTGCATCACTGTCATATCGGGCTGCATCCTCCAACTTAAAAAGCCCATCTACCTCGGATAGAGGGGATCTATCTTGCCACGCCGTCCGTAGACGGTCTAACCAGCTTAGAGAAGCTTTACAAGCACACATGCTCTGAATCCATGACCCACGGCCTCGTAGATGGATTTCGCCGCCATCTCCGTTGTTCTGTCCAGCGGATTCTGCAAACTCGTCTTCCCTTTTAACAGGAAGTAATGAGGACTTGCTAAGCTGGGATAAAGGGACATCCACTTCAGGAGAAGGAATCCAATTATCAATCAATTCCGTCGTACACGGATACAGCTGAAAACACTTATCTGGAACAGGCGTTCCTTTAAGCCTACAGCACCTGGAATTCCCAGGCGGTCTCCCATCCAAGTACTAACCAGGCCCAACCCTGCTTAGCTTCCGAGATCAGATGAGATCGGGCGTGATCAGGGTGGTAATGCTGATCGCGACCTATGCGACTCCTGAAAACATCCGGGCCGAATTACTAGGACGTCTAGTTACCTCCTCCGGTAACTGTAACGCCTCCCTCATGGCTCCAATAAAAGCCTCTGTACGACCCAAAAGAGAAGCAGAGAGTCCCTGCCGATCCTCCTTATCCGAATCGGACACCTCCCCATCTGAGCTTGAAAGGGAAACCCTCCATGCCCGAGATCTCCGAGTCGCTGCGCGAGAATGAAGGCACCGGCCTGTGTCGCTTCCTCTGAGAGGATCTAGCTGACACCCAATAACCTAGAAGGTTAGACAGGCCATCAATAGAACGAGCGAGGGCCTCCATTCTGACATCACTGAAACCTCTGACCGCTGCGCCTGACGCCGTCGAGGTCTGCGTGTCAGATACGCGAGACTGATCCTGTAGCGGATCTGGGAGACGGTCCGCACCTCCTGGACCCTGATCTGACATGTCCTCACACAGTATATGGCAGGTTAAAACTGTCAGTAACTAGGACAGTGTGGTTTCTTAAAGAAGAAACGAACGCTGAAGGGTTAAAGCTCTTAAAGAGAGAGCTACCCCAGCTGTCCCCCAATAAAGGGTTAACCGCCAAAGAAGGGGTTAATGTCGCAGACTCCCCACAACCCTTGTTTAATGAAAAGGGTGTGCGAGCCCCAGGTGCCTCTTATGAGGTAACAGCTGCAGGACAGTGCTCTCAAAGGTATGCTTCTTTTGCCTTTGTACACTAAACAAGAACGCTAAAATATTGCGCTGATTTGTACATCGCAATGACCGCCAAAGTCGCTAAGGGGATCGCTAACCACTTATGCGTCGTCAATGAGATCGCCCACTGTGGCAGCTACTAGCGATATTAAAACGATCACAAAAAACGATCGCATTAGTATGCGTCGTTATAATGATCGTTAGCGGTAGCGTTCAGTGTCCTGCGCTGTGGGGGTGAGGGGGTTAAGCTTCTGCCCTGACAGGCAGAAGCGACTCACCCAGCTGGCCGCGGTGTAGCGTCTTCGATTGTCGGGAGGAGAGGAGAGTGAGGAAGGAAGCCTTCCGCTTCCAGTAATGGCCGCCGCGCTGTGCTTCTGAGAGAGAAGCCGGAAGAAGACAGTAGTAAAGCGTGCGCTCAGAGCGCCGCGAAAATTCAAAAAAAAAAAAAGGCGCGCGCGACTCCTCCGCTCTCCATGTCCTGCAGGCATCCACCTGCGGACAAAAGACACTAATCACCAACATGTCACATGTAACAGCGGCTGCCGCAGCAGTCGCTGAAGCACTCAAACACATTAAAATGTGGAGTACTCACCCCGCTGAGCGCCACAGGGACCCCTCAGAGATTTGTGGCGCTGTGCCCGTAGCTTCCCCCCAGGGCGGGGAACGCAGTGACCCCAGAAGCGCGGTTTGCGTCCCCGCCAGGGAAGCAATCCTCATCCCCCAGGGCCGGCAGGGTTCTGCAGGGACCACCTTACAGGGTAATACAGATCCGCCAAGGGAGAGGTGGGGGTCCAGCAGCGCTGAGACCTCTAGACCACTGGCGGTCCAAGTCTCTGTCCGACTTAAAATAAAAAAATTTTCTGAGGAGCTGCTTCCAGCAGCGACTATCCTCTGTGACCTCAAATTTTAGACTGGAGAGCTGGAGTAGGATGAGCCCTATAAGCTGGAGGGGCCGGTCAACACTTTTTTAATCTGAGGTGTTTCTATCCTATGTGGGCTCCGCCTACCCACTAGTAATGACTAGTGTGTCTCCCTTCCTTCATCTGCTGCTGAAAAACACACAGTTCCACCATTTTTTTTTTTTTTTTAATTTTAACAGTTCATTGTATGGTAAAAATGACTTGGCAAAATGATTTTCCTGGTCAGTACAATTACACAGATATCAGACAAAGTTTTTGTTTAGTTTTCGTGGGGGGTGGTTAAGTATTAAAATGAAAATTCAGACATTTAAAATAAAACACGGTGTCCCCAATTTTCTGAGACCCAGAACCTTTTTTTATTTTTCAATCAATAGCTGTGATTTTTACTGATACCATTTTAGAATACAGACAACATTTTGATCCCTTTTTTATTACTTTTTTTTTTTTTAAAGAGGTGCAGGGACCAAAACCCACTTTTCTCGTGTTTTCAAGTTTTTTCTTTTCACAGTTTGTATCATTCATATAGGTTAATTATTTTTATATTTTGATTGTACTTTTTTTGTCTTTTTCTCTATATATTTGAAAGGGGAAAAAGAGGGTGATTTTTAATTTTTATATATATAATTTTTTTTATTTGTATTACTTTATTTTTTCAGTCCCTTTAGGTGACCTGCTCATGCGATTGTTTCTTGTTCTGTATATTGCAATACTACTGTATAACAGTATATAGTGAAAATTGCATTCTGTTATAAAGCCCAGGCATGTAGGCCTTTAGTACGGGGCAAGTGGAAGTGTGGCAGGTGTCTTCATTTTCCCAATAGGCGAGGGTCCCAAGGGTATTTATGGCATATCCTGTATAATGATATAGATTTGGAAAACCCCTTTAACAGTGCAAGTCTTTTTAGATACAAACCATGTATGTATGACAATAAATGCATGTCATTTACGGTAAATTTGCTTTTAAATGTCTTGTGGCTTTCAGATGTGCCCATTGAGAGTCTTCGACTCCGGTTTGCCCTTCTTCAGTCGCTGAACACCACTCTAGAAACCTTTTTCCTTCCTCTTGTGGAGTTAAGGCAGACAGACATGTATATGCACAGCATTGCCGCTTTACTACAACAAGCAAAAGGTGCGAGAATATTTTAATGCTGAACTGTAAATTGAAAACTGTTTATCCCTTGCATTTTCGCTCTTTATGGGGAACTATTATGCTAAGGTCTATACCTCTAACACCTCAAACCCGGATCTGCTGATATTTTTATTTTGCCTTCAGCTTAGTATTAGAGAACTGTTTTAGGAGTTAAAAATGTTAGGTTTTGTATTCAAGATGATTGCAGTATGTATGTCTGTAAGAGGAGACTAGACAGATGTATCTTCAGTGACCTTCACTACAGATTTCAGCGCGATGTCTCCATCATTTTATTTCCTTTACATTACTATGATTACTGTGTGAGCAATCAGATTCATTGTGTAAGTTACTAATTATCTAATGTGTTAATACCTTTCTTTTATGTTCTGAAAATAGGACTGATCTTCTATGATACAAAAGTAACTGTGATGAATCGGGTGTTAAATGCAACTGTACAGAGGACCGCTGACCATGCTGCACCCGAGATCAGCCTCGATCCCTTGGAAATTGTAGGAGGTAAATAGATTAATTTCTACATCTGAGAGGGCAAATATTATTTAAAGCCCACTGAACATGTAGTAATACGATAGCTTATTTAGTAGTGACTACCCTCTGGAAAACACTGGATGCTTTTTAATATAGATTGTGTGATCCGATTCACAGGACCCGAACCGGTGGCCACATCTGTAATGTGGCCACTGGACAGGACCACTGAAAATCGCTTCTTCTTGGCATCCACAGATCCTCTTTTGATTAGCTAGCCTGGCGTCATGTCATCTTTGACGTTGTGCCAGGCCAGCTAATCAAAATAGATCCGCGGATGCTGGCAGGTAGGAGGCGGTTCAGACGCCTACCGTCTTGCGGCCACAGATTATCATCCCTAGTTTTGACGTATAAAGTCTTTTATAACCCATGCATGTGCTACAATGGTTTTTAGTGCACTTTGAAGTCATTCTTAAGCCTCAGTTACAAAATAAGTTCTTCATATTAAAAGTAACGTTTTACCACGGCTGCCAACCAAATATTTATATATCTCCCATTATTTATAAGACACAAGTGGAATATACAGGTTCCCAAAATGGCTACATGCAAGATTATTTTATTCTTTTCAATGAGAGCATTATTTGCGAGTTCCTGAAATTTTACTATCCCACGAATTGCCGATTATAGGATGTATGCTAGATGAATGCTCACCAGTACTAAATGTGATTTCTCTAATGCTTCATTGGAGGACACAGGAAACCATGGGTGTATGCTGCTACCACTAGGAGGCTGACACTATGCAAAAAAGTTAGCTCCTCCCCAACAGTATATACCCACCAACTGGCACAAAGCTAATCAGTTTTAGGTTAGTATAAGTAGGAGGCAGACATGGGTCTATTTTCAGACCCATCTCTACATTTTAGGTTTGTTGTTTTCTTATAATGTTTTCTTGTTCTTTTTTTCAGATCGTTTTGTGAGGGAAATGGAGTGGAATATGTCACTCTGTTATCACCCGCGACCAAGAGAACGGTGTGGATTATGCCACACTTTACCTCTCAGGTCTGCATGGCAGGACCCTAACGTATCAAGAGCGTTTAGATGACAGGATGACTTTCCTTGCTTTCTCTTCGCTGGCCCTTTCTCTCTCCAGAGCGAGAAGGTGCCTGGAGCAAAGACGGCCCACTGTCTCAGGAAGCAGTTTCCAGAGTTCACCAATGGCCGTCCACTATTTCAGTGAAGAAGTAGCCGGACTGTCATCTTTAGGTTGTGTGAAAGTAAAATCATCTTCTCACCCTAGGTGCTGCGGGAAGTGGTGTCTATGGGCCCTCTTTTCCCCATCAGTCTTCATCCTTCTTTGGCAATCATAAGAAGTTTAATGGAGTTCTATCTGAGGAATGGGTTTACCTGGATAAGAGATATCAAAAGAAGGAAGGAAGCGTTCGGATATTCTGTATCCCTTTCCTCCCAGCTTCCTGAAGACTTGGTCCGAATCCCCTTTTGTGTACCCTTTGGTTTCCATCCTCCCATATCTGTCAGGGCGTTTATTAAGGATCCCACTGATAAACACCTTAAGTCTGGCCAAAACTGCATTTTAATCTGCATGCTCGGTTCTGTACCCAGCCTTCTCTGCCAGTTTGGGTGTCAAAATCCGTCTAGGCTTGTGCTAAACAATTACGACAGGGCATTCCTCCTGATGATCTGACGGACCTTGCTGACTAGATTGCCCTTGCTGGGAAATACTTCCTCTAAGCTTCCCTTGATGCCACCAAATCTGCAGCCCAAGCCTCCAGCAACCTATTAGCCATTCACAGGGTCTAAAAGTTTAGCACACAGACCCAGCTTCCAAAAAGTCCTTCAACAGCCTCCCCTTTCAGGGATCTTGTCTATTCTGAACCAAGCTGGACCAGATTATTTTGTATGTTACTAGCGGGAAAAGTACCCTGCTTCCTCAACCCAGACAACCCCCTGCGAGGCGTAGTCCTTTCACCTTTCACTCAGGTGAAGGGTTGAACCTTTAGGACAAACCATCCAACCTACAGGAAAAAAAGAGACCTTCTTGCAAGATAGTTCTTACTTGGCGCCTGCGCAACACGCAGAACAGATTGTCCAGAAACATATCCAAAAGGTTCTCTTCCACATGACGCGTCGCTTCCACCTGGGAGCTCTCTCAGGGGTGGGCTGACGTTTTTTTTTTTTTTTTTTTTGTCTGTCCTTTAGGACATGTGGCTCTCGACAGTCAAAAACGTTTGCGTCAGAGGTGTAGTCTCCTCTGCATACAAAATGGCGTACTTCTCTGCCCCAAGACCAATTTTTTCCAGTCCTGACCCCCCCCCCCCCCCACCCCCCCCTGAAAAAAGTCCCTTGTCTCTTCTCAGGGTTTTTCAAAGCCTTTTCATTGCTTATTCATTTAGGCGTCATCGTCCCCGTTCCTCCACAAGAGCGCTTTATGGGGTCTTATTCAAATCTTTTCTTGGTCCCCAAGAAAGATGGCTCCATTTGTCTCATCCTGGATCTCAAGCTCCTGAACAAACGAGTACATTTGCTTCACATCAAAATGAAGTATCTTCGCTTGGTGATTGCCTCAATGGAACCCGAAGAATTCCTTGACTCAGTGGATATCCAAGATGCATATCTCCAGATTTCCATTTTTCCAGGTCACCAGAGGTTTCTTTACTTTGCAGTACAACTTGTTCTCTTTCTGTTCCTGACCCTTCCCTTTGGGCTGGCTACTGCTCCCAGAGTCTTCACGAAGATTATGGCTGCGATCATGGCTATTCTACGTGCCAGGGGGATCCAAGTCATCCCCTACCTGGACAATATTCTCGTTAAGGCCTCCAACCTTCTCAGTGACCCTAGAGAGCCTACAGATCACCCTCGATACTCTCTCCCAGCTCGAGTGAGCCATTAATACACCAAAGTCATCCCTCATCCTGATCCAGCGCCTGATCTTCCTGGGCATGCTCGTCGCCACAATGCTGTCCAAAGTGTTTGTTCCAGATGCCAGTCTCCTCGAATGGGGAGCAGTCTTTTGGAACCTCACTTTTCAGGGTCGTTGGAGCATACAGAAAATCCTTCCTTCTAATCAATAAACTCGAGATCAGAACCATTTGTCTGGCTCTCCTCTACTGGCAGGACCTCGTGACGAGCCTCCTTGTCCACATACAGTTGGACAGCACCATCGCTGTAGCGTACATAAACCAGCAAGGAGGAACTCGGATGGAAGTCTCTTGGATCCTCACCTAGGCGGAGCACAAAGTTCCAGCCATATCTGTGGTTCATATACCTGGAGTAGACAATTGGGCCACCAACTTTCTAAGTTGCAAGAGTCTGGCTGCAGGAGAGTGCTCTCTTCACCTGTCCGTATTCTCCCAGATCTGTCGTCAATGGGGCACCCTCGATGTCGACCTGATGGTATCCAGAATGAACATCAAGGTTCGACTGTTAGTTTCCAGAACATGCTCAGCTCCGATGCCCTGTTGATTCCTTGTTCTCAGTTCGCTCTTCCTTACCTCTTTTCCTCGCTTCCCCTCCTTCCCAGACTGATCAAAAAGATCATGTTAGAACAGTTTGCATCTACCTTTCCAAGAAAGCTCCCTTTAGGCACTCTTGATTCCCTCTTCATTCCATAAGGTGTCTGGAAGGACCTGCCGGCAACTATCACTCGTTGGATCTGGTCCACAATTTAGGAAGCTTATCGGACAAAAAGCAGAACGCTTTCCCTCGGGGTTACGACTCACTCCACTCGGGCAGTGAGGGCTTCATGGGCCATGCTTCACCAGGCATCCACTCTGCAGGTTTGTAAGGTGGCTACCTGGTCTTCCGTTCACACTTTTTCAAAGTTCTACAGAGTTCATACCTATGCCTTGGCAGATGCCAGCCTGGGCAGGAGCATTCTCCAGGTGGCAGTTGCTATTTTTCCGACATGAAGGAAATATGCCTACTTGTTATTTCCTGGTTGTTGTATTTTCCCACACTTGGGACTGCTTTGGGATGTCGTTTGGTCTCCTGTGTCCCACAATGAAGCAATAGAGAAAAGAGGATTTCTCCATCGCCTCATTGGGGGACACAAGACCATGGGTGTTATGCTGCTGCCACTAGGAGGACACTAAGCAATACATAAGCAAAGAAGATTAACTCCTCCTCCTGCAGTATACACCCTCTGTTGGCTCAATCCTGAACCAGTTCTTGCTTAGTGTCTGTAGGAGGCACTAGGGTCTGCTCCCAGACCCCACTATTTTTTTCATTTTTTACCTTTTTTATTATTTTTCTCTCTTCACGCACGGAAGGGCGACGGGGCGTAATGAAAAGTCCCGATCTCCCAAAAACCATCAACAGGCTGCATCGTGGAGTGTCGCCTCCACGTACCCCTCCTGCTACGCTAACATGGGGCGACATCCCTTGAATGGGCCCGCTCTCCCCATGAGATACCCCTCGATCTGGGCGATGTAATATGGCGTGGAACATCGGATGGAACCCCTCACCATCTCTACGGAAAGCGGTGGCGGTATGGAGGCAGATTAAGATCCCTCTCCACCCCCCTATCAAAGGGGACGGTGGATTGAGGAAGTACGGCCACATCTGCCGTAGTCCCTGCGGAGGCCCCCCTTCTTCATCTTCGGGGGGTTTCTTTCTTCTCTCCCCGCAGTGAGTACAAGCACCTGGGGTATGCGGCTCCTATATCTGGGCCCAACGCGACTGCTTCTCTGTGCAGTGGCCGCAGCCATAAATTTAGTCCCCGGCTTCGGCCGGGGATAGGCCGCAACCATAAATTTAGTCCCTGGCTTCGGCCCGGGATAGGCCGCAGCCAGAAATTTAGTCCCCGGTTTCGGGCCGAGATAGGCCTCAATGGGGGAGGGCTGGCCGCATGACTCCGCCCACATCGCACGCCATTGGCCGGCTTCAGATAGCATGGGATCCGTCCTGGTCCTCCCCCTCTCCTCTCACTGCTTCTGGCACTTCTCGTGTCATACGAGAAGCGCTATTCTAATCTCGGGCGCCATCTTCCCAGTGGGACAGCGCTGCAGATGCCATTCTCCCTTTACCTGGTTCAGACACAGGACCTGGGTAAGTGCACGCTACGACTAGGTCTACACAGCGCTTGACCCTTCTCCTGCAGCAGGCTCTCAGGGCAGAAATATGTCGCAATCAAAGGGTGCTAAAAAGGCTGACAAAAACTACACTGTAGTATATGCCGCCTGCATTTCATGCAACGCTTCCCTGCCGTCAAAGCATGGCTCCCAATTCTGTGCATCATGTGCCCAAGAGCCCACTGCTTCTACCGCTCAGGAGCCCCCTACTACCGTTCAGGAGCCCCTACCTATTCCTGATCTCAATGAGCCGGGTCCTTCAGGGTGGCCTGCGTTTCTGGCGCAGTCCATGGATTCTCTGACTAGGGCCTTGGATACCTTCCGTGGCTCCTCTTCTAGCCAGCGCGTCCCTTTTCCAGACAGGGGCCCGTTAGCCTTCAGAGAGACCTCATCAGACAGGGGCTGACCCATGGCGTCAGCAAAGCGGTCGTCTAGAAAACGCCGCCATAATGCATCTCCCAATCCATCTAGTGGTTCGGCATCGGCGACCTCAGGCTCTCGCTCCCCCTCTCCCAGAGATCTTAGTGATCATGATTCTGAGTACGAGTCGGATACTGGTGATGACCCCAACTCGCCAGAGTTTCAAGAGTCTCTAGATTCTCTCATTGAGGCGATTAATAAAATCCTCAAGCTAGATGAAGAACCCGGGTCTCAACTGAATCATCCTATCTCTTTCAAAAGAGCCAAACGTCCTCACAAGGTGTTTGGTAACCACCCGGAGTTTACGGACATTGTTAAGGGACATAGAGATCGTCCAGACAGACGTTTTTCAGGACCGAAGTCTCTGAAAGCACGATACCCATTTTCAGCAACTGTAGAAAAAGAGTGGACTGAATCTCCAGTTGTAGATCCACCAGTATCTCGCTTAGCTTCAAAAACCCTGTTCTCCGTTTCAGACGGTTCATCCATTAAGAACCCCTCAGATAAACAGATCGACAACCTCGCCAAATCAATTTTTGAGGCTGCTGGAGCATCTCTCTCTCCTTCCTTTGCGGCCACCTGGGTGGCAAGGGCCATGGTGGCTTGGGCTGAGAATCTAGTTAAAATTATTAGTGATATACCTCTTCCCCCCGAGGCACGTAATCTGGCCTATCAGATTACTCAGGCAGGCGACTACATGGTCCATGCGTCCCTAGATGCAGCTAATTGCGTTGCACTCACAGCCGCCAATGCTATTGCCATTCGGAGGCCCCATTGGCTCCGAGAGTGGCGTGCAGACTCTGCTTCAAAGAGGACTTTGACTTTGCTGCCTTATCTTTCAGGGCGTCTCTTTGGAGATCGTCTTGATCAGATTATTTCTGACGCTACAGGTGGCAAAAGTAAATTTCTTCAGCGCAGAATCAATCGGCCTTTTCGGTCTCAATACCAAGGTCGTTCCCGGCCATTTCGTAGCTCCTTTAATTGGTCCTCTGCCTCGACCTCGTCCCGAGCACCCCGTTCTTCTCGCAGAGACAGGGGCTCACAACCATCGTTCAGGTCCTCTCAGCCCTGGAGAAACAGATTCTCCCAGGCGGGAAATAAGAGGTCCTCCTCTCGCAAATTATCTTCCCAATGACTCCTTGCTGGGGACGGGGGACCCAAACAGGGTAGGCGGCTGCCCACTTTTGTTCTCCGAGGTCTGGGGGTCGGTCGTTCAAGACCGGTGGGTCCGAGATCTTGTACAATCCGGCTACAAGATCAAATTCTTGTCTCTTCCCCCAAGGCGTTTCTTCCAGTCTCGCCCCCCAAAGTCCAAGGATCTCGCAATTCCCTTTCTTCATGCCCTGAACATACTTCGTACCAGCGGGGTCATCGTCCTAGTTCCTCACAAGGAAAGATTCAAAGGGTTTTACTCAATCCTCTTTGTGGTTCCCTAGAAGGACGGCTCCTTGCGTCCTATTCTGGTCCTAAAATTGCTGAACAAATTCATCAGAGTCCGCCATTTCAGAATGGAATCCCTCCATTCTGTTGTCACATCCCTAGAAAGAAAAGGATACTTGGCGTCTATCGACATCAAGGATGCGTATCTATACATTCCAATTTTCAGAGGCCATCAAAGGTTTCTGCGTTTTGCAGTCAGAGAGGATCATTTTCAATTTTCCGCCCTGCCCTTCGGACTCGCAACCGCCCCCAGAGTGTTCACAAAAGTCATGGCGGCCGCCATGTCAATTTTATACTCTCGGGGTGTGGTGGTCCTCCCATATCTGGACGATCTACTCATCAAAGGACCGACTTTTCGGGCCTGCGCAGAGAGTGGCGAGATCACTATCGACACCCTCTCCCGCCTGGGTTGGCTAGTCAATCTGGACAAGTCTTCTCCCATTCCCTCTCAGAAGATTCCTTTTCTGGGAATGATTCTGGACACCTCCCAAGGGTTGGTATCTCTCCCTCCAGAGAAGATTACTTCTCTGAGGCGGGGAGTGCTCCTGTTGTCTCTAGGCCGCTCCCACTCTCTGCGGGGCGCCATGCAGGTCCTCGGGAAAATGGTAGCCTCCATCGAGGCAGTACCGTTCTCCCAGTTACATCTTCGACCTCTTCAACAGGAGCTAATATCAGTCTGGGACAGGAATCCAGCGTCCCTAATTCGCCGCTTTCGTCTTTCTCCCAGAGTCAAAAGCTCATTGAAATGGCGGACAAATGCTTCATCGCTGAATCAAGGGAAATCTTTTCTGCCTGTCCATTGGCTGGTGGTGACCACCGATGCCAGTCTCCTCAGATGGGGAGCGGTGTTCCTTCACCACACGGCTCAAGGCCGCTGGTCTCTCCCAGAGACCCGTCTCCTGATCAACATCTTGGAGATCAGAGCTATCAAACTAGCTCTCTTGCAGTTCCATCATCTCCTGGCCGGTCGTCCCATCCGGATCCAGTCAGACAACGCCACGGCCGTGGCGTACATCAACCGGCAGGGAGGCACTCGGTGCAGAACAGCGATGCTCGAGGTATCACACATCCTGCACTGGGCCGAGGCAAACCGCTCGCCCATCTCAGCAGTTCACATCCCAGGAGTGGACAATTGGGAGGCCGACTTTCTCAGTCGCCAAGGCTTAGACTCAGGAGAATGGTCCCTGCACCCGGAAATGTTTCAAATTATTTGCCAACGTTGGGGAATGCCGGATGTGGATCTCATGGCATCCAGGCTGAATACCAAAGTTCAGACTTTCATAAGTCGATCTCGCGATCCACTAGCCATCGGCTCGGATGCGCTAGTCCTTCCTTGGAGTCAATTTCGCCTTCCTTACATCTTTCCACCTCTTCTGTTAACCCCAGGGTGATTCGGAAGATAAAGGCAGAAGGCGTTCCTCTCATTCTGGTCGCTCCTGACTGGCCTCGCCGTCCGTGGTATGCGGAACTAGTGGGTCTGGTCGCAGACGTCCCTTGGAAATTACCAGACCGTCCGGACCTTCTTTCACAGGGTCCGATTTACCATCACAATTCGAAAGCGCTGAATTTGACGGTATGGCAATTGAAGCCTGGATCTTAGGTCAGGCTGGTTTTTCTCACAAAGTTGTCTCCACAATGGTCAATGCCAGGAAGCCGGCTTCCGCCCGCATTTATCATCGTGTCTGGAAAACATTCTTTTCCTGGTGTAAGGACAAAGGTCGTTCCCCTTTGGTTTTCTCTATCCCTTCCATTCTGGAATTCCTCCAAGCAGGAATGGACTCGGGTTTAGCACTCTACTCCCTCAAGGGGCAGATTTCCGCTTTGTCCGTCCTTTTCCAACGACGGATTGCATCTAAGTCTCAGGTCAGGACTTTTATTCAAGGAGTGTCACATCTTGCTCCGCCCTACAAGAGGCCTTTGGAGCCTTGGGATCTTAATCTGGTCCTCAGTGCCTTACAGGAATCTCCCTTCGAGCCTTTGCCGGAAGTGTCTTTATCTCTTCTTTCCTGGAAGGTTGTCTTCCTAGTGGCAATTACCTCTATCAGGCGAGTATCGGAGTTGGCAGCTTTGTCTTGTAAACCTCCTTTTCTCATTTTTCACCAGGACAAGGTAGTCCTTAGGACTTCTCCTTCTTTCATACCAAAAGTCGTTTCGGCTTTTCATATCAATGAAGAGATAGTCTTGCCCTCGTTTTGTCCGACGCCGATTCACCGTACTGAAAAAGCCCTTCACACCTTAGATTTGGTGAGGGCTCTCCGAAGGTACATTTCGAGAACTGCATCTTCCCGTAAATCGGACGCCCTGTTTGTGCTTCCGGAAGGACGCAGACAGGGTCTTCCTGCTTCCAAGGCCACGTTAGCCAGATGGATCCGTTCGGCGATCCAAGATGCGTATCGTGTAAAAGGTCAGCCTATCCCGGCTGGGATTAAGGCACACTCCACTCGGTCTGTGGGGGCCTCCTGGGCCATTCGGCACCAGGCTTCGACACAGCAAGTGTGCAAGGCTGCGACTTGGTCCAGTCTTCATACTTTTGTCAAGCATTACCAAATCCATGCTCAAGTTTCTTCAGATGCGGCACTTGGCAGACAAATTCTGCAATCAGCTGTTGCGCATCTGTAAGTTGTCCGTTGACTGTTTAAGCGTTTTATGCATGTGGTTCATGAGGCTTCATCTACTGTTATGGCTTCCCACCCAGGGACTGCTTTGGGACGTCCCATGGTCTTGTGTCCCCCAATGAGGCGATGGAGAAAAGGAGATTTTTGTGTACTCACCGTAAAATCCTTTTCTCCGAGACGCTCATTGGGGGACACAGCTCCCACCCTTGTTTAGCCTGTAGCCTCTTGTTTATTTGAATTGTTGGCACATTGCACTCTGTTATGAGCTCCTACTGCTTTGGCACCGAACTGGTTCAGGATTGAGCCAACAGAGGGT
Organism: Oophaga sylvatica; assembly: GCA_033576555.1. NCBI lineage: Eukaryota > Metazoa > Chordata > Amphibia > Anura > Dendrobatidae > Oophaga > Oophaga sylvatica. The sequence continues at coordinate 820,491,985 of JARQOD010000001.1, read as the reverse complement.
GTATACTGCAGGAGGAGGAGTTAATCTTCTTTGCTTATGTATTGCTTAGTGTCCTCCTAGTGGCAGCAGCATAATACCCATGGTCTTGTGTCCCCCAATGAGCGTCTCGGAGAAAAGGATTTTACGGTGAGTACACAAAAATCTCCTTTTTGGATACTGAGTGTGAAATTTTTGTCTCAGCGCTCATTGAGGGACACACCACTTTCCCTTTCTTTCATGATGTTTTGGCTACTTTGTTTGGCTTCTCCTACTGCTTGCTCACTAATTGATTAGCATTGTGACAGTCGGTGGGTGTACCATGTTGAGAAGGAGCCAACTTTTTTTGCCCAGCATCAGCCTCCTAGTGGCAGCAGCATACACCCATTGTCTTCTGTGTTTCCCAAGGCTCTGAGAAAGAGAATTTACGGTGAGTAGCCAAAATATTCATATCACCTCCTTCTTCTTCTGTAACAATTGATAGTTACACTAAAGAAATGTGCCAATGTCTGACGATCAACAGATTGGTTTGATGAGACCTTTGGTATATTATGATTTGATCGGACTGAACATCTATTTTCTGCCTTACTTTTGCTTGTGAATTTATGTTCCGGCCTGTGAAATATGATTACTTCTCCAACAGGTGAGATTCCGGGCTCAGAGAACTCTTACTTCTGCCAAGCAGCTCGACAATTGGCATGTATACCTTCCTCCCAACTCTGTGTTAAACTAGCAAGCGGAGGAGACCCAACCTATGCCTTCAATATTCGTTTTACTGGGGAAGAGGTGCATGGAACAAGTGAGTGTTAGGAGGACCTTTCTGGATGAGATAAACATGATCTTCTCCCTTCTTTTCACTTAGAGCACTAATAAGATTTCTGACCATTGCTATATACTTAAAGGGATTTTTATAAGACTTCTCTTTTCCAATATATTTGCAAATAAAAGTACTCATATTAACAATCACCCATTATAAAAATAGTTTTTCATTAGGACAAATGTTTACTTTGTCATCTTCAAATATCCATCAGAGTTAAAAATGAATAAAATATTCTTGTATGTAATGCTGGATGTTTTTCTCAGGTGGGTCATTCCGGCATTTCCTTTGGCAAGTGTGTAAAGAACTTCAGAGCTCCTCTTTGTCCCTTCTGCTGCTGTGTCCCAGCTCTGCTGTTAATAAGAATAAGGTAACATCAAGCTACTGTAGTGAGATGCAAGAAGATCATGAAAAACCATGTGTTAATTTTGTAATGTCCAGTATGGCTTCCTACTTGTATTTCATCTTAATGTTCTAATTTGCCTGTAGTCTGTAGGCGCCGATTCATCAAGACTTGCGTGACCAATGCTAGTCTTGATGAGGGGCATGTTTGACTCCGATGCTCTCGATTCATTTAGGCTAAGGCCTCTTTCACACCTCCGTTGTGTGACGTCCGCCCATCCTTGAAAATGGCGGATCCGTCAGAAAAGTAAAAAAACGGATGCAAAACTGGTCAGTTTTCTGACGGATCCGCCAAGAAGATTTCACCCGGAAATGATGAAAATTTAGTTCCGGAAATGTAAGTCCGGACAGAGAGAGAGAGAGAGAGCGAGAGAGAGAGAGAGACCGAGACCGGGCAGTGTTTTCTGCATTTACAATTATTTTCAATAGAGGCGACGGATCCGCAGGGATGCGGCGGATCCGCCGTTGTCCGCCATTTTGGCGGTCAAAAAAAACGTTGCATTAGACGTTTTCTTGTAATGACGGACGCCAATTTTTTGGCGGATCCGTCCAAAAACGGACCTAACGGACGACCATCCGTCAAAATCCGTCACTAATGAAAGTCTATGGGAAAAAACCTATCCGCCAAAAAAAATTGGCGGATCTGTTTTTTTCACATTTTGACGGATTTTGACTGACGTCGCACGACTGAAGTGTGAAAGAGGCCTAAGGCTGGCATCCGTTTTTGACGGAATCCGCCTGCGGATCCGTCGCCTCTATAGAAAACCATTGTAAATGCAGAAAACACTGTTCGGGGTTCTCTCTCTCTCTCTCTCTCTCTCTCTCTCTCTCCCTCTCCCTCTCCTCTCTCTCCCTCTCCCCTTACATTTCCGGAAAATCTTCTTGGCGGATCCGTCAGAAAACGGACCAGTTTTGCATCCGTTTTTTACCTTTTCTGACGGATCCGCCATTTTAACGCTTGGGCGAACGTCACACAACGGAAGTGTGAAAGAGGCCTTAGTGCACACGTTCAGGAATATTTGCTTTTTTTTTCCGCCGTAAAAAAAAAAACGCAAGCATTAAGCATCCTATACATGTTAATTGATTCCGCATGTTTTGGCCACATGTTGCGTTTTTTTCAGCGAAAAAACGCTTCTCGGAAAAAATAGCAACATGTTCATTAATTTTGCGGAATGTAAGCGGTTCATGTGCGGTGGTACCCAGGGTCTGGAGGAGAGGAGACTTTCCTCCAGGCCCTGGGTACCATATCCCTGGTAAAACAATAATTAAAATAATAAATAATGATATTCTCACCTTCCGGCTTCCCCCGCAGCCTTCCCGCCTTAAGCGACGCTCCCGGCAACTCCCGGTCCCAAGAGTCCTTTGCGAGAATCACCCAGATGGCTTAGCGGTCTCGCGTGATGCTACGTCATCGGGGTGATTTGTCGCAATGCATCCTTGGGACCGGGAGTTGCCGGGAGCGTCGCTGAAGGCGGGAAGGCTGCGGGGGCCGCCGGAAGGTGAGAATATCATTATTTATTATTTTTTTTTATTATTTTTACATTAGATCTTTTTACTATTGATGCGACATAGGCGGCATCAATAGTAAAAAGTTGGTCACACTTGTCAAACACTATGTTTGACTCGTGTGACCAACCTGTCAATCAGTTTTCCAAGCGATGCTACAGATCGCTAGGAAAACGCTAGCATTCTGCAAGCTAATTACGCTTGCAAAACGCTATTATTCTGGCGGGAATACCATGCAAAAAAAGTGTGTTTCCCGCGGGAGAAGTGCGGGATTGCCGCGGAAATTTCCGCGGCAATTCCGCAACGTGTGAACTTAGCCTTATAGTCACTTGTCTTAAAAAATCACGCTCGTCTTAAAAGTGGCATGTGCCTCGCCACAAATCTTATGTCGGCGACTGGAGTAAGATTTCTGGCATAAGTTATGCCACAACTCATCCTGAATTAGACGATCTGTGGTACCACACCTCTGTACGCCCATTTTGCTGGAGCTGGGTGAAACTGGCTCGAAGATGCTAAAAATCACAACATTTTTGCACAACCTCGAGTTCGGCCAAAAGTTTGCGACTTATCTACTAGAATACTGGTGAAAATACGGTAATGAATCGGGACTTAACTCTGGCTTTTCGTATGCCAGCCTTAATGAATTATAGGCATGCAGTAGTAAAATGCACCTAATTCTGTAATACGCACATACTGCTAATGAATTAGGTATATCTTACCACTGGTATACGGTGCCTTCTCGTCAGAAATTTTTACACCTGTCAGGTACTGGAGCAGCAGCATTTATGGTGTAAGTTATGTCACAACATTTGATGAATTTAACTGGGGGGGGGCCTCGCCATCTCCTCTCACTTTGGTGGAAATGGACAATTCTTTCGTGATAATGCCAAAAGTCACAAACATTTTGTTCAAAGAATGGTACATTCTTTAAGTGGGATACAGTCAGTAGTGGGGACCACAGGGATCTGTGGTAGGAAAAATTCTATTTAACCTCTTTATTAGTGACCTTGTGAATGGGATTGAGAGTAATGTGTCAGTCTTTGCTGACGACACCAAACCGTGTAGGATATTAAAATCTGACCTTGACATTAACAACATTGGAAAACGATCTGGAGAAGATGACTGAATGGGCAAACACTTGGCAAATGAGGTTTAATGTAGATAAATGTAGAGTAATGCACCTAGGACGGAGTAATCCTATTGCTGCATATACATTAAATGGAGTACACTCGGGACTACAGAACAGGAGAAGAACTTGGGTATTCTGGTTACAAGTAAGCTTATCAGCAATACTCAATGTCAAGCAGCCACCGCAAAAGCAAACAAGATTTTAGGATGTATAAAAAGAGATAGAAAATCCCACGATCCCATCGTATTGTTACCCCTTTATAAATCACTGGTGAGGCCATATCTAGAATATGGGATCCAGTTTCGGGCTCCACATTTTAAAAAAGATATGCTGAAGTTAGAATCAGTTCAAAGGCGGGAAACTAGATTATTACAAGGGATGGAAGACTTCTCATATTATGACAGGTTGGAAAAGTTGGGCTTGTTGAGATTAGAAAAAAGATGCCTCAGAGGAGATCTCATTTATATGTATAAATATATGTGTGGTCAGTACAGAGGACCGGCACACGACTTATTCCTTCCAAAAACCATACTAAGGACCAGGGGGCACTCATTATGGGTGGAAGAAAGGCAATTCCGGCAGCTAAACAGGAAAGGGTTCTTTACAGTTAGAGCCGTCAGACTGTGGAATATGTGATAGTAATGGCAGACACTATAACAGCTGTAAAAAAGGGCTAGATAAATTTATTTACACATAACATTGTGAGTGATAGTTAATTTAATTACAAAATGTACAATTGGTGGAGAAAGGTGGAACTTAATGAACCTATGTCTTTCTTTCAACCTGTGTAACTATGTAACTGAGTTTTTCAACTTTTCAAAGTGTTTTATGTTAGAAATCTGGCAAAAACTGATGAATCAGGATCTCAATCTTCGTAGGAAATGTAGGAAACAGGAAAGAGCATTGGATCTTAGTGTATATTATTTGGTTTAGACTAATGCCGCATAAGACTAGATTATTAAAAGGGCAGTTCTGCATTGATACGGCAGGTGAGAACAGGCCTGCACATATGAGTCCTGCCTAAAAGAAAAATAAAATGCATATTGTAATCATTGACATAAATGCTCTTTCATAATATATTATGTCCTACCCACCTATGCATGCTTGTGTTTTTACAGGGGAAATACCTTCTTACTCCTACCCCTATAACCTATGCAGAGGAGCAGTTGCTCCATTTCTTTGGTCAGCTCCTGGGTATAGCTATCCGTGCCGACGTGCCCCTTCCTCTTGATCTCTTGCCTTGCTTTTGGAAGATGCTTGTGGGAGAACCATTGGATCCTGAAACTGATCTCTATGAAGCTGATATTCTAACCCACAACTACATCAAGAAGTTTGAAAATGTAAATATCCCACTTTGTGTCTACTTCTTTACATAAGGTGTTTTGTTCCTTACCTTGTCTGCATAGCTTCCACACACAACATATCTGTCCCTGGAGAGTTGGCTTGAGAGCTGTAAAGCTATCGGTATTGTACTCTGAAGCCGACACATATTTATCAAGCTAAATGTGCCACAATTCTGGTGTAATGTGCTCCAAAAATCTGTCTTTCATGACTTGCATCCTATTTACATGCTTTAGACACACTCTGTGCCATGTTATACAAGGAGACATGGTCTTCGTGAAAATGGGCTTGGCTTTCCGTAAAAGAGATCTTAAGTGTGATACCATGGTCCAAAATTTGGGCACAAACCTGTGGCATAAATTAAGCCAAGTGGTAGATGGTGAAGGCTTAGAGTAGACAGTAAAAAGTAGTAAAATTAGATTTATCAGACATGAACCACTATGATAAATCTGGCACATTTTAAGACTATCTACACTAGGTTTGCCATGTGAATAAGAATTGGACAGTGTTGATAAATCTGCCGTGCTGCCATTTAGTGTTCCATTACATTTCCCCATCTGATAAATCTGCGTTCGGCATATAATAGATAAAAGTAATGCAACAGAGAAAATGAGGATTCGCACCGCCGTGACACTTTTTGCAACAGCATGTGTTGCTATGCAGGAGCTGCAGCTGGCAAATACCACCAACCCTCAGGTGCTCAATCCGGAAAAAAACGTTTCATGGAACAAAAAACAAATGAATGGCACTCACCGGCTGTAATTTCATGCTTTATTGGAACATCTTCAATGGGAGCAGGAGTGTCACTCCTGCTCCACTGCTCCCATTCTACCGTTGAAGATGTTCCAATAAAGCATGAAATTACACCCGGTGAGTGCCATTCATTTTTTCTTGCATTTTGTTCCATATAATAGATGAAGCTTCACTACTGATGACTCTAACTGTTGTCTAAAGTTTAGACTGGGCTGTCAAGTTCTGGTGAAGGCAACGCCTTTGTGCTGTGTCATAATATGATGTTCAGGATAAACGTTTGCTTCTTTGTAGCAATAGTTTGGTTCCTTTCCTGTATGAGTAGAGGGGACAACTTGACTGATGTACACAGATTCCTGACCTTAACCATATTGAACACTGCTGGATCAACTAGAATAAGATTGTGTCAGGGCATCACATACTGCCCAACCTCACTAATGCTCTTGTGACTGGATAGATACCGATTTCTTGTTATGTTTGTTTCTGTGTCCTTGTTATCTGGTACATGAGAGTAACGACTCTAATCTGTTACTTTTCTATATCCATAGGTAAATGATGAGGCTGAACTGGAAGCTCTCTGTGCCGAAATAGCATCACAGCATCTCCCTACCGAGAGCCCAGAGTCCCCCAACAAGCCAAGCTGTACATTTAATTATCCAACTATGACCGGAGAGGAGGTCGAACTGTGTGCAAATGGGAGACACATTCCTGTTATGTGAGTACCTGATATAATGACTTGTCACTAGGGATCATTAAACAGAACCTCAATAAGAAAAGGCAGGCGCACAACAATTACTGAATAAATAGAAGAAGGGTGCAAAATCAGTAGTAAAACAATGAGCAAGAGGGAGAGGAGAGAAAGCACTACTGTAACATGCACACTCCACCAGTTAACAATTATAACAGCAGTTATAACAATGTTGTGACATATAGAAATGGGTCCCTTTAGCAATAGTAGGACAAAACACCTGCAGTAACAATCGATATACACATAAAACCATATGGAAGGTGTCAGCCTAAGGAATGTTCATGTAAGAAAGGGCCGCAGATAATAATGCCCTGAATAAAAGTAATAGCCATCAAGACCAAATAATAAACACCATTTGACTGAAATAATTCATGTGCCCAAAGGGAGCCACATAATTACCCAGATGCGAACATGGAAACGATGGATCCAATCTGGCTAGACCGAGAGTGGGAGCCCGCAAGTGACCCCACGCGTATCACCGTCACATGGACGGCTTCGTCAGGGGAAATGATGTCCGTGCAGTCAGGGGAAGTATAAGTATTTAGTTGATTCCATTAAACAGAACCTGTCATTAGATTCTTAATGCCCGAACTGCGGGTAGCTTGAATCAGAGCCTTGCTGCGCGAGCGCAGCCAATTATGTTTTACTCTGAAACATTGCAAGGTTTCATACAGAACATAGCTTGATCAGACGGTCAGGTGCTATGAGAAGAGATCTGAGTAATCTGATGATGTCCATGGCTGAGTTTCCTCTTCTACCTATGGTCCTCAGCCATCTTTTCAAACTGTTTTGTCTGAAGTGTCCGTGCTATGCAGAGTACAACTTGCCAGGCTGCAATTGCCAGGCTCTGAGAAGTGCCCATGTGATTAGGGCAACATGAATCTAGTGGTAGTTTCCTTTTAAGAAATCCTCAGAATTCATGGCAATAAAAGTAAATACTGTCCAAGTTTATACCTACAGACATTTCTTAAATTGTAGGGGAGACGCTTCTAGTGGAAGCCATAGTTTCCTTGATCTCTTCTCAGATCTCTGATGCCTTTATCCTATAGCTATCAGTGATCTGTAAAGACTGACATTTGCCAACCAGTACTTTCCTCCAACACGGACACATTCCACTGTGACATCTCTTACCTGTGGTGACGTGCAGGCTTGAATTAGGATTAGTGATAGTTGTATTTCTTCTTGTACTTGTGGTGAGATGGGCAATACATGAATTAAAAAATGGCTTGTCCCTATTGAGAACCTGGACATTAAAGAAGACCTAGACTAGTGCAGTATTTACTTGCAAGATAGTAATTATTGCTAGGTACTATTATCATTGAGACTATTATTACCTGATGGTAAATGGCATGGGTTTCTTTAGGGTAGATCCAGATGGTGTGGCCAGCTGCATGTGCCCGGAACTGGACCCACTATAGTGGCCAATTGCCATACGATTTTGTTTTACAATCGTGCCGCCGTTGGCCCACAATGGGTGGGTGGCGCTTCCACTGTAGCACCGCCGCACCGTCTGTATGTATCTTTAGGTTGCTCTAACTTTATTTTTTTTTCAGAATTTTACCCAACTTTAATAAATAAAGTTTCAATCCCTTTTAATGCCATATTTATGCAACTAATCACCTCAATTTAGAAATATGTTTGGGATTTAATGAACCAAATTTGAGTAAACTTGGAAAATTACCTGGTATTTTGTGCAGGAGCATATGGAAATAAAACCTAAACGTTTTGAATAAATTAATGTATGGCTTTACATTACAGCTGGGAGAACAAGAATATATACGCAGCAGGAATCCGAAATTTACGTATGCGTGAGCTGAGGAACCAGGAATGTATGAATGCTGTACGTGCTGGCCTGGGCTCCATCATTCCCCTGCAGCTTCTAACCAGCCTAACAGCCCTAGAGATGGAGCTTAGAACATGTGGGCTACCATTTATCAATCTGGAGTTTTTAAAGGTACGAGTCTTACAAAGCTAGCAAGATTAGACCATAAAACTGTGAATAATTTTGTTATATCCCTCAATGTTCCATTCCTTTGTTCTGTTATAGGCTCACACCATGTATCAAGTCGGTCTAATGGAGACTGATCAGCACATCGAGTTTTTCTGGAGTGCTTTGGAGATGTTTACTCAGGAAGAACTTTGTAAGTTCATTAAATTCGCCTGCAATCAGGAACGCATTCCCTTCACATGCCCTTGTAAAGACGGGGGGCCAGATACTGCACATGTTCCTCCGTACCCCATGAAGATTGCACCCCTGATGGAGCAACAGGTAATCACATAATAGTAACAGTAACATCTTCCATGTCTTGAGATATCATTGTATAGTGATGAGTCTATGCACAGAACACAAGCAAAATCTCATATTATTAGCTGATGATTACAATATTTTTGACAGGTTCCCCAGATTCCAGGTACATCCGTGTGGAGACCTGCATGTTCATGATAAAGCTCCCGCAGTACTCTTCTCTGGAGATAATGCTGAGAAACTGAGGCATGCCATTCATTATCGAGAAGACCCTCTCAGTGGTTGACCCTCATCCTAACAAATAAAAAGAAAATTCGGAAAAGACCAGACTGTGTATATGGGAGTCCTTATAGCTCACAAGCTTACCCCATGGACAGGACCCTGAAGATTACTGAACTTTTGTTTTCTGCCCAAACCTGCACATTTACCTTTGTATTGTGAAGTCTCTGGTGGGGTTTTTGCCTTGTTTGTGAAATGTTTGTAGAATAATTTTAGTACTGCAGACGACTTGATTTACCCCTCAGATTCTACTCCAGAATATCTGAACTCTTTATGTTTGGGCATAAGTAAAAAAAATATATATATATATATATAGTTATTTTATACATTGGAGGAACATGAACAAATGAAAACTAGGTTATCTGTAAATAAGAATACACAAGTTATTATAATTTAATGATAAATTATTTCCAGAGTACAGCAATGTAACACACTGGATATAGAGCTGTGAAAAAGTTTATTATTTTTTTATTTTAGTTATGTAGCTCAATAGTGTTTAAGTTATTCTAGTTCTGCTAAGCACTGGATACTGCTGGCTGTGAACAGTCCCATGCTAAAGGAAATTCACCATTAAGCTGAGCTTTCCTCAGTATATAAGAGCACGAGCTGCACAGGAACTTTTTTTCTGTTTTTTTTTTTTTTTTCTTTTTTTTTTTTTCGTTTTTTGCAATTTGAACTATTGGTTTCATTTGAGGTTTTCTAGTTTATTTTTGGGCTGTGAGGGGTTCAGCGGAGGGTGAACATTCACTGGAGAACTTGAATTTGTGGCCTTATGCTGGGGAGAATTGGAAGGTGTTGGAGCACATGCAGAGTTCTACACATGCACTGTATTTATGAAGGGCTCGGACCTTAGCACGCACGAAAATTGCAGAAGCCCCTCCAACTTTGGGATTATCAGAATAAGCACATGACATTACAATTGTCGCTGGAAATGTGTTACTTTTCTGAGGCGTTTCCCATTGGATCAGCAAGTTAAGAATTCGAGTTTATGGTACAGATCCAATGCTGACCGGAAGTATTATGCGATCACCCGTCACACGGATAAGCTAAATTAATATTTATGACCTAATTAATGAGTAAAACCTGTAGTAACACTATAGACAGAAAGGCGCAGCATTGCACTAACCCTATGTCAGGAATAAATACCTTGTTTTCCAGTAAATGTATTACCTTCTTGATACATTTTAATGTAAGGTTTTTTGCCATTAAGATATTTTAGTGGGAGGATGCACCTTAATTAGATTTGTATTTGTTATTCCCATCTTCGCTGAATATTGGTGCATACAATCCCTCTCTACTAAGAAGATAACAACTAATCTCAAAGATGATGGGAAACATTTCATTGATGCCTTACCTGCAATTCAACCTTTGGACTAGAAATGGTTCTGAGTGTCGGGCCCCGGTCTCAAACTCAGAACATGTTTGCATATGAAGGGAGGCTGTATTACGTTCTATGCAGAGACACCGGTGCAGCACCGCAGTGACTCGTCCACACTCAGCTTTAACATTTTATGATGCTGCTATAATTAAACTTACAAGGCATCCATAGGTGGTGTCTGATTAGAAATAACCTAGATCATTATTAAGGCTGCCACCTTCTTGTTAAATGGCAACAAGTGCTGAGAAAGAACATGGCCAATAAAGACATCCGCTAAGGAAACGGAGATGCGAAAGCCTTAATCTAGAAATGAGAAAGGGGCTAAGCTCCAGAACTGCTGCTTTTCTCCAACACTACAGTCCCAAATAAACCCCACCAGTCTTGCCAAATACAAGGCTTCTTATCATGGCACTTCAGTTGGAGAGTGGCTACCGGACACACAAAAAAAAAAACTTTACCAATGGGTTTTAGTGCAACATATCTACTTTTCAAGCCCTAAAAAAGCTTGCTGTACAGTTGATGTATATTTATTATTGCAGTTATCTATGGTTGCATTTAACAAATCCGCTAACTCAATGCCATTTCCCTTGTCTGTACCGGTATTTTAAAAAAAATCCTGAAAAAATGCTATGTAAATGAAGCATACTAAACAAGGAAAGTGTCATGAGAATAAAAAAAATGATTTTGAATGTCCTCCAGTTTGACTTTTTTTTTTTTTTCATTGCATACACTAAATAGTAGAGGATGGTAAAAAGCTGTAGTTGACGTGAACTAATGTAGCAGTATAAACAAATATATAAGGAGTGTATTAGCATATACACATCCATAATACAATCTGTCAATCAAGTGAATGCCCTGTCCATCCAAGAAATGGCCAAATAGCTCAGGTGGAAGGTGCTTTCAACCCTTCCGGAGGAACCTAACCCAGCCAAGTATAAGCTATGATAATAGCCATCCTAACTGATGTACTAAGGGATCCTGTGTTGACTACCCTACCACTATTTGTGCTCTGAATCGGAATAAATAACTAGTCTTCCTCCAATTTATTTGAAGAGCGGCTATTACCTGACAAGACATAACCAGTAGAGATGAGTGGATTGATCCACCAAGAATAGATTGAGTGGAATTTTCTGAAATTCGCAGGTTCCATCGAAATCGAACACTGTAATTTGATTCATGAAGATCAGCCAAAATTAAAAAATGCCCTGTGACATTTTACACACTAAGACCCAGCGAGTGCACCAATGGTGTCAGACGCAGCCACATGGGCTTCACCATAATACCCTTCAGGTATTGTCACATGGACAACCGTTACAAATCACGGGGGCTATCACAGGCCATATAATAGATGGGGGGGCCAGCCAAGGAGCACCATTTTCTGCATATACAGTGTAACAATAGGAGGTCAGAGTAAATGGCTCATTCCATGTAGGGAAAGAAAAGTGAAATCTGCATTGTGGCCTGCAACTTTCAGTGCTCAAGCAGATTGAAAATGGGCATGCGAGTATTAGTCTGTGTATACTAATTCAAAGTGATACGTAGATAGGTGCTGTATGGTCACTCGGTGACACTGAATTGATTGATCCAACAAACAAGGAGGGCAGTATTAAACCCCTCCATTCTTTTTCTTTTCAGGGCAATTATTGGCTTTTTAGTATTGCAATCAAGTTTGGAGAAAATTAAATTAAACTTGAATTTCAAAATATCCGCTCAATCAATAGACATTTACACAACTCCAACTTGCTTTTGAGAATTACATAGAAAGATGTAAGGACAATTTCCTAAAGTCACTGAAACTTACAAGGCTCCTTAGGAAGGGAGGTCAGGTATGGCTACTAAATCTTTAAAACTAGTAAAGGAGGATTATTGTGAGTTGCCAGTAAATAACTGAGCCTCCTATAATTTAGAGAACCCAGCAGTCAGGATTCATAGGGACTTAGTATGAGCATTAAGGACCTAGTTAAAGTTCCATTAGGGCCAATAACTGGTCTGCGTCTAAAAAATATACAAACCTGTAACAAATAATTATCTAAGATAGTTAACAAGTTTATGATAAAAGACGGATTTTGGTAAGACCTTACCTGTAAAATCCTTTTCAGCGAAGGAAGGAGGGGAGACACATTCATTACCAGTGGGTAGGCGGAGCCCACACAGGATAGAACACCTCAGATTAAAAAAGTGTTGACCGGCCCCTCCAGCTTGGGCTCCTCCTACTCCAGCTCTCCAGTTCGTACACAAGCTAAGGAAGAGCAAAAATCACCAGCGAGAGCAACATAACCCCTTCTGAAAAACTTCAGAGAAACAACAAAAAGACAGGTTATGCATATAACAGAAAAAAACACACAGTCTTAGGTACTACTCACTGAACCTGACCATTGCGATGAGCTGGCAATGCTGGAAAAGAGCCTTAGCGCGCCGACCTCAGCCCAGATAATCGCTATCAGAGAAGGGTCACGCCGCATCTGAAAACACAACAACACACTTCTGCCATTGGAGGGATCTGAAAAGGATTTCAGCTGCAGATGGAAGGAAGAGAGCCACAGTATTCATTACTGATGGGTAGGCGGAGCCCCAGATCAGGATGTTACCTCAGATCAAAAGAGTGCTGACTGGCTGGCCCCTCCAGCTCGGGCTCCTCCTACTCAGCTCCAGTCTGAGATTTGAGGTCCAGAGGATGGTCGCTGCTAATGCAGCTCCTCAGAAGATTTTATTATTTTATATTCGGACAGGAGACTTGGATCACCAGTTGGTCTAGAGGTCTCAGGGGTACCAGCGCTGCTGTACCCCAACCTCTCCCTTGGCGGATCTGTATTTACTCAAAGTCCCTGCAGAATCCTTGCCGGCCCTGGGGGATGAGGAGAGCTTCCCTGGCGGGACGCAAACCACACGTGCGGTCACTGCGTTCCTCGCCCTGGGGGGAAGCATGGGCACAGCGCCAGAAACCCCTGAGGGTCCCTGTGGCGCTTTGGCTGGTGAGTACTCCACACAAAAATTTTATTATTAATGTGTGAGTGCTTTAGCGTCTGATGGCAGCGCTATTACATGTATATCAGTATGCTTCAGCGCTGCGGTGACAGCGCTATTACATGTTATATCAGTGTATTTCACCAGCCTCTCCCTTGGCGGATCTGTAACTACATAATGGTCCCTGCAGACTCCTTGCCGGCCCTGGGGGATGAGGAGATTTTTCCCTGGCGGGGGCGCAAACCACACACTGGGGTCACTGCGCTTCCCGCCCTGGGGGGAAGCATGGGCACAGCGCCAGAAACCCCTGAGGGTCCCTGTGGCGCTAAGCTGATGAGTTTTCCACACAATTTTTATTATAATAATGTGTGAGTGCTTTAGCGTCTGGGTGAGCAGCGCTATTACATGTATGTCAGTATTCTTCAGCGCTGCGGTGACAGCGCTGTTACAAGTAGATGTGGTGATCTTTTGTCCGCAGGCAGATACCTGCAGGACAGAGAGGGAGCAGGAGCGGGGGAGTTCGCGCTCAATATTCGAGCTAGCAGGGGGCGTGGCCTAACTATTCCCGGTCTTCTGAGCAGGAAGACGCGCGCTCTGGCGCTTCTCCTGCGACTCCCTCACTGTGGCGGCCATTACACAGGCTCCTGGGCTCCTCAGACCGCTCCTCTCCTCATAAGACACCACGGCCAGCTGGGTGAGTGCTGATTCCTCACCCCGCAGCGCAGCGATCGCTATCCTGCAGCTGCAGTCTCATTAGAGACATAAAATTGGCTGGGGCTCACAAACATATATATTGTGGTGAGTTTGCAATGTTAACCCCTCTGAGGGTTATTTCTACCAGCTAAATTTTTTGACTGAATACCGCTGGGGTAACCTTGCCTGGTGGAGCGTTAACCCTTCAGCGTATATAAAAAAAAAAAAAAAAAAAACGCATAGTTTTTGCTGGTATTACCGCTTTGACCTGCTCATACAGGTGAGACATGTCTGAACAGAGTTCAGATGCCGCGGACCACGTCCCAGTGCCATTGCGGCAATCAGATACGCAGACCTCCACAGCGTCTAGCGCTGCGGTCGACAGCGGTGAAAAATTGAACGATATCGCTCGATCGATCAACAACTTGTCTGACCTTTTAGGTCAATATGTGTCTGCTAATTCCTCTCAGAGGAAGCGACGCAGGCCGTTACCGGCCTCTACACGGAGCGAGTCAGACGTATCTGATATTGGGCAGAGTTCCCCTTTAAATTCGGATGAAGAAATATCCGATTCAGATGCGGACGAGCCGCAGGGGCGTTCCTCTATGGCGAAGCGTACGGAGGCATTAATTGAAGCCATGAGAGATATATTACAGTTACCGGAGGAGGTAACTAGTCGTCCTGGTAAATGAGCACGCATGTTCCAGGAGTCCCGTGCTTCGCGTACAACATTGCCAGCTCTGGATGAGCTTAATAGTGTAATAGAGGAGGAACGTCTATGTCCAGATAAGCGTTTTCATGGAACGCATTTCTTGGATACACTTTATCCTTGCTCTGCGGAGTCAAAGGCTAATTGGACTTCTGCTCCTGAGGTGGATGTGTCCTTATCTCAGCTTAGTAAATCCTCACTACTCCCTATTAAGGGAAAAGCGAGCTTACAGGAGCCTTTGGATAGAAAAGCAGAATTGGCGGCAAAAGCAAGCTATGAGGCTGCGGGTCATGGATTCCGAGCAGTGCTAGGATCCATGTGTGCTGCTAGAGCTTCTCTAGGCTGGTTGGCACGTCTGAAGACGGAGTTGCAAAATGAATCTCCGTTATCTGAGATACGGGAAACTTGTGAATGGTTAGAAACGGCAGCCTGTTATATATTTGATGCCGGTCTGGATACGGCATCTCTGCTGGCCAAAGCGCAAGCTTCAGCGGTCACAGTCAGAAGAGCTTTATGGCTCAGACAGTGGGCCGGGGACGCAGTTTCCAAACAAGGGTTGTTGGCCTTACCTTACAAGGGTGGCCATCTTTTTGGATCCGACCTCACAGAGCTGATTTCCAAGGCTAAGGCGAAGGAATCAGCATTACCACAGCGTAGGGCCATGGCCTCGGTGTCCAGTAAGCCTGGTGTCTATGGTGGTCGGCGGTCCTTTCGGAGTCGAGGACGATCTAGTCACTCCTCGTGGGATCGGGTCGTCCTTCCTTCTCAGGAAAGAAATCCTCTCAGAAAACTCGTACACCCTGGAAGCAGAGTTTCCGCCAGGACAAGCGGGAACTTGACAAGAAGCCCGCAAAGTCGAATTGACGCCAGGGGTCCACTCGAGGATTCTCGAGTGGGGGGTCGCCTGCTTCTTTTCAAGGCGACTTGGATGGCTCGCGTTCCAGATTCCTGGGCAACGCGGATAGTGTCGGCAGGCTATTTCATAGAGTTTGCTTCTCGACCCCCAAATGTTTTTTGTCAGTCTCGCGTTCCGTCGGAACCCGAGCTTGTTGTCGCTCTACAGCGAGAGGTCGAATCTCTGCTACAAAAGGGTGTAGTGATACCGGTTCCGTCAGAGGACCGAGGGAAAGGTTTTTATTCCAACCTTTTTATAGTTCCCAAAAAGGAGAACAAATTTCGCCCGATTCTGGATCTCAAGCGATTAAACCGGCATGTCCATGCCCGGAAATTTCGCATGGAGTCGCTTCGCTCCGTTGTGGCAGCTCTGTCACAGAACGATTTTCTGGTGTCAATCGACATTCGCGACGCCTATTTGCATATTCCCATCGGAAAGGCTCATCAGCGCTTTCTTCAATTTGCCATAGGTCAGAATCATTACCAGTTCGTGGCTCTGCCGTTCGGCTTAGCCTCAGCGCCAAGGGTCTTTACAAAAATTCTGGCGCCCCTCATGGCAATCCTTCGAAGACAGGGGATTACGATTCTCCCTTATCTGGACGATCTTTTGATCGTGGCTTCCTCGGAGGAGGAGGCGTTGACGGCTCGGGATTTGTCTCTTCAGTTTCTGAAGGACTTCGGTTGGCTGGTCAATTGGGAGAAGTCGTCCCTGGAACCATCAAGGACAATCCTCTTTTTGGGAATGCATCTCGACACGTTTCGGTCGGTAGTTTCCCTACCACCAGACAAACAGTCATGTCTTCTTCGACATGTACAGATTATGAAATCCTCAACGGCAATGTCCCTTCGGAAGTGTATGCGTCTTCTGGGACTCATGGTGGCGTCCATGGAGGCAATTCCTTTTGCCCAGTTCCATTCCAGGACTCTCCAAAGGTTCATCTTGAGTCGATGGAACCAGTCGCAATCGCTGGATTGCAGTGTCACCATTTCTCGCGCGGTGCGGGATTCTCTAGAATGGTGGTTACGTCCAGGGGCATTCTCCCTGGGGAAGTCTTTCCTCCCTCCGAAGTGGTCAGTCATAACCACCGATGCCAGCCTGACGGGCTGGGGGGGTGTTTGGAACAATCTCTGGATTCAGGGGGTATGGTCATCGGAAGAGTCTGTTCTTCCGATCAACATCCTGGAATTGAGGGCGATTTTCCTTTGCCTCCAACATTGGACGGTCCCTTTGAGCGGTCTGCCTGTCCGAGTGCAGACAGACAATGCGACGGCTGTCGCGTATATCAATCACCAAGGTGGGACAAGGAGTTCCAGACTCATGGTAGAGGTGTCCCGAATTTTGATTTGGGCAGAGGCCAGTGTACCAGCCATTTCGGCGATTCACATTCCAGGGGTTCAGAATATTACAGCGGACTTTCTCAGTCGCAGAAGGTTGGATCCCGGGGAATGGAGTCTCCACCCGGAAGTTTTTGCACTCCTGTGCTCTCGCTGGGGAACCCCACAAGTGGATTTGATGGCATCCAGGTCCAATGCCAAGTTACCGACGTTCATGTCCAGGTGCAAGGACCCGAAGGCTGTGGCGGTGGATGCTCTAGTGGCTCAGTGGGATCAGTTCGAGCTGATCTATGTATTCCCGCCGATATCCTTACTTCCTCTAGTACTGCGTCGGATCAGACTAGAGAGAATTCCAGCTATTTTGATAGCTCCAGACTGGCCAAGAAGGGTGTGGTTCTCGACAATAATGTCGCTGTTGGCGGCACCTTCTTTCCCACTCCCTCTTCAACCGGACTTGTTGACTCAGGGGCCCGTTTGTCATCCGGACTTGATGTCCCTGCGTTTGACGGCGTAGTTCTTGAGACCGAAATCTTGACCCGTAGAGGTTTCTCAGCCGAGGTCATTGCTACCCTTCGTGCTGCAAGAAGTCCGGCTACTACTAGGATTTACCACAAAATTTGGGAAACCTTCTTTTCGTGGTGTTTGGGGTCTTCTCGGAACCCGAGAAAATTTTCCATTCCCAACCTGTTGGCTTTTCTGCAGCATGGGCTAGACAAGGGTTTGGCAGTCAGCACCCTGAAAGGTCAGATTTCTGCTCTGTCCTTATTGTTCCGGAGAACCATTGCTTCAAATAGAGACGTGCTCTCCTTTTTCCGAGGTATATCTCGTAAGTTCCCGCCGCGGAAGGCTTCCGTGTCTCCTTGGCGGCTCAACCTTGTTTTGGAGGCTCTTCAGCATAAACCTTTTGAGCCTATGGTTTCTGCTAGCCTTTCTTTACTTTCTTGGAAGGTGGCTTTTCTTGTTGCAGTCACTTCCTTGAGGAGAGTTTCTGAGTTGGCAGCTCTTTCTTGTTCGCCTCCTTTTCTGGAGTTTTTTCCGGATCGTGTAGTGCTTCGCACTCGGGGTGATTTTTTGCCTAAAGTGGTGTCACAATTTCATGTCAACCAGGATATTGTGTTGCCTTCTTTCTGCCCGGATCCGAAGAATGTGAAAGAGCGAGCTTTACACACATTGGATTTAGTGCGGGCCTTGAAGTTTTATCTATCTATTACTCAAGGTTTTCGTAAGACGGACTCCCTATTTGTGGTTCCAGTCGGTCGTCGGCGTGGTCAACGAGCTTCCAAGGATTCTATAGCTCGTTGGATTCGGTCAGCTATATTGGAAGCTTACCGTCTTCAGGGTGAATCTTGCCCGATTAAGATTCAAGCCCATTCCACGAGGGCTGTGGCTTCATCGTGGGCTTTTCACCAAGGTGCTTCGGCAGTGCAGCTCTGCCGGGCGGCAACTTGGCGCTCTGTCCACACGTTTACAAAGTTTTATAAAGTGGACGTCAGTGCTTCCGCTGATGCAGCCCTCGGACGTAGGGTCCTGCAGGCGGCTGTAGTTTAAAGTTCTAGATGAACTTGTGTTTAGCGCTGGTTGCGCTTTTTTGTTAAGGTTGTTGGGTTTCTGCCTTTTCTTGGTTTTTCCCACCCTTATTTTTGAACTGCTTTGGGACGTCCCATCAGTAATGAATACTGTGGCTCTCTTCCTTCCATCTGCAGCTGAAACACGGATTTTGGTAAGAACTTACCTGTAAAATCCTTTTCAGCGAAGGAAGGAAGAGAGACACAGCACCCTCCCAAGGCAGAAGTGTGTTGATGTTTTCAGATGCAGCGCGACCCTTATCTGATAGCGATTATCTGGGCTGAGGTCAGCGCGCTAAGGCTCTGTTCCAGCATCGCCAGCTCATCGCAGTAGTCAGGTTCCGTGAGTAGTACCTGGAACTCTGTGGTTTTTGGCTTTCTTTGCATGCATAACCTGTATCCTTGTGTTTTTTCTTGAAGTTCCTTCAGAAGGGGTTATGTTGCTCCGCTGGTGATCTTGGCTCTTTTCCTAAAAGCTTTGGTACGACTGGAGCTGAGTAGGAGGAGCCCGAGCTGGAGGGGCCAGCCAGTCAGCACTCTTTTGATCTGAGGTAACATCCTGATCTGGGGCTCCGCCTACCCATCAGTAATGAATACTGTGTCTCTCTTCCTTCCTTCGCTGAAAAGGATTTTACAGGTAAGTTCTTACCAAAATCCGTGTTTTACAGGTAAGGTCTTACCAAAATCTGTCTTTCAGCAGCAGATGGAAGGAAGGGAGACACATTCATTACCAGTGGGACGTCCCAAAGCAGTCCAGAAATTAAGGGTGGGCAAAAAACCAACAGAGGCAGATTCCCAACAACTTAAATAAATGCGCAACTAGCGCTAAATACAAGTTCACAAGAACTTTAAACTACAGCCGCCTGCAGGACCCTACATCCTAAGGCCGCATCAGCGGAAGCACTGACGTCCACCTTATAAAATTTTGTAAATGTGTGGACGGAACGCCAGGTCGCCGCCCGGCAGAGCTGAGCTGCCGAGGCCCCTGATGAAAAGGCCCACAATGAACCCACAGCCCTCGTGGAGTGAGCTTGGATCTTAATCGGGCAGATTCGCCCTTAAGTCGGTAAGCCTCTAAAATGGCCGACCGAATCCAACGAGCTATAGAATCCTTGGAACCTCGTTGCCCACGTCGACGACCTGCTGGAATCACAAACAGAGAATCCGACTTCCGAAAACTTTGAGTAATAGACAAATAGAACTTCAAAACCCGCACTAAATCCAATGTGTGCAGGGCCCGTTCCTTCGTTCCGAAACAGCAAGGACAGAGCAGAAACCTGACCCTTCAGAGTGCTAACTGCCAAACCCTTGTCCAGCCCGTACTGCAAAAAGGCCAACAAATTGGGAATGGAAAAAATCCTCGGGTTTCTTGAAGAACCCGAACACCACGAAAAGAAGGCCTCTCAAGCCTTGTGATAAATCCTAGTAGTAGCCGGACCTCTGGCCGCTCTCAGAGTGGCAAAGACTTCGGCTGAAAAACCTCGACGGGTCAAGATTTCGGTCTCAAGAGCCACGCCGTCAAACGCAGAGACTTCAGGTCCGGGTGACGAAAGGGCCCTTGGGTTAACAGGTCCGGGCGAAGAAGGAGTGGAAGTGGAGGCGCTGCCAGAAGCGACACCAGCGTTGAGAACCACGTCCTCCTTGGCCAATCTGGGGCTATCAACATAGCCGGGACTCTCTCCAGTCTGATCCGACGCAACACCAGAGGAAGTAAGGATATCGGCGGAAACACATAGATTAGCTCGAATTGGTCCCAAGGAGCCACCAGAGCATCCACCGCCACAGCCTTTGGGTCCTTGTACCTGGACATGAACGTCGGTAACTTGGCATTGAACCTGGATGCCATCAAATCCACTTGGGGAGTCCCCCAACGGGAGCACAGCAGTGCAAAAATTTCTGGATGAAGACTCCATTCTCTGGAATCCATCTTTTCGCGACTGAGGAAGTCCACTGTGATATTCTGAACTCCTGAAATGTGAATCGCAGAGATGGCTGGCACCCTGGCCTCGGCCCATACCAGGATCCGAGACACCTCCATCATGAGCCTGAAGCTCCTCGTCCCACCTTGATGGTTGATATACGCGACCGCCGTCGCGTTGTCTGTCTGCACACGGACTGGTAGACCGCTTAAAAGGACCGTCCAGCGTTTGGTGGCAAAGGAAAATTGCCCTCAATTCCAGGATGTTGATCGGCAGGACAGACTCTTCCGACGACCATACTCCCTGAATCCAGAGATCGTTCCAGACACCCCCCCAGCCCGTCAGGCTGGCATCAGTGGTTATGATCGACCACCTCGGAGGGAGAAAGGACTTCCCCAGGGATAACACTTCCGGACGTAACCACCATCCTAGAGACTCTCGCACCCTGTGGGAGATGATGACACTGCAATCCAGTGAAAACTGTGATCGATCCCAACGGTTCAAAATGAGCATTTGGAGAGCCCTGGAATGAAACTGTGCAAACGGAATTTCCTCCATCGACGCCACCATCAAACCCAGAAGGCGCATACACCTTCGAAGGGACATTGCTGTCGAAGACTTCATTACATGTCGAAGAAGACTCGCTTGCTTGTCTGGAGGCAGAGACACCACTGCTCGTACCGTGTCGCTGCGACGGTTCCAGAGACGACTTCTCCCAATTGACCAGCCACCCGAAGTCCTCCAGGAGCTGAAGGGATAGATTTCGAGCCGTCACCGCCTCCTCCTCTGAGGACGCCACAATCAAAAGGTCGTCCAGATAGGGAAGAATCGTAACCCCCTGCCTTCGCAGAATCGCCATGAAAGGTGCCAGAATTTTCGTAAAAACTCTGGGTGCTGAGGCCAACCCGAATGGCAGGGCCACAAACTGGTAATGGTCCTGGCCTATGGCAAAACGAAGGAAGCGTTGGTGGGCCCTTCCGACGGGAACATGCAAATAAGCGTCCCGTAATGTCGATTGACACCAAAAAATCGTTCTGCGACAGGGCCGCCACAACGGAGCGAAGTGACTCCATGCGGAATTTCCGGGTGCGGACATGCCAATTCAATCTTTTGAGATCCAGAATGGGGTGAAATTTGTCCCCCTTTTGGGGACCACAAAGAGGTTGTAATAAAACCCTCTTCCCCGGTCCTCCGGCGGAACCGGTACCACCACACCCTTCTGCTCGGGCTCTGACGGAATGCTAGAGTGGCAAAAAAACTGTCTGGGGGTCGAGAAAGAAACTCTATGAAGTAGCCTGCCGACACAACCCGCGTCACCCAGGCGTCCGACACGCGGGAAGCCCAAGTCGGTTCGAATTGGAGCAGGCGACCTCCCACTCGAGAGTCCTCGAGTGAGACCCTGACGTCAGTCTGCCTTAGCGGGCTTTTTGTCAGCTTCCCGCTTGTCTTGGCGGAAGCTCTGTTTCCAGGTAGTGCGGGATTTCTGAGCGTTCTTTTTTCCCGAAAAAAGAGGGACGACCCGATCCCCAAGAGGGCTGACCGAACCGTCCCCTGGAATGAAAGGACCGCCGACTACTACCGGCACTAGGCCTGCCAGACGCAGAAGTCACAGCTCTTTGCTGCGGTAAAGCCGTTTCTTTTGCCTTTGCCTTGGCAATCTTCTCCGTGAGGTCAGATCCAAATAGCTGACCACCCTTGTAAGCTAAGGATAGCAAACCTTGCTTGGAAACCGCGTCTCCGGTCCACTGTCTAAGCCACAGTGCTCTCCTGACTATGATCGCCGAGGATTGCGCCCTGGACAGCAGTGACGCAGTATCCAAACCTGCATCACTGCCATATCGGGCTGCATCCTTAAAAAGCCCATCTACCTTGGATAGAGGGGATCCATCTTGCCACACCTTCCGTAGACGGTCTAACCAGCTTAGAGAAGCTTTACAAGCACACATGCTCTGAATCCATGACCCGCGGCCTCGTAGATGGATTTCGCCGCCATCTCCATTTTTCTGTCCAGCGGATCCTGCAAACTTGCCTTCCCTTTTAACAGGAAGTAATGAGGACTTGCTAAGCTGGGATAAAGGGACATCCACTTCAGGAGAAGGAATCCAATTATCAATCAATTCTGTCGTACACGGATACAGCGTCTCAAAAAAACCGTGTCCTGAAAACACTTATCTGGGCACAGGCGTTCCTTCTCCACTGCCCGATTAAGCTCATCCAGAGATGGTAATGCTGATCGCGACCTATGCGACTCCTGAAACATCCGGGCCGTCTTACCAGGACGTCTAGTTACCTCCTCCGGTAACTGCAACGCCTCCCTCATGGCTCCAATAAAAGCCTCTGTACGGCCCAAAAGAGAAGCAGAGAGTCCCTGCCGATCCTCCTTATCCGAATCGGACACCTCCCTATCTGAGCTTGAAGGGGAACCCTCCATGCCCGAGATCTCCGAGTCGCTACGCGGGAATGAAGGCACCGGCCTGTGTCGCTTCCTCTGAGAGGATCTAGCTGACACCCAATAACCTAGAAGGTCAGACAGGCCATCAATAGAACGAGCGAGGGCCTCCATTTTGACATCACTGAGACCTCTGACCGCTGCGCCTGACGCCATCGACGTCTGCGTGACAGATACGCGAGACTGATCCTGTAGCGGATCTGGGAGACGGTCCGCACCTCCTGGACTCTGATCTGACATGTCCTCACACAGTATATGGCAGGTTAAACCTGTCAGTAACTAGGACAGTGTGGTTTCTTAAAGAAGAAACGAACGCTGAAGGGTTAAAGCTCTTAAAGAGAGAGCTACCCCAGCTCAGCTGTCCCCCAATTAAGGGTTAACCGCCTAAGAAGGGGTTAATGCCGCAGACTCCTCACAACCCTTGTTAATGAAAAGGGTGTGCGAGCCCCAGGTGCCTCTTATGAGGAAGCAGCTGCAGTACCTCAAGGGTATGCCACACTAACGAGATCGCTAAAATATTGCGCTGTTTTGTACATCGCAATGACCGCCAAAGTCGTTAAATAGATCGCTAACCGCTTATGCGTCGTTAATGAAATCGCCCAGAGCGGTAGCTACTAGCGACATCAAAACGATCACAAAAAAAACGATCGCATTAGCATGCGTCGTTATTTGATCGTTAGCGGGAGCGTTCAGTGTGGCATCTGCGCTGTGGGGGTGAAGGGGTTAAGCTTCTGCCCTGAGAGGTAGAAGCGACTCACCCAGCTGGCAGCGGTGCAGTGTCCTTTTCCTTTGGTCGGTCAGGGGGAGCGGAGAGAGATAAGCCCGAGGAGGCTGTCAGTAATGGCCGCCGCGCTAGAGGAGATAGGCCGGAAGAGAAGGGGCAGGAAAGATCGCACGCTTAGAGCGCTTCCTGCCCGAGAAGACCGGGAAAACGCGTTCAAAAAAATGCGCGCGAACTCCTCCGCTCTCCGCTCCTGCCCCGCTCCCATGTCCTGCAGGCATCCACCTGCGGACAAAAAGACACTAGTCACCGACATGATACATGTAGCAGCGGCTGCCGCAACAGCCGCTGGAGCACTCACATACATTAAAAAATGCAGAGTACTCACCCAGCTGAGCGCCACAGGGACCCCCAGGGATTTGTGGCGCTGTGCCCATAGCTTCCCCCCCCCAGGGCGGGGAACGCAGTGACCCCAGAAGCGCGGTTTGCGTCCCCGCCAGGGAAGCAATCCTCATCCCCCAGGGCCGGCAGGGTTCTGCAGGGACCACCTTACAGGGTAATACAGATCCGCCAAGGGAGAGGTGGGGGTCCAGCAGCGCTGAGACCTCAAGACCACTGGGGCCCAAGTCTCTGTCCGATAAAAATAAAAAATCTTCTGAGGAGCTGCTTCAGCAGCGACTATCCTCTGTGACCTCAAATTTTAGACTGGAGAGCTGGAGTAGTAGGAGCCCAAGCTGGAGGGGCCGGTCAACACTCTTTTTTAATCTGAGGTGTTTCTATCCTGTGTGGGCTCCGCCTACCCACTGGTAATGAATGTGTCTCCCTTCCTTCCATCTGCTGCTGAAATAAGACCTCTTGATGTAGAAAATTGGATTCATACAATCTGCTGTTATACATTACATTCTCTGCTTACAAACTAATAGCCACATAACAAACGTGGAAGAGGTTCTTTTTAAGCGGGAAGTCTGTCAGGACAAAGAAATTGTGTAGTGGTCATAATGCAAACCATATGTTGACCATGAATAATCATGTAACCAATAGTATCAATGTTTATAGTCACAATGTCCGATGGAGAGAAGTACTGATATATCTTCAAAGGGAATTTTGTCAGCAGGATTGTGCACAGTAACCTACCGACAGTGTCAGGTCGGCGCCGTTATACTGATTAAAACGATACCTTGGTTGATGAAATCAGTCTTGTGGTGGTTGTTTATTTCCAGGATGTCCCTTCTGACAGCACCATGGAGGTTGTCCTATCCTTATAGGACAGGAAACACACGAAAGGTTAAAAGACCCCTCCCACCCACATTCTCCAGGATGGATGCAATTCTTATTTATTAAAATTCTGTACAAGTTAATCATCACAAATACAAAATTTAAGGGAGGGAATTACCAGTGCTGTCAGGATGGACTCCTGGAAACCATATTACCCGTATGTCTAATCCCAGTTTTCCAGGACGTCCCTCTTGACAGCACCAAGGAGAATACCAAAGTAAGACATCTCTAGGGTGGGGCTACTGCCTGCAGAACCTTCCGACCGAAGGCTATCTGGCTGCCTGCCAACGTATCTAGCTTATAGTGCTTACAGAATGTGCTCAAGGTAGACCACGTGGCTGCCCTACAAATCTGCTCTACTGAAGCCCCCGCCCTTTTGGCCCATGATGTTGCTACCGCTCTGGTGGAATGGGCCCTGAGACGCTCAGGTATAAGCAATTTCTCAGCCTCGTATGCTAGGGAGATGATGGTTATCCATCTAGCTAAAGAAGGTTTTGATACCTTTTTGCCCCCATATTGGACAAATTGATTAGTGTCTTGTCTCCACTCACGAGTGGTCTCCAAGTAGTGAATAACTGCCTGCATAATATCCAAAAGAGTGGAAGAATCTCTCTTTTTTGAGTTTTTTGGGTGCTGGTAGAAGGACAGTATTATCTCGAGAAGAAACTACTTTAGGAAAAAAATTGGTTAAGTTTTAAAACTATACGGTCGTCAAAGATCTGAATATATGGGTTCTGCACTGAAAGAGCGTGAATTTCTCCTATTCTCTTAGCTAAGGTGATGACCACTAAAAAGACTGTCCTGAGCATGAGTTTTGCGATATTAATACTCTCTACCGGCTCATAAGGGGCCTTGCACAGAGCGTTGAGGACCAGATTTAAATCCCATGAAGGGACCAATTTTCTCATTGTGGGCCTTAATCTCTGGATGGCTATAGAAAATTGTGCTACCCACGGATGAGATGTCAGGGGAATCAAAGAAAATACTCCAGGCCACTATTTGCACCTTTCAACCCTTTATTAAATCCTGCCTGGAGGAAATCCAGCATCTTTGGGATATCAGGTTGGGAATAGTCTATAGAAGATCTACCACATTCCAAGCAGAACTTCTTCCAGATTTTATTATAAATTGTGCAAGTAACAGGCTTACGGCTGGCCTGGATTGTGGAGATCACATGGTTGGACAGACCTTCAGCTTTTAAGATCTTCCTTTCAGGATCCACGCTGTTAACTGTAGACTCTTCGGATCTGGATGAAGAACTAGCCCTGAGAAAGCAGATCTCTGGTAGCCGGAGTGGGTCTTCCCGGGACATCTTACTTAGCAAGGGAAACCATCTTTGTCTTGGACAAAACGAGACCATCAGCATTACCAATGTTCCTTCCTCCTGGATCTTCCTGAGGACCCTTGGGATTATAGCAATGGGAGGAAATGTGTACAGGAACTCTTCTTCCCATATCTGGTTTAAAGGGAATCTGTCACCCTAAATTGGCGGGATATTTAAATGATGGCAGTCAGGTCAGATGGGCGGTGTTTTGGGTACTTGCCTTAACATTTTGTTCGCCGCTGTCTCCATTATTTCTGGGAATTGTAGTCGTTGCCCTCCATATAACTCGCCTGCACATTGCAATCTGCGGGCAAAGCATACTGCGCGTGCGCAATTCAAGATTGCAGTGCGCAGGTGCGTTATATGGAGGGCAACGACTACAATTCCCAGAAATAATGGAGACAGCGGCGAACAACATGTTAAGGCAAGTACCCAAAACACCACCCATCTGACCTGACTGCCATCATTTAAATATCCCGCCAATTTAGGGTGACAGATTCCCTTTAAGGAATTGATCCCTTCCGCGTTGTCTGCTGCTTCGAGAGAGTAGAATCTTCGGACCTTGGCGTTCTTCCTGGTCGTGAAGAGGTCCAGTTGAGGGGTTCCCCACTGATGACACAGGTAACTGAATTTTTCTCCATTCAGTTCCCACTCCGTGGACTGACTGAGGCTTTAGGGATTCTTCTATCTGCATCGTGTTTCCTTACAGCCCGCAGTAGCTCGTCTGTGTCCTCTGAAGAAAAAAGGTACCTCTGGCCCACTTCCAGCGGTTCCGAGGTAATCTCTCCTTCTTTCTCTAGGTCCGAGCTTATGGACTGAGCCTCCTCATCTGAGGATTGTTCCACCTCGGTCTTTTGGGACGGGGACCTTGTTGAGGTGACTGGACTGGCAGAAGGCCTGACATGGAAGCCTGGACCTCCTCTCTGGCCATGGTGCGCATTTCCATTAGGAAGGAAGCTTGCTCATCTCTGATGACCATAAGGGTGCATCCTTCACATAGCTGTTTAGCCCACGACTCTGGCATCTTGACATTACAAATGGCGCATCTTCTGGTTTTTCCCAGAGGACTTGCCAGTCCTTTTGGGTGGAGGCATCATTGTGGCAGATATATCATTTGTCCTAATGTAAAACTCAGGACAGCTTACTAACCCATGGCTTTAATCTGTGCTACAGCAATCCGTACCTTTAAGGCCACTTAAAATAATCAGTGATTCAGAGGGAATATCGGTCCTCAGAGTCCTCCATGTTGATCAAGAAGTTCCCTCCCCAGATCAAGGTAGCCATTTATGTCCTACTTTGTCTTCTGATGCATGTGCCGCCGGGCAGGTCCCCCATCTGGAATCCCCTGGGTGGCATGCTGGCTTCGCCACGTCTGACGTCACCGGAAGCGCCGCACCGACCTCCGGTGCTCATTGCATTCCAGCCTGGAATGCATCCGTAAGTCCTCCATGCAGCGCCCGAAGTGACGCATGCAGTCTTCTGGCGGTGGAAGCAGAGAGCCCTCACTGGGAGGGAAGCGGCTCCAAGCCCGGAGCCCCTGCTCAACTGGGCATGCAGCTGAGAAATCCCCCATCGGTGTCGGCCCTGGATTGCTTGACGGGGAAAAAAAGGATGGCCTTCTGAGCCCACAAGGTAACTGAGGAAGCGCCAGAGCTCCCACGTCATCTCTTGTGTCTGTCCTTATATGACAGGAAAAACACTGGAGTGTGGGTGGGAGGGGTCTTTTAACCAATCGTGTGTTTCCTGTCCCTGTAAGGATAGAAGGACAACCTTCATGGTGCTGTCAGGATGGACTCCTGGAAACAATATTATTGGTAGGTCTAATCCACGTTTTTCAGATTTTAGCTAATGATATGCTTGTGCTCCACAGCGGCCTGTGGGGGAGTCTTCATGTGGTGCTCTGATTAGGTATTCATAATGGAGACTGATGACAGGTCACTCATCCCTCAGTGATCTGCCCCCTAGTTTACATAATGAATATCTGTACATAATGAAGAAAAAAAAAACCTTTCTGCAGGCAGGTGCCAGCCGTGGAACCTGCGCTGCAACATAATCGCATATTTACTATGTTGTTAATAAATGTGGTTGACGTTATCCTGAGGAGTATAAAAAGAAAAAATAAATCTATTTGAAAATGGCACCTGCGCAGTAGCAGCTATCTGTGTAATATGTGTATCTCTGTAATATAGAGGTGATCGGATAGCTGCAATTGCGCAGGCACCATCTTGGAAGAGGAATTTTTTTTTCTTCTCCAGCAAGATGTCTGGCAGGTCTCATTTCTCATGAAAAACTCCCCTGACACCTGCACCTCTGCATGTATTAATGCCATCTATGTTAATGGATTAAACCACAATTTAAAAGAATGATCGGGTGAGTGCTGCTGTTCCTTTATCCTTTTTTGCTTTATCACTATACATTAGTCACATTAGACTCTACACATTTCACATTGCACAATAAAATGCAATAAAACAACATGTCAAACCCTCAAACCATAACAGAACCCTTCCCTGATTTTCCTGAATTTTCTCAGTACAGCTTGAATCAGTGAAATCTTGAGAAAAAGCAGATGCCTGTCTAATGGCCCCAGAAGAGCAAAAAATATCACTAGTTTGTCTGCTTTTTAGTTGAAAATACCAACTAACTGACCAAAAGTTGCAGTGGGTTCAAAAACATGAGTTAATCACAAAATCTTTACACTAGTTTTTATTTCCGTTTATTGGGAACATTTCACACTGTTTTCTAATTCAAAACATGAAGAGAAATGTGCATAATTTTTAAATACTTTACAGAAAATAGCAAAAAAATTAATATTGGGCTGTTCTAAAAAAACAGCAGTGTCTGCATTTGTCTTTACAAACTCACAACATGTACTATTTTTTTGTGGATTTAGCATTTCTTTGAATCACTAACCTAATATTTAGTTGTTACCCACAGTTTTTTAGAACTGCTTCACATCTATGTTGCATAGAGTGAACCAACTTCTGGCACCTGTCAGCTTATTCCAGCCCAGGATGCTTGGACTACATCCCACAATTTTTTGGCATTTGTTGGCTTTGCCTCAGAAGTAGTGTTGAGCATTCCGATACTATCGGGTATATCGGGTATCGGCCGGCATTACCCGGCAATTGAATCAGAGGCTATTTTACTATGTAGAAGTGTATGAACTATAAATATATGTATATATATATATGTCACAATTACATGTATATATATATATATATATGTATTCTGTGTGTGCATATTTAGTGTTTACAAGGAAAGAAATGTTTTTTTTAGTTCCGATATTTCTGTCCCATAGACTTGCATTGGATTTCCGGTATCGGAATCGGGTATCGCAGACACTTTTTGGGTATCGGCGATACCCATTCCGATCCGATACTTCTTGATATCGGGAAGTATCGCTCAACTCTACTCAGAAGTGGAATTTTTAATGTCCCCTCATAAGTGTTCTACCGGATTAAGGTCCGGAGATTGGGCTGGCCACTCCATAACCTCAATTTTGTTGGACTGGAACAAAGATTTTAGTTGTTTACTAGTGTGTTTAGGGTCGTTGTCTTATTGAAACACCAATTTCAAGGGCATATCCTCTTCAAGTATTTTTAAATTTGTAAACTAGTCCATGATCCCTGGTATGTGGTAAATAGGTTCGGCACCACAGTAAGACAAAGATGCCCATATCATGATGCTTGCCCCACCATGCTCCACTGTCTTCAGAATGTACTGGGGCTTGAATGCAGAGTTTAGGGGTAATCTGACGAACTGTCTGCTGCCCTTGGACCCAAAAAGAACAATTTTACTTTCATCAGTCCACAAAATGTTTCTCCATTTCTCTTTAGGCCAGTTGATGTGTTCTTTGGCAAATTGTTTCCGCTTCAGTACATGTCTTTTTTTTTTTTTTTTTTTTTTTTTTTTAACAGTGGGACTTTGCAAGGACTTCTTGCTAAGAGATTTGTGTCACACAGGCGTCTAACTGTCACAGTACTCACAGGTAACGTGAGACTGTCTTTGATGATCCTGGAGCTGATCATTGGCTGAGCCTTTGCCATTCTGGCTATTCTTCCATCCATTTGATTGGTAGTCTTCTGTTTTCTTCCATGTCTCTCTGGTTTGGCTTTCCATTTTAAAGCATTGGAGATCATTTTAGCTGAACAGCCGATCATTGTCTGCACTTCATAAGTTTTACTCTCTCCAATCAACTTTTTAATCTAAGTATGCTGTTCTTCTGAACAATGTCTCGAATGACCCATATTTCTCAGGCTTTCAAGGAAAAATGCATGTACAACATGTCCTGGCTTCACTGTTAAATAAGGGCCACCTGATTCACGCCTGTCTCTTCACAGAATGATTGACCTCACTGTCAGGAATTATTATTACGTAAAAGATAGGACAGAAAAACCAAGAGAAGGGGAGGGGGTAACTGCTACACACACAGTATTGTCTCAGATCTAACACTGAGTTCGATCTTCAAAACTTTTCACGTATGGTCCTCGCAAGAACCGTGCAAGTTTGTAGTGAGCAGAATGCTTGCTCAAACCAGATCACTAATGCTCTATGATCCCACCGCTCTGCCACCAATTTGTCAGGAATTATTATTACGTCCGAACAACTTTTGGTTACCACTTTCAGTTCCAGTTAGGAACTTGCAGCTCTCTGGCGCCCCCCCTTACCCTCAGGTCAGTCAGGGAACTGCACCTAGGATAAGTAGTCACTGGAAAGGCTGCCTTGTCGTGTACTGGCTATTGGGCACTCTGCAGTGAGGGCAGTATGTATATCGCCAGTCCCAGGCTGGGAATACACACACGAACCTCTGATCCGTCACTGCCAGGATTCCCCAATACCACCAGGACGCTATGCTGCCACCAGTTCCTTGTTTGATACTAAAGTCTATATCGTTTCAGGAACCGACCCACAGGTAGCATGATTTGGCATGAAGTATGTGTCAGTTCGATCATAGAGCAAAAAGAATGAAACTTGTAAATTTATAAGTTTACTCCAGAAAATATAGGCAGTGTTAACAAAAATACAAAAGAAGACAAAATACAGTATGTACAGACAGTTAGGCCATGTGCACACGTTGAGGATTCTTTGCAGAAATTTCCTGAGAAAACCCGGACTTTTTTCCAGGAAATCCGGATGCGTTTTTTGCGCGTTTTTACCGCGTTTTTTTTGCGCGTCTTTACTGCTTTTTTACCGCGTTTTTTTCCTGAACATTCTAGGTCAATAATATAGCGGGAAATCTGCAGATTTACCGCGAAATTAATGAACATGCTGCGTTTTTTACCGCGATGCGTTTTTTTTCGCGGAAAAAAAACGCACCATGTGCACAAAAATTGCAGAATGCATTCTAATAGTAGGATGCTCACTGCATGCGTTTTTGCCGCAGGAAAATCGCAGCAAAAATGTGAAAATAACGCAAAAAATCCTGAACTTGTGCCTTACAAATAAAAGGGATTAAAATAAGAAACTTACTACATCTCAGTCACTGGTATGATGTGTTGAGGGGAGGAGGGCCTTCCCAAGGAAGAAATGGTTCATCAGCACAGCATCTTAGCTGGCTCTCCTAGCATCTGACACCTCCCCAAGTGTTTCAGTTTTATTCTTTGGTCCCAAAACGAAGGGACTCCTACCTTGCTGACCTCACTTGATGGGCGGTGTTGGAGGACGTATGCCCCTTTTGAAAAGTTATTAAAACCTACTATTTTCCATATCTTTGGCTGGGGGGCTCAGAGGCTGATGACAGGGGCATTACCTTTTCCCCTGCGACGTGACCATTCTTTAGAGACCAAATATGACATGCCTGCGTGTTACTGGGGGGGCAGAGACTGTTTTCCTGGCTTCTGATGGCCACACCGGCTGCAAAACGCTTCCGTGCATAGCCGTAATTATACTGATTCTGGAAATATATTTTTCCTGTCTCTAGGATTATTGTGTGTTATTAAATTCGACCTGAAATAGACAAAGGAAATCATGGAGGGAAAAAAACACACTTAACTGTCCAGATGCAATTAAAGTGACCATCTGCTGAAGGGAGGGGGAGAGTGGATAGAATTTCACAGAAGCAGAGGGGGGGGCTGCAGCTGTGAGTCGGATGCTTGTGCGCTTGTCTTTCACAATCCAAGGAGAGGCAACAGGAAGCACTGGATGGGTACCTAGGATATTAGGAAATAACTTATATTTTCCTGACACTCACTATTTGAACTCTACACTATTATTTTGATCACACCGCCTTTCAATTATTCTAATACGCAAACTGAAAAACATGCAGATCATGAATGCGGAGTCTGTTGATTTCCTTAGAATCTACTGCACCAACCGGTAAATTGTTTGACATGTGGTAATATAATTTATACCAAAAATAGTGATTAATCTGGTTATTCATATTGGACTTCTATTATTTTGAACACTACTGTATATGTTTACAGACAAAGTAAGTTTATGAAGGGGTTGTCTGACGCTGAAATAATTTTTTTTCCGGTTGGGGGGCCTCCAATGGTCTGCTCCAGAAGAAATGTTTGCAATATTTGGAAGTCAACATGGCCACTCCAGAAGTCAACTGACAGAATGCATCTGATGAGATACTCTTCTAGGCCTCTAACTGCTGCACTGGCTCTGTTCGACTTTTGAATGATTCTACAACAATGTCTGCTACAATCATGGCATTGCTACCCTTCAGGATTGTGATGAGGGATAGGCACCTGCCTAGGGCGCTGTCTCCTGCCTACCAAAAGGAGGCACGGAGGCGAGTGATGTCAGTCACTGATGCCACTCACCCCTCTCTCTGTCCTGCTGTTGCTCCCTCCCTGCTCTCAATTGCATTCACATCACTGTACACTAACACTATATTTTATGTACAGAGCTCCTATGTATGATGTCACTGGTGATCCCTGAATTACCTGTACACTGACACGATATACTGTATACTATGTACAGCACTATTTGTCTTTTGTATGTGTTATTATTCGGTGCTAATATGTGGTTTGGTCATGTTGTAACGATATTTGTCCCTTGTATATCGTATTATTGATCATTTTAAAAAATATATCTGACACATTCCTTTAAAGAAAAATAAAGAAAAATATACCTAAAAAGCATATTGGGTATTTTAACAAATTAATAGGTTAGAGTAGAGTAGGGCCCTGCCAAAAGAGTCTACCTTGTGGTGGCGGCTTAAAAAAATCTTTTGGCATAATCAAAAATTGATCTCTATGCATATGATATGGTGTTAGATGGGAACTGTTAAAGTGTTAAGGATGTGGGGTTTCTCCAAGAGTTGGCGCTGGAACTGTGGAAGATTTGAGGGGTGGAGGTGGAACTGGGGTGGAGTCTCAAGGGGGCCCTGTGAGGTAGGGACGCCACCATCTTGGATAGGGCCTATACCAGCCTCCATTTTGTCTGTTCACAGAGCCACAGGCTGCTAACTGCACAGGGCCTGTTAGCATATTCAATACGACAGGGTTTGATGTCCACTGTGAATCAAAAGGGCTTTAGTATGCTAAGTGATTCAGGCCCATGTTTGAATGGCAAGGTCTTTAGTATGGTAACGATTTAAGACCCAAAACAGAGCCAAGCCAGCATGGTGAATAGTAAGGTTTGTTAGCATGGTAATGAGATGCCTGGGGGCTTCAATTAGACTATACCTTTCAGCCAGACCATGAAAACACATCTATTTATATCCCAGACATGAAGGCTCCATTCTAGGATTATGAATTATCAGCACATCTTTGTAGGTACCTTCTCATAAAAATATCTGTGTGACCCTGCGGACCTCGGGCATTTGATGGTGCAACTCCTGAGTCGGTGATGGCTTGGGGGCTGAGATATAGAGATTGGCCATCCACAATGACCCAATCGGGCCAGGTTTGATATCCATGCGACAGGCAAAACATACTGCATCCGCTGGTACCTCTCGTGTCCTGATCCGATCGTCCTGGAGAAAGTTAACCCCTTTATTAGGTATTGGGAATAAATTCTGCAGGGGGCTAAGGGTGGAGATTGTCAGCCCACCCTCGGACACCGAGGGGAGGGACCTAGCAGGTTTAAGAACTGTGAGCTAAGGGCAGACAAGATCCATTCTCACAGAAGCCAAGAAGCAACCAAGGACAGAACTGCCAAGGGAGCAGCGGCACATGTTTTGATGGACTGCCCAGCAGCTAAGACTTTCACCTGTGGATCTCAGAGCTCCCTGCCTCCACATGTCCCTACAACCTGGTAATATTGACCTCTAGCTAATACCTCTAAGCCTTGTACCATTATTGTTGTATTTTACACTGACTGCAAATCCATTGTAATTCCGTTGTATAGCTTACTGTATATTTCTGTAATTATCTAGTGCGCCCTTAAGGCAATGAAACCATAAAATTAATCTTGGGCTGATGCTTTTACTCTGATCACGAATCTTAGAATACCCAGTGGGTAACAGGACACCCTCCCCGGCGGCCATTTGCTCTAGGTGCAGTTCCCTTACTGACCTGAGAGACAAAGGGGGCGCCGGAGAGCTGTGCCTGTGGAGTTACGTCACATTGGTGACATGAAAGGACTGGGGCCGTCCTTCACAGGCCCAAAAATTTTGCCAGTATGGGGCCTTGAAATTCCTGGTAGCAGCCCTTGTCCCTCTCCCCACAACTTCATCATGTGCAGTCCCCCTCCCCACAACTTCATCATGTGCAGTCCTCCTCCCAACTTCATCATGTGCAGTTCCCCTTCCCAAAACTTCATCATGTGCAGTCCCCACCATCACTTGCAGCTCTGCATGTCTTCCTTGTACATGTCGAGCGTATGTGATGACGTCATCGCGTACGCTCAGTCACCTGACCGGAACTCCAGAGGGTGGAGGGAGCAGGAGCTACGTAGCTGTCAAGGTTAGACGGCCATGGAGCTCCAAGAAAGCTCCCGGGCCCCAGCGCCAACGTGTGGGCCACAGTGAGAACACTTTTAGTGCAGGATGGGGCCAGGTGAGAAGAAGCACAAGCGCGGTATACACTGACACTATATACAGACCTCCTGGATATACAGGTCCTTCTCAAAAAATTAGCATATAGTGCTAAATTTCATTATTTTCCATAAGTTGAGAGATGCAAGACCCAACACTCTGGATGAGCTTAAGGCCGCTATCGAAGCATCCTGGGCCTCCATAACACCTCAGCAGTGTCACAGGCTGATTGCCTCCATGCCACGCCGCATTGAAGCAGTCATTTCTGCAAAAGGATTCCCGACCAAGTATTGAGTGCATAACTGAACATTATTATTTGATGGTTTTTTGTTTGTTTTTAAAAAACACTTTTATTTTATTGGACGGTTGAAATATGTTAATTTTTTGAGACAGGTTTTTTGGGTTATCAGGAGTTGTATGCCAAAATCATCAGTATTAAAACAATAAAAGACCTGAAAATTTTCAGTTGGTGTGTAATGAATCTAAAATATATGAAAGTTTAATTGTAATCATTACATTATGGAAAATAATGAAATTTAGCACTATATGCTAATTTTTTGAGAAGGACCTGTAATGTCACTGGTGATCACTGTATTGCCTATACATTGACACTATATGCCGAGCTCTTGTGTATAATGTCACTGGTGATCACTGTATTAGCTGTACACTGACACTATATACAGAGCTCCTGGGTAATATGGCACTTAGTATTGTTTTTTTTATTAATAATCAGTATTGTAGTATTCGGTAACTATGTAGTGGTAATGTGTGGTCTGGTCATGGTGTGGTGGTATTTGTTCCTTGTATGTGGTATTATTCGGTCACTATGAAAAAATGTATGTGATTAATTCCCTTAACCCCTTGTGAGACAGTGAAGGAATATGTGGTGAATGAGGTGTATATTTCACCTAAGTACCTTGCTGACTGGTATGAGCGAAATGTGTGGCTTTGTAAACCTGGTGGTAAAGAAAGGTCACTACACCTGCCATTCAGTACACGCTTGCAGCTCAGACCTGAATCCACTCAGGTGTTGATTAGGAAGCCAGAAGTAGGTGCTTGTGAACACAGTCAGGGAGCTCATTCAGTCTGGACAAGGGGTCCAGACACAGAAGGTGTCTCCAAGAGTGTGGGAGCTGTCTTTAGCCCGGACACAGGGAGGTGTCCTGGCACAAGGAAGCAGTCTCTAAGAGTGTGAGCTATCTCAGTCTGGGTGCAGGAAGTACCCCGGACACAGGAGTAGTCGCAGTGAGAATCCGTGCGAATAGCGACTGAATAGGAGGTGACCTCTCTCAAGTCTGGACATTGGAGTTGCCTTCGGACATAAAGAGGAGTGTCTGTGAAACTCCATACTGGTAACATATGTGATATGTGTTGTTTTGGGCACAGACTGGTAGAGTCTGGGTCCCGGATAGAGAGGGCCATCTATCTAAGTGTAATTTAGTGGCTAGACAAGCCCAGGTTTTCTGTTTATGATTTGTTTTTATCTGTGTGCTGTGGACTTTAATAAAACTGGTTGCGGCCAGTTTTCACCAAACTGCTGTCTGAATGAACTGTTTCCGTGCCATTCTGTCTACCCAGACAGCGATCCTAGAGCTAAACCCCCCGGAAAGCTTACAATTGGCGGAGAATGCTGGGGCAGCGCAGTGCCTGGTACAGTTAGTGCTGGAGTGTGCATGCAGCACAGTGGCAAGAGACAGCATTAAAGGTGAAGTCTATTGAAATAGCAGCAGAAAAAAAAAAAAAAAAAAAAAGTGTGTGTCAGCAGAAACGTCTGTTTGGAGCAGTCTTGGAGAGACAGTGGCCCTGATAGGGTCTGCAGAAAGAAAATGTATGCACAGCAAAGCTGAACTTGTTGTGAAAATGACTGTGGAATGTGCAGCAGCAAAAGAAAAGTTTGTGGAGCAGTCTTAAAGAGACAGTAGCCCTAATAGACTTTGCAAAGGAAAAAAAAAAAAAAAGTGTTTGCACAGCAAGGCTGAATTTTCTGTGGAAAAAAATCTGTGTAGTGTGTATGTCTTGAGTGAAGACTGCCGTTGTTAAGACAGAGAAGTCTGACAGCATGGATGACAGCATGGAGGCGCTGTTTGAACAAATGGCACAAGTTAATGTGCAACATAAAACTGCCGTGGTTGAGACAGATCAGTCCGGCAGTATGGAGGAACTCGTTGAGTACCTGGTGCAGGCCCAGCGAAGCATGGAGCAGCAGCGCCTGCAGCACCAGCAGCACATGCAGCAGGCCCAGCAG
The DNA here is from genome assembly GCA_033576555.1 of Oophaga sylvatica. Taxonomy (NCBI): domain Eukaryota; kingdom Metazoa; phylum Chordata; class Amphibia; order Anura; family Dendrobatidae; genus Oophaga; species Oophaga sylvatica. The sequence continues at coordinate 820,454,392 of JARQOD010000001.1, read as the reverse complement.
CAATTCCTGCAGCAGCAGCAGGAGAATAACCGGTTATTTGTTGAGCAGATGACAGCACCAAAAAAGGATTTCGGTGCCGCGTCCCGAAGTAATGTTGTGAAGGCACCGGCGTTGTCCGCTATAAAGAAGGCGGTAAGACGGTCCTTGAGAAAAATGACACCTCGTGATGATGTGGAGGTATATCTTACTAGGTTTGAGAGACTGGCAGAGAAGGAGAATCTGCCACTATCTGAATGGGCCATGGCGGTCGTACCCTATCTGATTGGGGAACCCCAAAAAGTCTGGGCTGACCTGAGCAAGCAGGACAGCGAAGACTATGCCAAGTTGAAAGCGGCGATTCTTACCCGGCTGGGTGTTACGGTTGCAGCCCGTGCCAGGAGAGTCCATGACTGGAGATACAGTTGGGAGTCTGCAGTCAGCAGGCCTGATTATGGAGTTGAAAAGGTGATAGTGGACCGCTACACCCAAGCACGTCCTCCTGAGGTACAGCCGTCTGAGAGGTCGTCACTTCGGAGTTCCCGGACGCTGAACTCTCGCGGTAAGAGCGTTCCAGCTGTTGGGGACATGGGGTATGCTGATAAGCGGGTTCAGGCCCGAGGGGACATGTGGGTGGGAGAGTGTGATGGACAGTGTTGGAGCTGGCGTGAAATTGCAGCCAACTGTCCAATAGAGGGGGAGCCTATGTGTTGTGATGATGGCAGATCCCTCTCTCCCTGCGCAGAGCCTGTGTGTGTGTCCACCTCAGCCGAAGAGACTGGACCACAGGGGTCCCCGGTGGTTGTAAGTGACTGCCCAGCACAGGCCCTCTTGGACTCAGAGAGTCCAGTGACTTCCATATGTGACAGCCTGAGTGATAGGGACTTCATCCCTGATAAGCACCTGAGTGTGGTGTACATCCATGAAGACACCAAAGTCTACCCAGAGACTGCCGTGGACTTGGTCCCCAAACTCGGGGAGATTTCATGTGAATGGGGGTAGTGAAGACCCTGGTGCAACCCGTTATATTGGGTAATGACTTTCCCCGGTCTAAGGATCTCTGGGGGAAAAATGTTTCTGATGGACAGTGTGATGAAGCTCCTACTGAGGGTGCGCAGTCCCGAGGGGCGGAACACAATGCTAGTGGGCCGTTAAACTTATGTGATAATGATGATGACCATGATAATATTGATAATGATAATGATGATCATGATAATGATGATGACCATGATGAGGATGCTGATATTGATAATGATGATAATGCTAATCATAATAGTGATGATACTGATGATGACCGTGATAAAGATGACATTTCTTTGCAGGTGATGTTGGGAGACGAGGATGGTGGTTCTCGGGAACTGAGTGTCCCTGACCTGCCTGGCTCCTGTGACAATTTTGGGAGTGAGCCGGTGCGAGACCCCACTCTTAAAACGGCACAGGAAAATGTAATTGTTCTGAATGAGGTTCCCCAAGAGCCTGGCTCTGAGGAGAGGTTTCCTCATGCTGCCATGAACAATAACCTATTGTATAGGGACACTGAAGTCCAGGGAGAGGTCGTAAGTCAGCTCCTGGTATCTGAGCTATATGGAAGTATAGTGCTGGGGTTATCACATAGTCACATACTTGAGGGACCACCTGAGGGAAATCAGGGACCAGATGGTGAAGTTAATGTTGTGGATGACATGTTAACTAAGGTTCCAGATCAAGATGTGAATGAAAATGAATTGTATAAACCCTGACAGTGAGCCGGATGTGAATGAAAATGAAGTGTCTAACCCTGGAAGTGAGCCAGATGTGGCTGAGAAAAGGGGGTCAGACAGGGATAGTGGTGGTGATAGTGAGTCATCTGATGACAATAAAGCAACCAGTGCAAGTGAGGAAGGCATGGTAGCAGAGGAGATTGAGAGTCCTGAGAGGAAGGCTGAGGCTGACCTTGCAGTCGGACGGAGGATGGCATCTGAAGATGTTGTACCGTTGGCCGGTTCCCTGGCGAAGACTAAGGTGAAAGACAGGACTCTGAAACTGAACACAGCACAAGTGGATGCTGTTGAAAATGAGAAGTTATCAATGTATGGTGTGGATCTGCATCAGGCCAAGGACTCGGAAGGTGATGCTGCAGAGGTGGAGAAAGCCATGGAAGTGGTGGACACCAGGCCAGGTGCCTCACCAGAGGCTGATGTCTCAAGTGAAGCTGTGAGGAACAAGACTGAAGATGTGGGGAATGACTCTGCCCCGGAATATGTTTCTGTTGGAGACAGCGGCGTGGACGGTGTACTGTCCGGATCCGTGGCTGCGACTCGCGAAGCTCGGGCCGGAAGTTCGGCGCCCGGTGCGCCATCGGAGTTCTCGAGCGACCCAAAGGATCTGGATAAATCCCAAGATGAGATTTTGAGACCTCGGGTTGGCCTTGGTGAGCTCAGGCGCATTTTCATGGAATCTACACTTGAACCACGTCCCAGTGAGTGGGAGGGGCGATGTGTCGCTCCGTTGCCGCTGCAGATACACGGGAGCTCAGATGGGATGCAGAACGTGGTGGAAAAGAAGACTGATGGTAGGGCTTCTGAGCATGTCCTACCAGAAGAGCCTGAAGAAAGGGCCGAAGATGTAAAGGACGTCCAACAACTACAGGAGAAGATGCGTAGCCATGAGGATCTCCTGGAGAAAGAAGTAAGAGCTCTGAGTCTTATGCAAAGTGAGCCTGTACCAGAAGAGGATAAATTATGTGTACCGACCAAGAAAAACGATCAGCTCCCTCTACAGTGCCAATCGTTTGAACAGTGTGGCTCGGAATGGTCAGAGACCATGACAGAGTCGCTTGGGTTCTGTGAGGTAGAATTTATGAATCAACTGATATTTAAGAAAGTAGATGTGCTAAAGAAAGTTCAGGGGAATTAGAGAAAACCCCTATACCTCCTGTGACAGTGGGTGACACAGGGTCAGTGCCCCAAAAACAGGAGGTACGAAAGATTCTGAGGAAGAATCAGCAGAGCTGTTCTGACGTGCCTGGTCGTACTTATCTGGTGAGCCACTATACCGAGACTGAGGCTGGCACTAAAGTCAAGATGAAACCGTGCAGGATACCCGAGGCCCGCAGAGAGTATAGGCCTGGGAGGGTACAGGGTAGTGCGGATGCTTCAGATGAAGAGAAAACTGATGTTGGCTATGACAGTGGTGAGGATGAAGCTGATGAGGGCCATGACTGGTCCAGAGTTCACTGTCTCTGTTGGATTGTTGACCAGCCCTCCGGTCTGGATGACCAGCCCTCCGGTCTGGAGAAGAGGGAGGGATATGTGAGACAGTGAAGGAATATGTGGTGAATGAGGTGTATATTTCACCTAAGTACCTTGCTGACTGGTATGAGCGAAATGTGTGGCTTTGTAAACCTGGTGGTAAAGAAAGGTCACTACACCTGCCATTCAGTACACGCTTGCAGCTCAGACCTGAATCCACTCAGGTGTTGATTAGGAAGCCAGAAGTAGGTGCTTGTGAACACAGTCAGGGAGCTCATTCAGTCTGGACAAGGGGTCCAGACACAGAAGGTGTCTCCAAGAGTGTGGGAGCTGTCTTTAGCCCGGACACAGGGAGGTGTCCTGGCACAAGGAAGCAGTCTCTAAGAGTGTGAGCTATCTCAGTCTGGGTGCAGGAAGTACCCCGGACACAGGAGTAGTCGCAGTGAGAATCCGTGCGAATAGCGACTGAATAGGAGGTGACCTCTCTCAAGTCTGGACATTGGAGTTGCCTTCGGACATAAAGAGGAGTGTCTGTGAAACTCCATACTGGTAACATATGTGATATGTGTTGTTTTGGGCACAGACTGGTAGAGTCTGGGTCCCGGATAGAGAGGGCCATCTATCTAAGTGTAATTTAGTGGCTAGACAAGCCCAGGTTTTCTGTTTATGATTTGTTTTTATCTGTGTGCTGTGGACTTTAATAAAACTGGTTGCGGCCAGTTTTCACCAAACTGCTGTCTGAATGAACTGTTTCCGTGCCATTCTGTCTACCCAGACAGCGATCCTAGAGCTAAACCCCCCGGAAAGCTTACACCCTTAGTGACAGAGCCATTTTGCAGCTTAATGACCGGGCCAATTTTTACAATTCTGACCAGTGTCACTTTATGAGGTTATAACTCTGGAACGCTGTAACGAATCCAGCTGATTCTGAGATTGTTTTTTCATGACATATTGTACTTCACGTTAGTGGTAAAAAAAATTTTATATGACTTGCTTTTATTTATGAAAAAAACGGAAATATGGTGAAAATTTTGAAAATTTCGCAATTTTCAAACTTGAAATTTTTATGCCCTTAAATCAGAGAGATATGGCACACAAATTTCTTAATAAATAACATTTCCCACATGTCTACTTTACATCAGCACAATTTGGGGAACAAAATTTTCTTTTGTTACGAAGTTATAAGGGTTAAAAGTTGACCAGCGATTTCTCATTTTTATAACACGATTTTTTTTTTAGAGACCACATCACATTTGAAGTCACTTTGAGGGGTCTATATGATAGAAAATATCCAAAGTGACACCATTCTAAAATCTGCACCCCTCAAGGTGCTCAAAACCACATTCAAGAAGTTCATTAACCCTTCAGATGCTTCACAGGAGCTGAAGCAATGTGGAAGGAAAAAATTGACATTTAACTTTTTTGCAAAAGCTTTACTTCGGAACCAATTTTTTTTATTTTCACAAGTGTTAAAAGAAAAAATGAACCACAAAATTTGTTATGCAATTTCTCCTGAATACGCCAATACCCCATATGTGGAGGTAAACCACTTTTTGGGCGCACGGCAGAGGTCGCAAGTGAAGGAGCGCCGTTTGACTTTTTCAACGCAGAATTGGCTGGATGCCATGTCGCGTTTAGAGAGCCCCTGATGCGCCTAAACAGTGGAAACCCCCAACAAGTGACCCCATTTTGGAAACTAGACCCCTTAAGGAACTTATCTAGATGTGTGGTGAGCACTTTGAACCTCCAAGTGCTTCACACAAGTTTATAACGTAGAGCCGTGAAAATAAAAAAATCATATTTTTTCCACAAAAATGATCTTTTCACCCCAATTTTTATTTTCCCAAGGCTAACAAGACCGCAAAAGTTTTTGTGCAATTTGTCCTGAGCATGCCGATACCCCATATGTGGGGGTAAACCACTTTTTGGGCGCACGGCAGAGGTCGCAAGGGAAGGAGCGCCGTTTGACTTTTTCAATGCAGAATTGGCTGGATGCCATATCGCGTTTAGAGAGCCCCTGATGTGCCTAAACAGTGGAAACCCCCAACAAGTGACCCCATTTTGGAAACTAGACCCCTTAAGGAACTTATCTAGATGTGTGGTG
>JARQOD010000001.1:820416454-820448982 GCA_033576555.1 Oophaga sylvatica | reverse complement strand
CCACGTCTGATTATTGGGTGTACACCCTCCTAGACCCTCGCTACCGGGACAACTTACAAAGCCTCATCACACCGTTGAACCGGGAGCGTAAAATGCGGAAGTACCAAGACACACTGGTGCAATCCATAATGTTCTCCATTCCAGCCGAGAGCACTGCTGCTGCTACTGATTTACAAAGCAGCTCTGTGCGTCGAGGCAGTGGAGACAGCTCTGCAACAAGAGGGAGCACAAGCAGCGCCTCTGCACAGGGCAAGAACAGTATGTTCCAAATGTGTCGAAGTTTTGTGGCAGCGCCACCAATGTCTACACCATCCGAGACGGCTCCAGTCAGCAGGAGGCAACATTTCCGTAAGATGGTGACAGACTACATGTCTTGCCCTCTCAGTGTACTCCCAGATGGCTCTTCCCCATTCAAGTTTTGTGTCTCTAAGCTGGATACATGGCCAGAGCTTAGCCAGTATGCATTGGAGGTGCTGGCTTGATCTGCTGGCAGTGTATTATCGGAGCGCGTCTTTACTGCTGCAGGTGGTGTACTAACAGACCGTTGCATGCGACTATCCTACGATAATGTAGAACGGCTTACTTTTCTGAAAATGAACTAGGCATGGATCTCGCCTGAATTTGCCTGTCCGGTTTCAGATTAACTAACTGGTTGACAACGTTTTCCATGTCTCCTGTTATGTTCATCTTTCTACCACCTGAGCTATACTCCCTGGGCTACAACACTGCCAGTTGCTGCTCAGAAGTGTCGTGTCCACAGACCAATACACAAGCTATAGTGATAGTGGGGTTCAGTAACGCCTGCTGTTCCCCTGCTGTGTGTCCGGCAAAAATTACTGCTACCTAGCTACACATGTTTAAAAAAACATGACATGTTAAAGTGGCTAGTGCTACACATAGATATCAGGCTACACCCTTATTTCTAAGCTGTAAACAAGTGAAACGTCAAATTTAAAACCATTCAATGATTAGTGTTGGTAACAAATCTGTAACTAAATAATTGTGACATATTATGGCAGATATCCACATGTCTAACACAAATGCTAACACAAAAGCATACTTATGCTATAGGGTACTGATGGTGAACCTTCTCACTCCATAACTTTGACCAATCCAACTCACATCATGCCTCAAATGCTGCAATGTTGGAAGTGCATAATGTGGGTTGAACTTTGACAACAGCTGCAGTGCGAAGGTTATCCTTCTGTGTTCTTGGCTTTTAAATAAAAGCATACAAGTAAATATAATAATACATTGTTGATTAAGGGACATGATGTACACCTGTAATATTGTGCAAACAATGGATGTAGGACTATTCCTCTTCAACATTACTTATATTTGTGTCATTTGAAAAAATACATATTTTAGTTAAAAATTAAAAACCCATGTTCAGTAGCTGTGAAAGGCCCGTTTGTGTACTTCTATATTGTTTGCAACCAATGTATTGTATACGGATGGAAGCGCGTCACACTAATAGATTAGATTTATTTTAAATGGAATGTAGCAGAACCAATTGGAGATAAATGAAAAGGATGAGCCACTGAGACACGCTCAGCAGAGTACAAGCAGCAGTGCTTGAACATGTAACTGGAGCGTGATCTGCACTCAAAAAAGTAAAAAACACAGACTGAAGTGAACACTGAAACACAACTGTCCACAATCTGTGAAAAGCTCCTTTCTGTACTTCTATAGTGTTTGCAACCAATGTATTGTATACGGATGGAAGCGCGTCACACTAATAGATTAGATTTATTTTAAATGGAATGTAGCAGAAACCAATTGGAGATAAATGAAAAGGATGAGCCACTGAGACACGCTCAGCAGAGTACAAGCAGCAGTGCTTGAACATGTAACTGGAGCGTGATCTGCACTCAAAAAAGTAAAAAACACAGACTGAAGTGAACACTGAAACACAACTGTCCACAATCTGTGAAAAGCTCCTTTCTGTACTTCTATAGTGTTTGCAACCAATGTATTGTATACGGATGGAAGCGCGTCACACTAATAGATTAGATTTATTTTAAATGGAATGTAGCAGAACCAATTGGAGATAAATGAAAAGGATGAGCCACTGAGACACGCTCAGCAGAGTACAAGCAGCAGTGCTTGAACATGTAACTGGAGCGTGATCTGCACTCAAAAAAGTAAAAAACACAGACTGAAGTGAACACTGAAACACAACTGTCCACAATCTGTGAAAAGCTCCTTTCTGTACTTCTATAGTGTTTGCAACCAATGTATTGTATACGGATGGAAGCGCGTCACACTAATAGATTAGATTTATTTTAAATGGAATGTAGCAGAACCAATTGGAGATAAATGAAAAGGATGAGCCACTGAGACACGCTCAGCAGAGTACAAGCAGCAGTGCTTGAACATGTAACTGGAGCGTGATCTGCACTCAAAAAAGTAAAAAACACAGACTGAAGTGAACACTGAAACACAACTGTCCACAATCTGTGAAAAGCTCCTTTCTGTACTTCTATAGTGTTTGCAACCAATGTATTGTATACGGATGGAAGCACGTCACACTAATAGATTTGATTTTTTTTTCTAATATAATGGAGCTGCACCAATTCCACAAAATAAAAAAAAAAAAAAAAAAAAAAGAGTCAGTGACACATGCAGATGCCTACAAACAGCGGTGGATGCAGAGCAAACTGCAGCGTCACCTGCACTGTCACACACACACCTTGCACAGAGCTGTTAAAACAACACTGGCAAAATGAAGCTTTACACAGCGGTTGGTAAACTAGCCTGCCTCAAGCACAGTAGTACACAAAATCGCAATATCTAACTGTCCCTCAGAGTGAGCAGAGTAGCGTTCTGTCCCTTACTGAGTTCACAGCACAGTGACGCTAAAATGGCGGCGGCGCCTTTTATAGTGCATTCTGACATCATTTCAGCAGCCAATCACAGCCATGCCATTAGTTAAGATGACCGCAGCATTACAGGATGTGCCCACACTTCGTAGGATTCCTCATTGGCTGACTAAAATCACATTGCCTCTCAAAGAATTATGGGAACTTCCGATTCCGGTATACGATATGGAAAAAGTATCGGAATTAAGTATCGGAATTCCGATAACGCGAATATCGGCCGATACCCGATACTTGCGGTATCGGAATGCTCAACACTAATCCCCAGTAAAGGAATAGACTTCTGTAGGGGTATCAAGGGAAACCCACAACGTTTAGCAAAATCATAATCCATCAGGTTAATAGCTGCTCCAGAATCAACGAAAGCCTGAGCAGAAAATGAGGACAGAGAGCATATCAGAGTGACAGTTAACAAAAACTTAGTCTGAACACTACCCAAGACAACCGAGCGTGCAAAACGTCTTCCCCGCTTAGGGCAGACTGAAATAGCATGAGAGGCATCACCACAGTAGATGTCAAGATCCCGTCTGGGTTGGAGCCGATGTTACTGCAAACAACTAGGGGAAGCAGAGGCAGGTAGCGTAGTCAGATGGCAGCTGGAGGTCGGTACACAGGAAAGCAGTGTTGGTAGCAATGGATCAGGCGGATAACGTAGTCAGGTGGCAGCCGGAGGTGGTACACAGGAAAGGCAGTTCGGTAACAGAGGAGCAGGCAGATAACGTAGTCAGGTGGCAGCCGGAGGTCGGTACACGGGGAGAGCAGTGTTTGCAGCAATGGATCAGCAGGAAACGCTTGACTAAAGGCTTGGAGCTCAATAATCTCGCAATGACACACCCACAGGGCCAGGTTTATATAGGGTGTGTAATTGGCAATCAGAGGCCCAATCAAGAGAGCACTAGGTGTAGCCAATCAGGAAGAACAGTCAATGGTATCTGGGTTCAGCAAGGAACTTTGCAGCCAGCAGAATAGCTCAGATGGTAGAGCTGCTGGCCAGTAGACAAGAGGTACTGGGTTCGACTCCTGACAGTACTCCCCTCCTTCCAGGATGGCCTCTGGACATCTCAGGAGCTGGCTTATCCGGGTACCTCTGATGAAAGGCTCTTGTTAGTCTAGGAGCATGGACGTTGTCCCTTGGTTCCCATGAATTTTCCTCTGGTCCGTAACCCTTCCACTGCACCAGATACTGCAGTTTACCTCTGAATTTTCGGGAGTCCAGAATCTTATCCACAATGTATTCTTCTTCACCACGGATCCTTTCTGGTGGAGGAGGTGGCTGAATTCTTCCTGGAAACGGGTTTTCACAGAAGGGTTTGAGCAAGGATATGTGAAACACTGGATGAATCTTTAGATTGTTGGGAAGTTTTAAACGAAAAGCAACCTGGTTAATTTTTGCAGAAATTTGAAAAGGTCCAATGAATTTCTGACCCAATTTGGAGGATGGCACATGTGTCTTAAGGTTTTTAGTGGACAGCCAAACTTTGTCTCCAACCTGAAGAGCAGGGGGCACTCTCCGATGTTTATCTGCTGCTTCCTTATATACTTCCTGGGTCTTGAGTAATATCTCTGATAATTCCTTCTGGGATTCCTGTAATTTTGCAAGCCTGTCATTTACAGCAGGAATGGGAGTGTTCACTGGCAGATTAGGGATAAATACTGGATGTACTCCATAATTAGCAAAAAATGGGGTTTGAGATGTAGCGCTATGTATGGCGTTGTTGTAGGCAAACTCTGCTGTTGGTAAATAGTCCACCCAGTCATCCTGAAGATAGGAAATGAAGCAACGGAGGTATTGCTCCAAAGTCTGGTTCGTTCTCTCCGTCTGGCCATTGGACTGAGGATGGAAAGCGGTAGAAAGATTCACCGTGACTCCCAAGGCTGTACAGAAACTCTTCCAAAATTTTGACGTAAACTGAACGCCTCTGTCAGACACCACGCTGTCAGGAATTCCATGTAACCTGAATACCTCTTTGATTATCAGTTCTGCAGTTTTTTCAGCAGTAGGAATTCCTTCAGTTGGAATGAAGTGGGCCATTTTTGTGAGTCGGTCCACTATGACAAGGATGACGGTCATCTGTTTGGAAGGGGTAGTTCCACAATAAAATCCATGGAAATAGATCCCCAAGGCCTGGATGAAACTGGAAGTGGTTGCAAGAGTCCTAGAGGAGACGATCGTGGGGTCTTGTTTCGTGCGCATGTTAAACAGGTTGAAACATATTTCCTCACGTCCTTCCTACAATTAGGCCACCAAAAGAAACGAAGTAGTAAGTCTTGTGTTTTTGCAACTCCAGGATGTCCTGCCAGTTTAGAATCATGGACACTTTTGAGGACTTCAAGGCGAGAAGATTCAGGTACATATATTTTGTGTTTCTGCATCCAAAACCCCTCTTTGAATGAAAGATCGACGTCTTCCGAAGGATGGTTAAGGAAAGAGTCCTCTTGATATCCATCTTTAATTCTATTACATAGTCCTCTAGAGTGCAATATTCCCAAAAAATTTTTAGGGCCTAGAATTGTATCGTCATTACTAGACCTCTCCTGAGGTTCCGAACACATCCTGGACAGGGCGTCAGCCTTGCCATTTCTTGAACCAGGCCGGTAAGAAATTATAAAATTGAATCTTGAGAAAAATAAGGCCCATCGTGCTTGTCTTGCAGACAATCTTTTTGCTGTACGGAGGAATTCAAGATTCTTGTGGTCCGTGAGGACAGTCACAGGGTGATTGGCACCTTCCAAAAGATGTCTCCATTCGGAGAAGGCAACTTTAATGGCTAACAGTTCTTTATTACCGATGTCGTAGTTCTTTTCTGCAGATGACATGGTGTGGGAAAGAAACGCACATGGGTGAAGTTGCATTTTGTCCCCAACTCGCTGAGACAGAATGGCTCCTACTGCAGAGTCCGAGGCGTCCACTTCGACAGTAAATGGCAATTCAGGATTTGGGTGTACTAACAATGGAGCAGACGTAAAAAGAGTTTTCAATTTGTCAAAAGCCTCCTGTGCCTCCGGAGACCAGAAAAATGCTTTGGTCTTTTTTGTTAGTGTAGTAATTGGTAGTATGATCCGTGAAAAGTTCTTTATAAATTTTCAGTAAAAATTTGCAAATCCTATGAAACGCTGGACGTCTTTTAAATTTCTTGGAACAGGCCAGTCCACTACAGCATTGATTTTGCCGGGATCCATGCTCAGACCTTCTGGGGAGATGATATATCCCAGAAATTGGATACTGGTTTGTTCAAACTCACATTTTTCAAGTTTAATGTAGAGATGGTTCTCCTGTAGTCGTTCCAAGACTAACTGGACGTGCCTGCGATGCTCTTCCAAGGTGTCTGAAAATATAAGAATGTCATCGAGATAAGCCACAACGAATTGGTCCAAGAAATCTCGAAATACATCATTAATAAAATGTTGAAAGGTGGCTGGGGCATTGCTAAGACCAAAGGTCATAACCAGAGATTCAAAATGTCCATATCTCGTTCTGAAGGCGGTCTTCCACTCATCTCCTGGGCGAATCCGTATGAGGTTGTAAGCCCCTCTAAGATCCAGCTTCGTAAAGATTTTCGCAGAACGAAGTCTCTCAAATAGTTCAGGAATCAAGGGTAGCGGGTAGCGATTCTTGACAGTGATATTATTCATCTCTCTGTAGTCAATACATGGCCGCAGAGTGGAGTCTTTCTTTTCAACAAAGAACAGGGGTGCCCCAGCTGGAGATGTGGAAGGTCGAATAAAGCCTTTCTCTAAATTTTCATCCAGGAACTTTCTTAATACCTTCAATTCAGGTTCGGAAATATTGTAAATCCGTCCAAATGGAATGGTTGCTCCTGGCAGCAATTCAATGGGACAGTCGTAAGGACGGTGAGGAGGTAATTGATCTGCTTTCTTCTTACTGCAGACATCAGAGAACTGCTGATATTGAGGTGGTAGTTTCTCTTCCTTCTCATGCGAAATCTCAGAGATTTGGACTTGTTGGAGAACAGGGGGTTCCTTATGACAATTATTCTTACAGTAGTCAGATGGAAAGGTGATGGTCCTTGATGCCCAGTTGATAGAAGGGTTATGGACTGAAAACCAGGGGATCCCTAGAATAACCGGAAATTTCGGAGATGAGATAAGGTGGAAACTGACAGCTTCATGATGATCCGGTTCGATACAAATCTCCAGTTCGATTGTCTCATGCGTGACAGGTCCAGAAGACAAGGGTGATCCATCCACCGTTTCCATTTCAATTGGTGTGGATTTGGTCCTACTGGAAATATTATTATCACGTGTAAATTTTAAGTCCATAAAATTCCCTCCTGCTCCCGAATCCAACAGGGCAGAGCATTGTATTTTTTGGGTGCCCATTACAACCTGAATGGGGATTACAAAATGAGATGATGTAGTATGTATTTTGTCTATTTCTGGCGTTACTGATGAGATAGTCTGCAAGATGGAATCCGACTGCTGAGAAAGGTCCGTATTGCTGGCAGACCTGTTGTTGGTAAAGGCTATAGTCCTTTTGTTAGGACAGTTGATGGCATAGTGTCCAGGGTCCCCACAATAGAGGCAGAGATGTTCTGCACGTCGCCTCTCCTTCTCCTATGCAGAGAGTGGTCTTCGGATGACGTCGATCTGCATCGGTTCAGACACGCCTTGCGTCTTTTCTTGGTGGTCCGATGCTGAAAATGAGAAGCCAGGGCTATTCCCAAGTGCTCGCAGTCTCTCCTTTCTCCTTTCAGTAAGTCTCTGGTCAATCCGGATACATAGTTGAATAAAGTCCTCCAACTGGTCAGGGGTCTCAACCCTGGCAAGCTCGTCTTTCACTGGTTCTGATAACCCTCGTCGAAATTGACTTCTCTGGGCCGCTGGATTCCAGGTGGTGTCGGCCACCCAGCGACGGAACTCCGATGTGTATTCCGCAACAGAGCGACGTCCTTGGCGCAAATTATGTAATTTGGTTTCTGCTGTGGCACAGCGGTTTGGGTCATCAAAAACTTGATTCATAGCTGCGGTGAAGGCTTCCAGGTCATTAAGGAGGTCATAGTCCTTTTCTACATAAGGTGAAGCCCAAGCAAGAGCTTCATCCGTCAGGAGATTTATCATGAAAAAAACTTTCTTCCTCTCACTGGTAAAGGGAGCAGGTTGCATCTGGAAGTATATGCGGCATTGATTGAGGAATCCTCGGTACTGCTTGCGATCCCCACTGAACTTTGCAGGCAGCGGCAGCCGCGCGTTTGATTCGGACCCTGAATTGCGCACGTCCAGAAGTTGTTTTTGTAGCTCAATTACTTCCTGTTGTATCGCCGTGAAATCAGTTTGTAACTTGGCATATTTTCCTTGAGAGTCAGTACAAAAACTTTGAAGCTCCGTAACTTGCCGTCTCAGGGTGTTCACAGCGGACTCCATTTTGGCGCGAGATTATTCTGTCAAGATCCCGTCTGGGTTGGAGCCGATGTTACTGCAAACACTAGGGGAAGCAGAGGCAGGTAGCGTAGTCAGATGGCAGCCGGAGGTCGGTACACAGGAAAGCAGTGTTGGTAGCAATGGATCAGGCGGATAACGTAGTCAGGTGGCAGCCGGAGGTCGGTACACAGGAAAGGCAGTTCGGTAACAGAGGAGCAGGCAGATAACGTAGTCAGGTGGCAGCCGGAGGTCGGTACACGGGAGAGCAGTGTTTGTAGCAATGGATCAGGCGGAGAGCGTAGTCAGAAGGCAGGCCGAGGTCGGTTCACAGGAGAGCAGTGTTTGCAGCAATGGATCAGCAGGAAACGCTTGACTAAAGGCTTGGAGCTCAATAATCTCGCAATGACACACCCACAGGGCCAGGTTTATATAGGGTGTGTAATTGGCAATCAGAGGCCCAATCAAGAGAGCACTAGGTGTAGCCAATCAGGAAGAACAGTCAATGGTATCTGGGTTCAGCAAGGAACTTTGCAGCCAGCAGAATAGCTCAGATGGTAAGCTGCTGGCCAGTAGACAAGAGGTACTGGGTTCGACTCCTGACAGTAGAAACATAACCCATTGCGCTTTCGAAACTCATGACGCTGTGCCCCAGACACCACTCCATCACACTGCATGGGCTCAGCAGCTGGCTCACAAGGCAACACCACTCCACGCATACTTCTCCGCTCACGCAAACGTCTGTCAATTTGAATCGCTAATGACATAGAATCATTGAGACCAGAGGGGACAGGGAATCCCACCATAACATCCTTTACATTATTCGACAGACCCTTCCGGAAAAGGGCCGCCAAAGCGTCGTCATTCCACTTGGTCAGGACTGCCCACCTACGGAATCTCTGACAGTATAACTCAGCGTCATCAAGCCCCTGATTTAATGCCAACAAGGCTTTTTCAGCTTGATCAGTGACATTAGGCTCATCGTACAATAACCCCAAAGCCTGAAAAAATGCATCAACATCACTCAAAACAGGATCCCCAGGTATCAGGGAAAAAGCCCAATCCTGAGGATCGCCGCGCAGGAGAGAGATGATAATTTGAACCTGCTGCGCTGCGTTTCCTGAGGACTTAGATTTTAAGGCAAGAAACAATTTACAATTATTTTTGAAATTCTGAAACCTAGCTCGATCCCCTAAAAACAAATCTGGCATGGGGATCCTAGGTTCCACAACAGGCACCCTAGCAAGATATGCAGCAATACTCTGAACCTCAGTGGCAAGCTGATCCACACGGCCAGACAACTGTGCAAACTCCATTGGGAGAAAAGATCCTCCCCAGCACCCAGAGATACAGAGGGAAAAAAAAAAAAAAAAAAATGCAACAAACAGAAAAATATCTCTGACAACTTTTCTTCCTTCAAAATATTTTTTCCCTTCTGTGAGTACCATACAATTTTTATGGCCGGTGATACAATTATGTTACGGTGGCTGAGGAGTGCAGGTAAAAAAGGAAATACACCAGAGCAGTTGGAATCTATGAGATTGCAGTACCCTGACTAACCACCGCAACTAGAGGCAGCCGTGGAGCGTTCCTACGTTGGTCCTAGACGCCTCGTCACAGCCTGAGAAACTAACTACACCTAAAGATAGAAATAGGAAAGCTATCTGCCCCGGAGCAGAACCCCAAAGATAATAGAAAGCCCCCAAACATGTAATGGCGGTTAGACAAGAGGAAATACTGACACAGAAAGAAAATAGTATGAGCAAACGCTGGGGCCCAAACTATCTAAATAGAAAAGGATAGGAAGGGTACTTACTGCAATCTCAGAAAACCCTGAAAAAACACCAACTCTACTAATTTCAAAATCACCTGAGATCACACGACCTCTACCACCTAAATTAGTTCTCTGGTGTAACAAAAACAAAACAGAAGCCACTGAAAAAACTGGAAAAAGCAAAAGTACAAAACACAGTGGCTGGACTAAACTGAGAGGGCAAAAGCCCCGGAGGGGACCCTGAAGGCCCCCACAGAAGTGCAGGACAAAATGCAAAAATATAGCAAAAACACAAAATAAGAAATTGTCTTATCTGATAGCAGGAGATGCAGACACGACACAGCAGGCTACAAGGGAAACTGGAAAGAAGGATTCAGACCAGAACAATTGATCACCGGCAACCCTGATGGGAAAATGACTCCCTTACATAAGACCAATCAGTAACACCTGATTCCCAGTCCTCACAATCCTCACTAGTACCGCTTGTAACCACCAGAGGGAGCCTCTGCTCAGAACTCATCTCAAACCCATTCACAACATTCGCCCCAATTTTTATTTTCCCAAGGGTAACAAGACTCCAAAGGTTTTTGTGCAATTTGTCCTGAGCATGCTGATACCCCATATGTGGGTGTAAACCACTTTTTGGGCACACGGCAGAGGTCGCAAGGGAAGGAGCGCCGTTTGACTTTTTCAATGCAGAATTGGCTGGATGCCATGTCGCGTTTAGAGAGCCCCTGATGTGCCTAAACAGTGGAAACCCCCAACAAGTGACCCCATTTTGGAAACTAGACCCCTTAAGGAACTTATCTAGATGTGTGGTGAGCACTTTGAACCTCAAAGTGCTTCACACAAGTTTATAACGTAGAGCCGTGAAAATAAAAATTCATATTTTTTCCACAAAAATGATCTTTTCGCCCCAATTTTTATTTTCCCAAGGGTAACAAGACTCCAAAGGTTTTTGTGCAATTTGTCCTGAGCATGCCGATACCCCATATGTGGGTGTAAACCACTTTTTGGGCACACGGCAGAGGTCGCAAGGGAAGGAGCGCTGTTTGACTTTTTCAACGCAGAATTGGCTGGACGCCATGTCGCATTTGTAGAGGCCATGATGTGTCTAAACAGTGGAAACCCCCCACAAGTGACCCCATTTTGGAAACTAGACCCCCTAAGGAACTTATCTAGATGTGTGGTGAGCACTTTGAACCCCCAAGTGCTTCACAGAAGTTTATAACGCCCGGGCATGAAAATAAAAAATCATTTTTTCCACAAACCTGATCGTTTAGTCCCCAATTTGTTATTTTCTTAAGGGTAACAGGAGAAATTAGACCACAAAAGTTGTTGTCCAATTTGTCCTGAGTATGCTGATACCCCATATATGGTGGGGGACCACTGTTTGGGCGCACGGCAGGGCTTGGAAGGGAAGCAGCGCCGTTTGACTTTTTCAAACCAAAATTGGCTGGAATTGAGATTGGACACCATGTCGCGTTTGGAGAGCCCCTGATGCGCCTAAACAGTGGAAACCCCCCACAAGTAACACCATTTTGGAAACTAGACCCCCTATGGAACTTATCTAGATCTGTTGTGAGCACTTTGAACCCCCAAGTGTTTCACAAAACTTTATGATGCCTGGGTGTGAAAAAAAATAAAAAGTTTTCCACAAAAATGATTTTTTAGTCCCAAATTTTTTATTTTTCACAAGGAAATTGGACCCTAAAAGTTTTTGTCCAATTTGTCTGAGTACGTTGATACCAAATATTGGGGGGGAAACTGTTTGGGCGCACGGCAGGGCTTGGAAAGGAAGTAATAACGTTTTGGAATGCAGACGTTGATGGCGGTCATGTTCCGCTTGCAGTGCCTCAGATGTGCCTAAACAGTGGAAAACTACCACAAGTGACCCCATTTTGGAAACTAGACCCCCTAAGTAACTTATCTAGATCTGTGGTGAGCACTTTGAACCCCCAAGTTTTTCACAAAAGTTTATAATGCCTGGATGTGAAAAAAAAAACAATTTTCCACAAAAATGATTTTTAGGCCCAAATTTTTGATTTTTCACAAGGAAATTGGACTCCAAAAGTTGTTGTCCAATTTGTCCTGAGTACGCTGATACCAAATATGTGGGGGGGAAACTGGGCGCACAGCAGGGCTTGGAAAGGAAGTAATAACGTTTTGGAATGCAGACGTTGATGGGGGTTATGTTCCGTTTGCAGTACCCCAGATGTGCCTAAACAGTGGAAAACCCCCACAAGTGTTTGAACCCCAAAGTGCTTCACAGAAATTTATAAACGCAGAGCCGTGAAAATAAAAATTTATTTTTTTCCTTAAAAATTATTTTTTTAGCCAGCTATCTTTTATTTTCCCAAGGGTAACAAGAGAAATTAGAACCCAAAATTGGTGTGCAATTTGTCCTGAGTACGCTGATACCCCATATGTTGGGGTAAACCACTGTTTTGGCGCACGGCAGAGCTCGGAAGGGAGGGAGCGCCATTTGACTTTTTGAACGCCACGTCGTGTTTGGAGACCCCCTGATGTGCCTAAATAGTGGAAACCCCTCAATTCTAGCTCCAACCCTAACCCCAACACTCCCCTAACCCTAATCCCAATCCTAACCCTAATCCCAATCCTAACCCTAATCCCAACCCTAATTGTAACCCTAACTCTAATTGTAGCCCTAACCCTAATTTTAACCCTAACCCTAATTATAACCCTAAGGCTAGGTTCATTTTGCATTTTACCAACCCGTTCAACACATAGCGTTGACGGGCTGGTAACGGTATAGCATAACGCGATCGCGTTATGCTATACCCGCTAGCGCAGAGGAATCAGCAGATGATTCATCTGCGCTAGCGGTGACGGAGCCCAGACGCTGCAGCCCGCATCTGAGGCTCCGTCACTGAATGATGGCACATCGCGAAGGCATGCCGCTTTACGGCATGCGTTGCGATGTGCCCTCAAATGGGGGTGAATGGCAGCGTTAACGGACTGCGTTACACCGCGTTATACCGCGGTGTAACGCTGTCTGTCTAACGGACTGCCATCACGCAGTATGAACCCAGCCTAACCCTAACCCTAATTATAACCCTAACCCTAGCCCTAACCCTAACGGAAAAATGAAAATAAATATAATTTCTATATTTTATTATATGTCCCTAACTAAGAGGGTGATAAAGGGGGGGGCTTATGTACTGTTTTTTTTTATTTTGATCGCTGTGATATTTTATCACAGTGATCAAAATGTACTTTTAGGAGAATGAATGAAAATTTTTTTGAATCTGCCGCAAGGCAGATTCGGTGGGCGCACTGCGCATGCGCCCGCCATTTTTTTTTTACAGGAATAAGACCCGGGAGCCTTGGACCTGCCGGAGGACACCGGGAGGTACAGGGGGAGGGGACTGGGGACCCTAATTCTCTCCCCTCTGATGTGCGATCACATCAGAGGGGAGAGAAATCTTTTTTTTTTTTTTTTTTTGCGGTAACTACCGACCCGGATCATGTTTTCTGGGGTCTCGGCTACCCTCGGCAGCCGAGACCCCAGAAAAAATTGCCCACCCCCCCGGCAGATCGCGGCGGGCGCACTGAGCATGCGCCCGCCATTCAAGATGGCGGCGCCACCGGAGGAGGCAGATGGGCCCGGGGGCCACAAGGGGCAGATTGGGGGCCACAAGGGGGGGATCGGGGAACCTTTTTCTCTGTCCTCTGATGTCCGATGACATCAGAGGACAGAGAAATTAAATGGCACATCAGATTTTTTTTTGTTGTTGCGATCGCTGTTATAGGGTTAATAACGGTGATCGCAACATCGGGTCGGTAAAAACCGACCCGATTCATGTTCTCTGGGGAGAAAATGCGCCTCTGTGGGGCGCTATTCACTTTTTCCACAGCGCCGTTAATTAACGGCGCTGTGGTTTAAGTACCCTTAATGACCGCCGTTAAAAGGCGTATCGGCGGTCGTTAAGGGGTTGAAGAAAAAATATACCTAAAAGAGTATTGGATATTTTAACAAATGTTTAATAGGTTAGAGTAGAGTAGGGTGCTGCCAAAAGAGTCTAACTTGTCGTGGTGGTGGTTTAAAAAAATCTTTTGGCCAAAACAAAAGCTGCTGGCTGTGCATGTGATCTGGTGTTAGATGGGAACTGTTAATATCTGATTCATGAGGACATGGTGGTGAAGTTGAGTTTTTCCAAGAGTGGGCGGTGTAACTGTGGAAGCTTGGAGGCACAGCTGGGGTGGAGCCTGGGCGGAGTCACTAGTGCACACAGCATCCGCCCTTGTTTACTGGGCGGATGTTTACTGTTATATAGGGTTCTGTTTTCCTCTGTTTCAATTGTTGATTAGGTTCTTTGCTTCTCCTACTGCTTTCTTACTAATTGATTAGCTTTCTGCCAGTTGGTTGGCATATACTGCTGGGGAGGAGCTAACCCTTTTTTTGCATAGTGTCAAACTCCTAATAGCAGCAGCATACACCCATGGTTCCTGTGTCCCCCAGTGAAGGCTCAGAGAAAAAGATTTTACGGTGAGTACCCAAAAATCTTCCTTTCTCGCTCGCTTCATTGGGGGACATAAGAACCATGGGACATCCAAAAGCAGTCCCAAGAATGGGACAAAGTATATTATCCTCAGGTTAGAGCTCAGGCCACTGCTGACCTTTCTACCAAGGTTCGCATCCAATGAAGCATAAGTGTGAACCCTGTAGAATTTGATAAAAGTATGAATGGAAGCCCATGTAGCAGCTTTTCAGAGCTGCGAAGCTGACGCCTGGTGGCAAACGGCTCAGGAAGCTCCCACCGAACGAGTGGAGTGTGCTTTGATCCTCAGTGGGCGTGCTCTACCTCTTAGTCGGTAAGCCTCAAGAAACGGTAGAACGGAACCATCAAGCAATGGTGGACCTGGATAGAGGGAGAACCTTCCATGGACCTTCTGGGATAATGAACAGAGACTCTGAGCACCTGATAGGCTCCATCGTGGACAGGTAAACACGGAGTGCTCTCTCCAGGTCCAGCTTGTGTAGTGACTGGCTTCGGGGGTGAGAGGGAGACAGGCAAAAAGAAGGAAGTACGATGTCTTCATTCAGATGAAAGGAGGAGATCACCTTGGGAAGAATGGATGGAACCGGACGTAGGACCACCTTGTACTGGTGAAACACAAGGTAAGGAGAACAACAAGAGAGCGCTGCCAGCTCTGAAACTCGCCTAGTAGAAGTAATAGTAACCAGGAAAGCAACCTTCCAAGAAAGGAATGTGGAAGAGATCTCACGCAGTGGCTCGAACGGAGACTCCTGTAGAACATCGAGAACTAAATTAAGGTCCCAGGGGTCAACTGGAGGACGGTAGGGGGGAAATAGAGTGAGCGACTCCTTGAATAAATGTTTTGAGCTGTCAACGAACGGCCAGATTTCTTTGAAAAAGAATGGAAAGGGCAGAGACTTGTCTCTTAAGGGAGCTAAGGGACAGTCTGGACTCCAAACTCGACAGCAGAAAAGACAAAATGGATGGGAAGTGAAAAACCATTGGAGCGATCCGATGGATTTCGCACCAGCGAAAAAAAGACTTTCCAGACCCGGTGTTAGATGCGAGAGGTTGAGGGCTTCCTTGCTTTACTCATGGTCTGGACGACTTGATCAGAGAAGCCGGCCGACTTCAAAACTGCGACTTCAACAGCCATGCCGTTAAGGCTATGTACACACGTTGCACAAATGCTCTGTAATTTTGCAGAGCATTTGCGCAACTCCCCGCCTCAGGTAAAATGCATACGTAATTAGTATGCATTTTCCTGCAAAACACAAGCATTTTGCGAGCGTAATTAGCTTGCAGAATGCTAGCGTTTTCCAAGCGATCTGTAGCATCGCTTGGAAAACTGATTGACAGGTTGGTCTTTATGATTACCCTGGGAATCAGCGGTAGAGGTGGAAACAAGTATGGAATGGAGAACTACGTCCAGGGTATTGCTAGTGCATCGGATCCGATCGCTAGCGGGTCGTGAGATCTGGACACAAACTGCAGTACCTTGTGGTTGAGTCTGAACGCCATAATGTCAATGTCCGGAGTCCCCCACCTGAGTCAGATCCTGTGAAAGACTGACGGATTCAGAGACCATTCACCTGCGGCGAGACTCTCTCCGCTGAGAAAGTCTGCCGCCCAGTTGGCCACTCCTGGGATGTGCACCGCAGAAATTGCTGGGACATTCTGCTCGGCCCAAGACAGAATCTGAGCAACCTCTGACATCACCGACCGACTTCGAGTTCCCCCTTGATGGTTGACATACGCCACTGCCGTGGCATTGTCGGACTGGACTCAAATCGGACATCGGTAAAGAAGCTCCTGCCAATGAAGCAGAGCGAGAAATATTGCTCTGAGTTGCATAATGTTGATTAGAAGGGACAATTCCTGAGCGGACCATCAACCCCGGACCGTCAAATCTTGGAACACTGCTCCCCAGCCGAGGAGACTGGCATCCGTTGTTACTATCTTCCAGTGGATGGGTAGGAAAGACCTCCCGAGATGGACTGATGTGGAACACTCCTACCATTCCAGGGAATTCTTTATCTGCAAGGGGAGTGAGACAAGCCGATTCAGGGAATGGATCGATTTGTCCTATCTCGCCAGAAGGAAGAGTTGGAGAAACGCGTGTGAAACTGAGCAAATGAAACTGTTTCCATTGAGGCAACCATCTTGCCTAGTATGCTCATGCAGAAGCGGAGGGAATGGGGAGAGTGACCTCTGAGACCGAAGCTCGCATGTTGTGAATGTGTTAGAAATTAATTCTGAGCAGAAGCTCCCTCTGGTGGTTACAAACAGTACTGAACCATTCAATGAAGATTGGCAATCAGGAGTTACAGACTGGTCTTATATAAGGGAGGTTCCCTCCCATCATGGTTGCCGGTGATCAATTGTTCTTGTCTCAACTGTGGTTCCTGGTTCACTTGGAAGCTTGCTGAGTCTTGCCTCTTCTCCTGCTCTCAGATAAGATATTTTCTGTTTTTGTTTTTGCGCTTGCTTTTTGCATTGTTCCCTGCACTTCTGTGGAGGTCAGCCAGGTCCCCTCCGGGGGCTTGTGCTCCTCTCAGTTTATCTGAGCCACTGTTATTTGTTCATTTGCCTTTTCCAGTTTTTTCAGTGGCTGCAGCTTAGTTTTGTTACACCAGAGAACTAATTTAGGTGGTAGAGGTCGTGTGATCTCAGGTGTTTTTGCAATTTGTAGAGTTGGTATTTTTTAGGGTTTTTTGGATTGCAGTAAGTGTCCTTCCTATCCTTTTTCTTTCTAGGCAGATTGGGCCCCAACGTTTGCTCTTACTATTTTCTGTCTGTGTCTGTATTTCCTCTTGTCTAACCGCCATCACATGTTTGGGGGCTTCCTATGTTCTTTGGGGATCTGCTCCGGGGCAGATAGCTTTCCTCTTTCTATCTTTAGGTGTAGTTAACCTCTCAGGCTGTGACGAGGCGTCTAGGACCAACGTAGGAATGCTCCACGGCTGCCTTTAGTTGTGGTGGTTAGTCAGAGTACTGCAATCCAGTAGATTCCAACCTCTCTGGTGTATTGCCGTTTTTGCCTGCTCTCCTCAGCTACCAAATCATAACAGTATCACCGGCCAAACTGAAAATTATATGGTACTCAACAGAAGGGAAAGATAGTAAAAGGAAAAAGAAAAAGGAAAGTTGTCAGAAATTTTTTTTTTCTCTGTTGCATTTTTTCCCTCTTTTTCTCTGGGTGCTGAGGAGGAAAATTTTTTTTTTTTTTCTCTCAATGGAGTTTGCACAGTTGTCTGGCCGTGTGGATCAGCTTGCCACTGAAGTTCAGAGTATTGCTACCTATCTTGCAGGGTTGCCGGTTGTGGAACCTAGGATCCCCATGCCAGATTTATTTTTGGGGGATCGAGCTAAATTTCTGAATTTCAAAAATAACTGTAGGTTGTTTTTTGCCTTAAAACCTAAGTCCTCAGGGAACGCAGCACAGCAGGTTCAAATTGTCATCTCTCTCCTGCGTGGCGATCCTCAGGATTGGGCTTTTTCCCTGACACCTGGGGACCCTGTTTTGAGTAATGTTGATGCATTTTTTCTGGCTCTGGGGTTATTGTACGATGAACCTAATGTCACTGATCAAGCTGAAAAAACCTTGTTGGCATTAAATCAGGGGCTTGAGGACGCTGAGTTGTACTGTCAGAAATTCCAAAAGTGGGCAGTCCTGACCAAATGGAATGACGATGCTTTGGCAGCCCTTTTTCGGAAGGGTCTGTCAGAGAATGTAAAAGATGTTATGGTGGGTTTCCCTGCTCCCTCTGGTCTCAATGATTCTATGTCATTAGCAATTCAAATTGACAGACGTTTGCGTGAGCGTAGAGGTATGCGTGGAATAGTGTTGCCTTGTGAACCAGCTTCTGAACCCATGCAGTATGATAGAGTGGCTTCTAGGGCACAGCGTCATGAGTTTCGAAAACGCAATGGGTTATGTTTCTACTGTGGTGACGCCTCTCATGCTATTTCAGTCTGCCCTAAGCGGTGAAGACGTTTTGCACGCTCAGTTGTCTTGGGTAGTGTTCAGACTAAATTTCTGTTGACTGTTACCCTGATTTGCTCCCTGTCCACATTTTCTGCTCAGGCTTTTGTTGATTCGGGAGCAGCTATTAACCTGATGGATTTTGATTTTGCTAAACGTTGTGGGTTTCCCTTGATACCCCTACGGAAGTCTATTCCCTACTGGGGATTGATTCTACCCCTTTGGCTGAGAATAAATCCCAGTTCTCTACTCAGGTGATAATGAGGGTTGAACCTGATCATCAGGAGAGTTGCAAATTTTTGGTGCTGTATAATCTGCATGACATTATTGTACTAGGTTTCCCTTGGTTACAGTCTCATAATCCTGTTTTGGATTGGAAATCTGTGTCTGTAACCAGTTGGGGCTGCCAATGTGTTAATGCCAACACTCCTGTTTTTTCTGCCTCTCCCAGGCTCAGGATGTTCCTGACTTTTTGACTGATTTTTCTGATGTGTTTAGCGAAAGTAAATCTGCATACTTGCCCCCCCATAGGAGCTATGACTGCGCTATTGAATTAGTGCCTGGTAGTAAATTCCCTAAAGGTCGCCTTTTTAACTTGTCTGTACCTGAACATGATGCTATGCGGTCTTATATCAAGGAGTCATTGGAGAAGGGTCATATCAGACCATCCTCTTCACCCTTGGGTGCCGGTTTTTTCTTTGTGGCCAAAAAGGATGGTTTATTAAGGCCGTGTATTGATTATCGTCTCTTGAACAATATCACTGTGAAATATCAATATCCGTTACCCTTGATTTCTGACCTGTTTTCCAGGGTGAAAAGTGCTACTTGGTTTACCAAGCTTGACCTCAGGGGGGCGTATAACCTTATTCGCATTAAGCACGGGGATGAATGGAAGACGGCATTTAATACCCCAGAGGGGCATTTTGAGTACCTAGTGATGCCCTTTGGGCTCACTAAGGCTCCTTCCGTCTTCCAGTCCTTCATGAATGACATTTTCAGGGATTTTGTGGATAAATTTCTGATTGTTTATTTGGATGATATCTTGATTTTTTCCAATGACTGGGACTCTCATGTGAAACATGTTCGGACTGTGTTACAGATTTTGAGAGAGAATGCTCTGTATGTGAAGGGATCAAAGTGTCTTTTTGGCGTACAGAGGATCTCATTTCTGGGATTCATTTTGTCCCCATCTGTTATTGAAATGGACCCGGTCAAGGTTCAGACCATCTGTGATTGGGTCCAACCTACTTCATTAAAGGCTCTTCAGAGATTCTTGGGTTTTGCCAATTTTTATCATAAATTTATTGGTAATTTCTCTGTTATTGTTAAACCATTAACTGATTTGACCAAATTGGGTTCTGATGTGGTGAATTGGCCTCCTGAGGCAGTCTCTGCGTTTCAGGAACTTAAGCAGAGATTCACTTCTGCTCCTGTTCTACGGCAGCCTGATGTTTCTCTGCCATTTCAGGTGGAGGTTGATGCCTCTGAAATTGGGGCAGGTGCCGTTTTGTCCCAAAGAGATCCAGAGACCTCTAAAAGTAACCCTTGTGCCTTTTTCTCTCGAAAATTTTCTCCAACTGAACGTAATTATGACGTGGGTAATCGGGAGTTATTGGCCATGAAGTGGGCTTTTGAACAGTGGAGACATTGGCTGGAGGGAGCCAAACATCAGGTGGTGGTCCTCACGGACCATAAGAATCTGGTTTATCTGGAATCAGCCAAGCGACTTAATCCTAGACAGGCCAGGTGGGCCTTGTTTTTCACACGTTTTAATTTTGTGGTTTCCTTTCTTCCTGGCACTAAGAATGTTAAGGCGGATGCGCTCTCGAGGAGTTTCCTTGCGGACTCTCCTGAGTTATCTGATCCTGCTGTTATTTTGAAAGAGGGTGTAGTTCTTTCCGCCATCTCGCCCAATTTGAGACTGGCTCTGGAAGGGTGTCAGGAGGATAAACCCGAGCGCTGCCCTATTGGGAAATTGTTTGTCCCAGACCGGTGGAAAAGAGTGTGATGTCTGAGATTCATTGTTCCGCGTTGGCCGGTCATCCCGGAATTTTTGGTACCAGAGACTTGGTTAGTCGGTCCTTTTGGTGGCCTACTTTGTCTCGTGACGTCAGGGAATTTGTGCAGTCCTGCGGGACTTGCTCTCGCTCCAAGCCTTGCTCCCGCTCTAGTGGTTTGTTGATGCCATTGCCTGTGCCCAAGAGACCATGGACCCATATCTCTATGGATTTCATTTCCGACCTCCCTGTTTCTCAGAGAATGACCGTTATCTGGGTGATTTGTAATAGGTTTTCCAAAATTATACATCTTGTGCCATTACCTAAGTTGCCTTCCTCCTCCGAATTGGTGCCTCTGTTCCTTCAGCACGTGGTTCGGTTACACGGCATTCCTGAGAACATTGTGTCTGACAGAGGAGTCCAGTTTGTTTACAGATTTTGGAGGACTTTTTGTTCTAAACTTGGTGTTCAATTGTCTTTCTCCTTGGCTTTTCATCCTCAGACCAATAGACAAACTGAGAGAACAAACCAGACATTGGAGACTTATCTGAGATGCTTTGTGTCTACTGATCAAGATGACTGGGTCTCTTTTTTGCCTTTGGCTGAGTTTGCTCTTAATAATAGGGCTAGCTCTGCCACTTTGATGTCTCCATTTTTCTGCAATTTTGGGTTTCACCCTCGATTTTCTTCGGGACAGACGGAGGCTTCTGTCTGTCCAGGTGTTGACTCTGTTGTGGAGCGTATGCAGCAGATTTGGGACCAGGTAGTGGAGAGGTTGTCCCTCTCTCAGGAGATGGCCCAGCGGTTTGCCAACCGGCATAGGACTGATGGTCCTCGGTTTGAAGTGGGGGACTTGGTCTGGTTGTCCTCAAGAAATATCCTATGAGAGTTGCATCTCCTAAGTTTAAGCCTAGGTTCATTGGACCTTATAAGATCATGGAGATTCTTAATCCTGTTTCCTTTCGTTTACTTCTTCCAGGGACATTTAGGATCCATAACGTGTTCCACAAGTCCTTATTGAAGAGGTTTGTTGAGCCAGTGGTTCCTATGGCTGCGCCTCCTGACCCTGTTTTGGTTGAGGGCAATCTGGAGTATGTGGTTGAGAAAATATTGGATTCTCGTTTTTCTAGACGGAAACTCCAGTATTTGGTTAAGTGGAGAGGTTATGGTCAGGAGGACAATTCTTGGGTGTTTGCTTCAGACATCCATGCTAGGAGACTGATCCGTGCGTATCACAGAGCTCATCCTGACCGACCTGGTTGCCCAAGTGAGGGTTCGGTGACCCTCCTCAAGGGGGGGGGTACTGTTGTGAATGTGTTAGAAATAAATTCTGAGCAGAAGCTCCCTCTGGTGGTTACAAACAGTACTGAACCATTCAATGAAGATTGGCAATCAGGAGTTACAGACTGGTCTTATGTAAGGGAGGTTCCCTCCCATCATGGTTGCTGGTGATCAATTGTTCTTGTCTCAACTGTGGTTCCTGGTTCACTTGGAAGCTTTCTGAGTCTTGCCTCTTCTCCTGCTCTCAGATAAGATATTTTCTGTTTTTGTTTTTGCGCTTGCTTTTTGCATTGTTCCCTGCACTTCTGTGGAGGTCAGCCAGGTCCCCTCCGGGGGCTTGTGCTCCTCTCAGTTTATCTGAGCCACTGTTATTTGTTCATTTGCCTTTTCCAGTTTTTTCAGTGGCTGCGGCTTAGTTTTGTTACACCAGAGAACTAATTTAGGTGGTAGAGGTCGTGTGATCTCAGGTGTTTTTGCAATTAGTAGAGTTGGTATTTTTTAGGGTTTTTTGGATTGCAGTAAGTGTCCTTCCTATCCTTTTTCTTTCTAGGCAGATTGGGCCCAACGTTTGCTCTTACTATTTTCTGTCTGTATTTCCTCTTGTCTAACCGCCATTACATGTTTGGGGGCTTCCTATGTTCTTTGGGGATCTGCTCCAGGGCAGATAGCTTTCCTCTTTCTATCTTTAGGTGTAGTTAACCTCTCAGGCTGTGACGAGGCGTCTAGGACCAACGTAGGAACGCTCCACGGCTGCCTTTAGTTGTGGTGGTTAGTCAGGGTACTGCAATCCAGTAGATTCCAACCTCTCTGGTGTATTGCCGTTTTTGCCTGCTCTCCTCAGCTACCAAATCATAACACTCGCGCATGAGTACTAGAGACTTTTCCTTGGGTACGAAATTCTTTGCTTGGGCGGTGTCAAAAAGCATCCCAGAAAAACAAGATGTTAGAGCGGGATCAGAGACAACTTCGCGGTGTTGATGATCCATCCCAGATAAGAGTGTCCAGGGTGATCTGCAGGCTCTCCTGGCACGCTGAGGGGGTTGCGGCCTTGATGAGAATGTCATCTAGATAGGGAATGACGAGGATGCCTCTGCTGCGTAGAATGGCCATAGCTGTCGCCATTACTTTCGTAAAAACTCTGTGGGCGGTGGCTAGGCTCTTGTGTGCGAACGGAGACGATAACGCCAGCCTTGAGGAGGGAGTCGACGGCCTTGAAAAAAAATGGAATGAGAGAAGCATTCTTCGGTGGACGGGACTCGAAAAACGAAATAAAGGGAGTGTTGAAAACTCTATTTTGTAACCGTAGGAGACGACTTCTCGGACCCAAGCGTCATCTATTACAGATAGCCACTCGTCCCGGAACTGAAGGATACCACCACCCACCGTGAAATACCTCCCAGGTGGGGGCGACCCGTCATGCCGAGGAGAATCTGTGAGAACCTGACCTGGGTGGCCGGCGTTGGGCAGGTCTTGCAGGCTGGGGCTGCTTTAAAGGAGGGCCTTTATCTTTGTTGACGCACTGGGGACTTGTCCTTTCGGGGGTTATTGAGCTGAAAACCTCCGAAAGAAATGAAAGGGAACTATACGACAGGGCGTACATTTGACTCTCTGTTGGGGTAGAGACGTACTCTTCCCTCCCGTGGCATTGGAGATTATCTTGTCCAGCTCTTCTCCAAAGAGATGAGAACCGTGGAAGGGAAGACCCACGAGGGAGTTCTTTGAAGCGGAGTCCGCGTTCCAAGCTTTCAGCCATAGGATCCTGCGAATGGTGATGATGTTGCCAGCTCCTAGAGCTGAACAGGCAGCTGCATCAAGGGACGTGGACAAGAGATAATTTCCCGCATGGCCGATCTTGTCCGCAAGATCTGCCAGCTCGTCTGCAGAGGCACCAGAGACAATACCCTGCCGGAGATATTTCGCCCATGTGGAAACAGCCTTGACTACCCAGGTAGCTGCGAAGGCTGGGCAGAGGGATGAACCCGCGGACTCAAAGGCAGACTTGGCAAGAGATACAATGTGTCGTCGGAAGGTTCCTTTAAGGAGGAACCGCCAGAGAGGGAGAATGCTAGTGGCCAAGCGGAGGGTCCACAGCGGGAGACGCTGCCCACTTGTTAAGCAAGTGAGGTTCAAAAGGATACAGGATGCTCATGCGTTTTCTTCTCTGGAAACGCGTGTCTGGGTGCTGCCATTACACCTCGATTATAATGTTGAACTCGTCGTGGTTGGCAAAGGCTCAGGGAGGGCGCTTCGTTTTCCTGAAAGACAGATTTCTCCTTCTGAGCAGACTGAGTCCTTTATGTTGAGTCTCATTAACGGCGACAATTAGACTATCCATCGTGTTACGCAGTTTGGAGACCTGTGTGGAGTCCAGCTCGGAGTCTGACTCAGAACATGGGTCTGACTCTAGCGCTTCTGGGGTGTCGGAGGAGGGAGATAGCTGGTGTGCTGGAGGACAGTGAACTAATGCGGGCATGCTTTTTGGAACTTCTGGACTTCCTGCGATAGGAATCCCTTTGGGTATGCGAGGGGTTAACATCTGACCCGAGTGGGGCAATTGTGACCCGCTGGCAGGGGCAGGATTAGGAAGCCGTTCCAAAACCGAGACCAAAGGGTGAGATACTTTTGGTTAGGTCAGCTACAGACTGAGATAGAGATGTCACCCATTCAGGAGAGCAGTGGGGGGCTCCTGGGAAGACATAATAGGTGGTTTGCAATTATGGCAGAGGGATGAGGTCTGACCAGAGGGTAATTTCTTGTTACAAGAGGAACATGCGAAGTGTACTACGATGGGAGGAGGATGGGAGTTAGACTCCCTGGAGTTAGATATAGATAGGATAAAAGTGGGAGAAGAAGAGTATGTTCTAGGGGAAGCTGCCAGGGATGAGAGCTGATCCCCCAGTGACAAAGCTTACAGACCTGGATCCTGGCCAAGAGAAACGATAGTCAGAGCACCAGGGGTAGTAGTTTGGAGTCGAGAGTGGCAGGGATGATCCTGCAGACGTGAGATCGTGCCAGGTCTTGGGTGGAGCCTGATAACGCATGCAGATTTCCCACTCAGGGAAGGAGGGCCAGAGAAAAGGGTGCACAGCATCGCCGGGTCCAGGGAGAGAGGACCGCTCTGATAGGCTGGCGGAAGTGGGTGGAGCATCGGCGCGAGTGATTGGGCAGCCTATTGGAGGAGTGGCCTAGCCCTGTGGTAGGCCGAAGTCGGGGACTAAATTTGAGCCGGGAAGCCGCAGGGGGGGAAAGGGATGGCGCTGTAGGCGTCGCAGGCCCCTAGGAAGCTGGGGATGGGACCGGAACGCTGCAAATTAATCCCTGGTCTGTCTATCCCTTAAAGGTATATTTTTTTTTTCTGAGAGGAGCCCTCTGTACTCCCGCATCATACCTGTCAAGAAGATCCCACATCCCTCTTCACAAACTGGCATTGCAAAATATAGGGACAACAGTCTAAAGGTCTAATAAAAATACAAATTTTATTGAGGTATTTAAAAAGTATGCAGGTCAGAGACACAACGGGGGAAAACACAACACATAATACACATGACAAAAAGAAAGGGCTGAGGGCACGGAGGAACCTGAGCAGAAAGTAATCTATCAGCAACTGAGAAAATCAAGCCATAAAAAATATCTATGGCACATGGTGTAAAGTACAGGGATAAGACATTCTGCTAAATAGCGGTAAGTACCACAACTAATTAATCTGAACCCATACCACCAAAAATGTTTCATAAAGCCAAGGTAAAGTAATAGTGGAATAATTACCAAATAGGTGCCCAGGTCCGCCAGCTCCCAGCCCACCCTGACGCGCGTTTCGGAGTGTGGAACACTCCTTCCTCAGGGGGCATGGATGTAAAGCCCAAAGCAGGGGAACTATTTATACCAGCTGCCTATGGATGCGCGCAGGCGCCGCTGTAGACACACAACTGATCAGCGGCCATCACGGACCATGAGAGCCGGAAATACGTGGGGCCCCACGTGGTCCGGCGTCTGACGTCACAGGAAGTGACGCGACCAGAGATGCGAACAGACGGCGCAATCGCAAACATCACGGCCTGGAAGCCAGGATCCAAGGTGAATGCAAACAATAAGAAAGCGTTACTTGCGTCACATAAAGGGGATGGTAGCATCGCTAAGATATGCAATATGCAATATTTAAATACACAATGACACAAGATCATAATACCAATACAAACAAATAAATGAACAGGCTGTAACAGTAAAATAAAAAATTCAAAGAACCATAATAATTGGCAAAACATATCAAAAATACAAAAATGCAAAAATACAAAAAAAGGGAGCACATGCATCAATCTAAACATTATGACAATGCATAAGATAATGACAGCCATAATATGACATGTAAGCAGCAATCACAACCAGTAAATACAAAACATTAGAAATACAATAAATTTACAGTCATGTACAAAAGTTTTGAGAATGACACAAATATTAATTTTTACAAAGTCTACTGCTTCACTTTTTCTAATGGCAATTTGCATATATTCCAGAATGTTCTAAAGAGTGATCAGCTTAACAGCAATTACTTGCAAAGTCAATATTTGGCTAGAAAATGAACTTTATCCCCCAAAACACATTTCAACATCATTGCAGCCCTGCCTTAAAAGGACCAGCTAACCTCTTTTCAGTGATTGCTCCATTAACACAGGTGTGGGTGTTGATGAGGACATGGCTGGAGATCAATCTGTTATGATTAAGTAAGAATGACACCACTGGAAACTTTAAAAGGAGGCTGGTGCTTGGCATCATTGTTTCTCTTCTTTTAACCATGGTTATCTGTAAAGAAACATGTGCAGTCACCATTGCAATGCACAAAAATGGCCTAACAGGGAAGAGTATCGCAGCTAGAAAGATTGCACCTCAGTCAACAATCTATCGCAACATCAAGAACTTCAAGGAGAGAGGTTCCATTGTTGCCAAAAAGGCTCCAGGGCGCCCAAGAAAGACCAGCAAGCGCCAGGACAATCTCTTAAAAGTGTTTCAGCTGCGGGATCGGGCTACCAGCAGTGCAGAGCTTGCTCAGGAATGGCAGCAGGCAGGTGTGAGTGCATCTGCACGCACTGTGAGGCGGAGACTCTTGGAGCAAGGCCTGGTCTCAAGGAGGGCAGCAAAGAAGCCACTTCTCTCCAGAAAAAAACATCATGGACAAACTGATATTCTGCAAAAGGTACAAGCAGTGGACTGCTGAGGACTGGGGTAAAGTTATTTTCTCTGATGAATCCCCTTTTCGATTGTTTGGGACATCAGGAAAACGCCTCATTCGGAGAAGACAAGGTGAGTGCTACCACCAGTCTTGTTGTAGGCAAAATGATGTGCACACTGTTAATCTAATGATGGTGCTGGTTGAACCCCCAGTGACGTCGGCTCCATGCGCAGTTGTGAGGAATGCGCTCCTGCGTGCCAAGCCTCGTTTTGGCTTCCTCAGCCGCACATTAGTCTATGACATAGACGGAAGTGATCTCAGACGCCGGGACTTAAAGCGCCACTTCCACCACCGCCATACACACCTTCACTTACTGGACGGATAAACCCTTACCGCTATTATCTCTAGGTTGGTGCCTTCTCTACCTGCTGGAACGCTTGTATATCTCTGGGATATGTTTATTAGAAGGTGATCTTTATCTCTAACTATTTCCTCTATCCATTATATATAGTGCACGGAACCTGCCCTCTGCAACTCTCTTTCTCTCCACTAATAAGGTTAGTCATATTTTGTACCATCCTGATCAGTCTCCCTGAAATCCCTACTATACGTTTTACTTTGAGATTTTACTTTGATATTTTCCTTTTTTTATTAAAAACCACTGATTAGCTGGCTTTTATACATATTCTCTAACTAGCGATCTCATGTATAGAGATAGGCATTAATACAAGTCACTACTGAGAGAGTACCATTGGTACCATTGATATCTATGAAATATTGGTTACTTCTACAGTCATGGACAAAAGTTTTGAGAATGACACAAATATTAATTTTTACAAAGTCTACTGCTTCACTTTTTCTAATGCCAATTTGAATATACTCCAGAATGTTATAAAGAGTGATCAGATTAACAGCAATTACTTGCAAAGTCAATATTTGGCTAGAAAATGAACTTTATCCCCCAAAACACATTTCAACATCATTGCAGCCCTGCCTTAAAAGGACCAGCTAACCTCTTTTCAGTGATTGCTCCATTAACACAGGTGTGGGTGTTGATGAGGACATGGCTGGAGATCAATCTGTCATGATTAAGTAAGAATGACACCACTGGACACTTTAAAAGGAGGCTGGTGCTTGGCATCATTGTTTCTCTTCTGTTAACCATGGTTATCTCTAAAGAAATACGTGCAGTCATCATTGCAATGCACAAAAATGGCCTAACAGGGAAGAGTATCGCAGCTAGAAAGATTGCACCTCAGTCAACAATCTATCGCATCATCAAGAACTTCAAGGAGAGAGGTTCCATTGTTACCAAAAAGGCTTCAGGGCGCCCATGAAAGACCAGCAAGCACCAGGACCGTCTCTTAAAAGTGTTTCAGCTGCGGGATCGGGCTACCAGCAGTGCAGTGCTTGCTCAGGAATGGCAGCAGGCAGGTGTGAGTGCATCTGCACGCACTGTGAGGCGGAGACTCTTGGAGCAAGGCCTGGTCTCAAGGAGGGCAGCAAAGAAGCCACTTCTCTCCAGAAAAAACTTTACCCCAGTCCTCAGCAGTCCACTGCCTGTACCTTTTGCAGAATATCAGTCTGTCCATGATGTTTTTTCTGGAGAGAAGTGGCTTCTTTGCTGCCCTCCTTGAGACCAGGCCTTGCTCCAAGAGTCTCCGCCTCACAGTGCGTGCAGATGCACTCACACCTGCCTGCTGCCATTCCTGAGCAAGCACTGCACTGCTGGTAGCCCGATCCCGCAGCTGAAACACTTTTAAGAGACGGTCCTGGTGCTTGCTGGTCTTTCATGGGCGCCCTGAAGCCTTTTTGGTAACAATGGAACCTCTCTCCTTGAAGTTCTTGATGATGCGATAGATTGTTGACTGAGGTGCAATCTTTCTAGCTGCGATACTCTTCCCTGTTAGGCCATTTTTGTGCATTGCAATGATGACTGCACGTATTTCTTTAGAGATAACCATGGTTAACAGAAGAGAAACAATGATGCCAAGCACCAGCCTCCTTTTAAAGTGTCCAGTGGTGTCATTCTTACTTAATCATGACAGATTGATCTCCAGCCATGTCCTCATCAACACCCACACCTGTGTTAATGGAGCAATCACTGAAAAGAGGTTAGCTGGTCCTTTTAAGGCAGGGCTGCAATGATGTTGAAATGTGTTTTGGGGGATAAAGTTCATTTTCTAGCCAAATATTGACTTTGCAAGTAATTGCTGTTAATCTGATCACTCTTTATAACATTCTGGAGTATATTCAAATTGGCATTAGAAAAAGTGAAGCAGTAGACTTTGTAAAAATTAATATTTGTGTCATTCTCAAAACTTTTGTCCATGACTGTAGAAGTAACCAATATTTCATAGATATCAATGGTACCAATGGTACTCTCTCAGTAGTGACTTGTATTAATGCCTATCTCTATACATGAGATCGCTAGTTAGAGAATATGTATAAAAGCCAGCTAATCAGTGGTTTTTAATAAAAAAAGGAAAATATCAAAGTAAAATCTCAAAGTAAAACGTATAGTAGGGATTTCAGGGAGACTGATCAGGATGGTACAAAATATGACTAACCTTATTAGTGGAGAGAAAGAGAGTTGCAGAGGGCAGGTTCCGTGCACTAATATATAATGGATAGAGGAAATAGTTAGAGATAAAGATCACCTTCTAATAAACATATCCCAGAGATATACAAGCGTTCCAGCAGGTAGAGAAGGCACCAACCTAGAGATAATAGCGGTAAGGGTTTATCCGTCCAGTAAGTGAAGGTGTGTATGGCGGTGGTGGAAGTGGCGCTTTAAGTCCCGGCGTCTGAGATCACTTCCGTCTATGTCATAGACTAATGTGCGGCTGAGGAAGCCAAAACGAGGCTTGGCACGCAGGAGCGCATTCCTCACAACTGCGCATGGAGCCGACGTCACTGGGGGTTCAACCAGCACCAATCATTAGATTAACAGTGTGCACATCATTTTGCCTACAACAAGACTGGTGGTAGCACTCACCTTGTCTTCTCCGAATGAGGCGTTTTCCTGATGTCCCAAACAATCGAAAAGGGGATTCATCAGAGAAAATAACTTTACCCCAGTCCTCAGCAGTCCACTGCTTGTACCTTTTGCAGAATATCAGTTTGTCCATGATGTTTTTTCTGGAGAGAAGTGGCTTCTTTGCTGCCCTCCTTGAGACCAGGCCTTGCTCCAAGAGTCTCCGCCTCACAGTGCGTGCAGATGCACTCACACCTGCCTGCTGCCATTCCTGAGCAAGCTCTGCACTGCTGGTAGCCCGATCCCGCAGCTGAAACACTTTTAAGAGATTGTCCTGGCGCTTGCTGGTCTTTCTTGGGCGCCCTGGAGCCTTTTTGGCAACAATGGAACCTCTCTCCTTGAAGTTCTTGATGTTGCGATAGATTGTTGACTGAGGTGCAATCTTTCTAGCTGCGATACTCTTCCCTGTTAGGCCATTTTTGTGCATTGCAATGGTGACTGCACATGTTTCTTTACAGATAACCATGGTTAAAAGAAGAGAAACAATGATGCCAAGCACCAGCCTCCTTTTAAAGTTTCCAGTGGTGTCATTCTTACTTAATCATAACAGATTGATCTCCAGCCATGTCCTCATCAACACCCACACCTGTGTTAATGGAGCAATCACTGAAAAGAGGTTAGCTGGTCCTTTTAAGGCAGGGCTGCAATGATGTTGAAATGTGTTTTGGGGGATAAAGTTCATTTTCTAGCCAAATATTGACTTTGCAAGTAATTGCTGTTAAGCTGATCACTCTTTAGAACATTCTGGAATATATGCAAATTGCCATTAGAAAAAGTGAAGCAGTAGACTTTGTAAAAATTAATATTTGTGTCATTCTCAAAACTTTTGTACATGACTGTAAATTTATTGTATTTCTAATGTTTTGTATTTACTGGTTGTGATTGCTGCTTACATGTCATATTATGGCTGTCATTATCTTATGCATTGTCATAATGTTTAGATTGATGCATGTGCTCCCTTTTTTTGTATTTTTGCATTTTTGTATTTTTGATATGTTTTGCCAATTATTATGGTTCTTTGAATTTTTTATTTTACTGTTACAGCCTGTTCATTTATTTGTTTGTATTGGTATTATGATCTTGTGTCATTGTGTATTTAAATATTGCATATGCATATCTTAGCGATGCTACCATCCCCTTTATGTGACGCAAGTAACGCTTTCTTATTGTTTGCATTCACCTTGGATCCTGGCTTCCAGGCCGTGATGTTTGCGATTGCGCCGTCTGTTCGCATCTCTGGTCGCGTCACTTCCTGTGACGTCAGACGCCGGACCACGTGGGGCCCCACGTATTTCCGGCTCTCATGGTCCGTGATGGCCGCTGATCAGTTGTGTGTCTACAGCGGCGCCTGCGCGCATCCATAGGCAGCTGGTATAAATAGTTCCCCTGCTTTGGGCTTTACATCCATGCCCCCTGAGGAAGGAGTGTTCCACACTCCGAAACGCGCGTCAGGGTGGGCTGGGAGCTGGCGGACCTGGGCACCTATTTGGTAATTATTCCACTATTACTTTACCTTGGCTTTATGAAACATTTTTGGTGGTATGGGTTCAGATTATTAGTTGTGGTACTTACCGCTATTTAGCAGAATGTCTTATCCCTGTACTTTACACCATGTGCCATAGATATTTTTTATGGCTTGATTTTCTCAGTTGCTGATAGATTACTTTCTGCTCAGGTTCTCCGTGCCCTCAGCCCTTTCTTTTTGTCATGTGTATTATGTGTTGTGTTTTCCCCCGTTGTGTCTCTGACCTGCACACTTTTTAAATACCTCAATAAAATTTGTATTTTTATTAGACCTTTAGACTGTTGTCCTATATTTTGCAATGCCAGTTTGTGAAGAGGGATGTGGGATCTTCTTGACAGGTATGATGCGGGAGTACAGAGGGCTCCTCTCAGAAAAAAAAAAATATACCTTTAAGGGATAGACAGACCAGGGATTAATTTGCAGCGTTCCGGTCCCATCCCCAGCTTCCTAGGGGGCCTGCGACGCCTACAGCGCCATCCCTTTCCCCCCTGCGGCTTCCCGGCTCAAATTTAGTCCCCGACTTCGGCCTACCACAGGGCTAGGCCACTCCTCCAATAGGCTGCCCAATCACTCGCGCCGATGCTCCACCCACTTCCGCCAGCTATCAGAGCGGTCCTCTCTCTCTTTGGGCCCGGCGATGCTGTGCACCCTTTTCTCTGGCCCTCCTTCCCTGAGTGGGAAATCTGCATGCGTTATCAGGCTCCACCCAAGACCTGGCACGATCTCACGTCTGCAGGATCATCCCTGCCACTCTCGAACTCCAAACTACTACCCCTGGTGCTCTGACTATCGTTTCTCTTGGCCAGGATCCAGGTCTGTAAGCTTTGTCACTGGGGGATCAGCTCTCATCCCTGGCAGCTTCCCCTAGAACATACTCTTCTTCTCCCACTTTTATCCTATCTATATCTAACTCCAGGGAGTCTAACTCCCATCCTCCTCCCATCGTAGTACACTTCGCATGTTCCTCTTGTAACAAGAAATTACCCTTGGTCAACCTCATCCCTCTGC
>JARQOD010000001.1:820352423-820416354 GCA_033576555.1 Oophaga sylvatica | reverse complement strand
GGGGGGGTGGAAACACAAATTGGCAAGGATTAACTAGGTCCCTCCTCAAAGTCAGATTGTGCCACAGACTACCTTTATCCTCCAGCATTTGGGGTTTCGCTAATTGGCAAAAACAATCTAAGCACTAAGGCAAGAGGCAGCAGACCCAAGCCAAGCACTGATGTACAGGAGGCAGGCGAGACCCTCCTAGCAGAGGCTTATGTCCCAGGGGCAGAACGACTGATGCATTTACTGCAGGTCTTGCTAGAGGTCTCTTCAATCCACTATAAAAGTGTCTCAAGATTCTTGGATCGGTAGGACAGGAGCCTAGTGAAGCAGGAAGCGCAGGTTGCCATTTTTTACTAGCGCTAGGTTTCCTGTCCAGCTTTAGGGCATGGCCTTCTCTAACCTATCTGCACCAGAGTGATCTGAACAGTTTCCTGTGTTGCTGCTGCTTGATTTTTCTTTCAAAGTCCAAGAAAAGATAATGGGTGAGTTTCTTTTAATGAAATGAGATAAAGGTTTTAAAGTGTATGCTTGTTTTGTTTGTCTTTGGTTATGACAGATCCTAGACTTAAGCCCCCGTCACACTAAAGGCACTGTCACACTTAGCGATCGCACTAGCGATCACAACAACACCTGGCGAGATCGCTAGTGCAATCGCTATGTGGTCGCTAGTTAGCTTCCAAACACAAAGATCTCATCAGTGATCAGCGATCTGTATCACAACCTCTGTGGTCGTTGGGAAAACCTAGTCCCACCTGCGACGCTGGTAAAGTCGTTCATAAAGGGTGTCACACTCAGCGATTTAGGCTCACCAGCGGGACACCAACAACCAAAAAACGGCTCAGAACGTTCATGAACAATCAGCGACATCTCAGCGGGGCCACTTCGCCGCTACATGTCACACACAGCTAAGTCGCTAACAAGATCGCTACTGTGTCATAAAATCGGTGACTCTTTAGCAATCTCGTTAGCGATCTCGCTTGGTGTGACAGTACCTTAAGCGAGATCGCTGCTGAGTCACAAGTTTTGTGACGCAACAGCGATCTCGCTAAGTTTGACACGTACCAGCGATCAGGCCCCTGCTGTGAGATCGCTGGTCGTGTCGGAAATGCCGGACCTTTCTTTGGTCGTTGAGATCCCGCTGGGTAGCATGCATCGTGTGTGTTTGACACCTTTTACCAACGATCTCGCTAGTGACTCAGCACTGAGACACATCGTTACACAGGTCGCTACGGGTCTCAGATCATTGCTGCGTCGTTGGGAAGATCTGACTGGCATCTCACCAGCGACCACATAGCGACGCAGCAACGATCCCTGCCAGGTCGTATCGTTGTCGGGATCGCTGTTGTGTCGCTGAGTGTGATGGTACCCTTAGGCCAGGGTCACACTAGCAGATGGTATCCAATGCAATATGCTAATGACCCTCGGCTCCTGCTCTGCTGCGTGCGAGAGCCGAGTATCATGCTACTGTGCACAGAGCGGATTGGAGAACAGCTATAGCAGTGGCAGAGAAACTAATTTCTCCATCTTCTCCATTGCCGGGTTCTGCGTATATCGCACAGCACTGAGATGATATCCGAGTGATGTGCGCTGTGCCACTTGAACCCATAGGCTTATATAGGTGCGAGTGAGCCGAGACTCGGCCGCGTGTCGGTGATAATCGTCAGCATGCTGTGATTTCACTTGCACGTAGAATACAATCGAGAAAAAAAAAAAAAAACGCTGATGGAAGCAGACCCCATAGATTAATACTAGTCCCAGTGCTATGCGATGTTTTATCGCATAGCACTTGTCCGTAGTCATCACTAGTGTGACTTCGGCCTCAAGGTCCAAAGCACAGCACAATATATACACAAAAACCTATAGAAGGAAAAAAAATGAGGGAAACACAGCTGTAACTAAGTAAATAAAAAGCAAAAAGTGCATTTAAATAATTTTTAATAATACTGTTTTTGATCAAAAATGGCATAAAAGCCATCCCACCGCGACAAGGTAACTGACTGGACAGTCCTACACTGTCTAATATTAAAAACCTTACCATGGTTCAATGTCGACCTCAGTGTGTGAATAAGAGCAGACAAGAGAACACCAGTCTGGGGAAGCCTTATATACAATTTCCAGCTCAGGAGAGGGAGGCCACACCCCAGCTTGCACAAATGCAATAAAACAAAGGAAAAAAAAATTTGAGCTTAACTTGGTACACATGCAGCACATAAGAGCATATTCACATTGGCCATAAAACCCTGTTTTAACTAATTTAAATGCACTTTTTGCTTTTCATTTACTTGGTTTTTAGTAATACTATTTTTGATCAAAAATCGCATAAAAGCCATCCCACATGTGCTGCATGTGTACCAACTCACGTTAAGCTGAAATTTGGTGTTGTTTTCTTTGTATTATTGCATTCTGTGTTAGCTGAGGAGTGGCCTCACTCTTCAGAGCTGGAAATTGTATACAAGGCTTCACCAGACTGGTGTTCCACTGGTGGGGCCCCAGTCCTCTTGTCTGCACTTAGGGCCCCGTCTCACATAGCGAGATCGCTAGAAAGATCGCTGCTAAACAGCAGCGATCTCGCTATGTCTGACACGTACCAGCGATCAGGCCCCTGCTGTGAATCGCTGGTCGTGTCAGAAATGCCAGGACATTTTTTTGATCGCTGGTCTCCCGCTGGCCAGCATGCATCGCTGCGTGTGACAGGCAGGAGACCAGCGATCTCCTGGTAACCAAGGTACACATCGGGTTTCCAAGCACGGGCTGTGCCTGGAAACCCGACGTATACATTGGATACCAGCGCGCTGCTGCAGGGGAGATGGTAACCAAGGTACACATCAGGTTTCCAGGCACCGCGCAGCGCCTGGAAACCCTACGTGTACCTTGGTTACAAGCTCCCTGCATCAGTGCGCTGGTATCCAACGTACACTGCGGGTAACTAGGCGACGTTACCCGCAGTGTCGCTGTCCTGATCGCTGCCTGTTTGGCAGCTCAGCAGTGATCATGTAGCAACACACAAGCAATCCTGATCGTTGTCGGGATCGCTGGTGTGTCGCTATGTGAGACGGGGCCCTTACTCACACACTATGGTCAACATTGACCCATGGTAAAGTTTTTAATATTAGATAGTAACTGTCCTTCAAGAGTTACCTTGACGTGGTGGGATGGCTTTTATGCTATTTTTGATCAAAAACAGTATTACTAAAAACTCTTATTTAAATGCACTTTTGCTTTTTATTTACTTAGTTACAGCAGAGTTTTGCTCACTTTTTCTTCTGTGGGTTTATATGTTTTATGGCCAGTGTGAACATGCTCTTATGTGGTGCATGTGTACCAACTCAAGTTAAGCTCAAGTTTTGTGTTTTTTTTACAATATATACACAAGTCAAATATATAGAACTTGCATGCTTGTGCAAAATAAAAATTTTTTTTTATGTAAGTCCAATTCAGCCATCCATTAATCACCCTCCATGTTCAGATCCCAATATACAAACTGACCATGGATATAATGACCAGAACCTCAGGCATATATAAGATCAAA
The DNA here is from genome assembly GCA_033576555.1 of Oophaga sylvatica. Taxonomy (NCBI): domain Eukaryota; kingdom Metazoa; phylum Chordata; class Amphibia; order Anura; family Dendrobatidae; genus Oophaga; species Oophaga sylvatica. The sequence goes on along the minus strand of JARQOD010000001.1, from coordinate 820,412,837 downwards.
GAATTTGCTTGGGTTACGAAACCAGTGATAAGTCACTACAAGGACAGTGTTTTACAGATGGTTGAAATATTGCACGATTTAATAATGCTTTACTTCTTGCATATTTGACATGATTGCGGAGTCTACTTTACATTTATAGGAGTCTGACGGCCACTCTCCTGGATGTCATTTATCAGATTCTGCAGCTTGCATTTTTTAATAAAACAATTCTGCCCCAGTCTTAATTCAAGTTTAGGAGAAATTAATAGAGAGCCAATACACACATTTAATATTTTATTCACTGTTGTATAAAACAAATTTAAGATAAGCGACCCATAAACCAACATAGAAAAATGTGTTTAAGGCTGTGGTTCCACGGTCCGAACCACAGCGCTTTGAACGGAGCGGAAATTCCTGCTCCGTCTAAGCCCCGCCCCCTTTATGACGCGCGATCTTTCCGGAGGTGTTACAGGACACCTCCGGAAAGAACGCAGGGCTACATAGCCCTGTGTTAAATTCTGTTGCGGCGACGCACCGTCGCCGCAATACGCGAGGACATGCTGCGGTCTAAAAAGACGCCCCGCATGTCCGTTTACGCAGGTCTGCCACCTGCGTATTGTTACGCATAGTGTAGACGGGATTTCTTGAAATCCCCTCCACTATGCTGTAACATCTGGACGCTGCGTGTTTGGCGCTGCGCCAGCGCACAGCGCCAAACACGCAGCGTTTTCTGACCGTGGAAACTCACCCTTAAAGTATCAAAACTGAAAGAAGGTTGTAAGTTTATATAAAATTCACCAGGTATTATACACCCAGTATAAAACAGCTAAAATCAGGCACTTGGCAGGAGAGTAGACCATGGAGACACGATGGCTGCACTGGAAGACATTAATTTTCTGCATGGAATGTCTCATTCCTTGTTAGGCTGGCAGCACAAGGGTGTAAGGCTCCATTCACTTCCTCTGTTGCAATTTTCATGGTTTTCGTTGAAGGATGTGGGAACCACATTGTTTGACAAATGGGTTTGTTGGGTTCCAGATCCGGCGTTTAGTAATTTCCAATTATATACAGGAACCTAAAGATGGACGCAGAGCCTAATACAAGTCACATTCCAGCTAGACGTTCATTTTGTTCTGTAGAGTCCTTGACAATTACAAGAAGCACATCAGATCTTAAGATACCGACAGAAGCGATCTAGCCCTCAGACGTCTGTCCGTGAATCCCATGTGGGTTCCATCTGTAATTTTCACCCATTATTCATGGTGCTATTCACATGTCGGAAAAAATAATCATGAAAAATTGTGTCAATTTTTGATCCGAGTCACAGAACAAAAATTATCCACAAGTCTATGGGTCGGGGACAATCACAAACAGCACACAGATGGAGACTCTTACAATGTAATGAATAGGAGAACTGTATGTGAAAAATCATGATGGTAAAAACTGAAATACTGACACTTAGCACCAGAGCATGCCAAGATAACGCCTTATCCGAGCACATTCGCTCATCACTATTATACCATGGAGATCTTTGGGGCTGGAGAAATAAGGAAGGCACCATACACACTGCAACAATCCTAGTGATCTCAGAGCTAGGACAGAAATAGAACAGCAAGTCTAATGCTAAGTGCACTGTGCTGGGAGATACATGGAGCCTCCACAAATCAAGCCACCCTGTTATTATAAAAGACACATATAAAGGAGAGCTATACAAAAGAAAAGACAATCAGCCATCACATACATTAGAGATAGTGTCCAGACACGACTAGTGGCGGAATGTGCCAGCCTATCTAGAGCATTTCAGCTTTATAGAATCTACATCAAACAGATGTGATGTAGGAGATTATAAAAGAGTGATGCCCTGAAAGCAGTGATCTTATTCCTCAGTGTCAACTTCATCCGGTCTTGTGTTCATATTCTTTTTTGGCTAGAACAGAAAATACACAAGTTAATAATACAGGACTCCGGCTGTCATGACAAAAATGAAAGCTGACCCCACAGAACCTCTCTGGATTTCTTACCTTGCTTCTGGTGCCAGCACTCTGCAGAAAGAAGAAATACACCTTAATGTACAGCTGCGTCCAATACCTGAACACCATCAATACTGTATATACAATCATGAGAAATTAAGTACAAACTAAGGAGAACTACAACACTGTCATTCAGGAATAACCGGGCCAAAAGGGCTTGATCATTTTTTCATTAGAAGCATTTGGCAGTTTGCAGGTCTGAAGCAAACAGTGTATTTATATGGGTCGTCCACCTAGAGAAACAATATTTATTTTTACATAAATACTTGTATTTTGAGCTAAAAATCACTTTTGCAATTCAGGGTCATCATAAATCTTCTGTTTTGCTTCCCAGTACTTACAACCTAGATGTGGTTTGTGGTTTCAATGAGCTCACTACAATTCTCAGTTAACCCATTCTGCAGCTAGCAATAGGAATCGCAGCACAGAGGCTATAGAAGGCAAATTCTGCAACATTTTTATTGAAACCCAATTACAAAAATTATTTTTAGACAAAAATATATGCATTTTGGAAAACAAAAAAAACTCCAAATGTAGACAAGCCCTCTCCCCTTTAACACAATGCCATGCTGCCCATCAACCTGAGAAGGCTTATAAGGCAATTTCCATACAATTTTGAAACATTCTATAGTGAGAGATTATGCACAAACGACCATGTGTTAAAATCCGCATTTCTAAACTTTCAGTCTGCTCTCAGGTGGAGCAGCAGAAATCTGGTGACAGATTCTCTTTGACCTATTCCAAATGCAAGTTCTGCATATATGGAGCAGGCTCAAGAGCTGAGCCCGCTCCATACACAGCTGGCGTCTGCATGTAATAGCAGTGACAGGAGCAAGCTCCAATCTCCGCTGTTTAACCTTTTAAATATTGCTGTAAATCATTGACAGTTTGGAAAGTCATTCTTTGCTGACAGGGTCCCTTTAAATAACATCATCTGATAACTTGTTTGCCATTTATTAATTGTACAGTTTATTCCTCACTTAATATGCCTTAACCCCTTCCCAACCTGTGACACAGCGTATGTGTCATGAAAGGATCGCGTTCCTGCGGGTCGGGTGACCGGGGTCACTGAAAGGTGACCCGACCTGCAGGCACAAGACCCTTTGTGCTCCACCACAGGGGGATTGGCTTAACCCCCACATGGCTATGATCGCTCTGATTGTCTGTTAAAAATTAAACAGTGCTCCCTTTATTCCGAGCCCTGACGTGTGCCCAAACAGTGGTTTACCCCCACATATGGGGTATCAGCGTACTCAGGAAAAATTGCACAACAACGTTGGGGGTCTAATTTCTCCTGTTACCCTTGGGAAAAAAAAAAAAAATTGGGACTAAAAAAAATTTGTGGGAAAATTTTTTTTTATTTTCACAACTCTGCGTTATAAACTTCTGTGAAGAACTTGGAGATTCAAAGTGCTCATTACACATCTAGAGGAGTTCCTTGGGGGATCTAGTTTCCAATATGGGGTCACTTGGGGGGGGGGGGGGTTTCTACTGTTTAGGCACATCATGGGCTCTGCAAACGTAACATGACGCCTGCAGACCATTCCATCAAGTCGGCATTTCAAAACATCAATACTTCCCTTCCGAGCCCCGACGTGTGCCCATACAGTAGTTTTCTCCCCCATATGGGATATCAACGTATTCAGGACAAATTGGACAACAACTTTTGGGGTCTAATTTCTCCTGTTACCCTTGGGAAAATAAAAAAAATTGGGGACTAAAAGATCATGTTTGTGGAAAAAAAATTATTTTTTTTTCATGCCTGGGCGTTCTAAACTTCTGTGTAGCGCGTGGGGGTTCAAAGTGCTCACCGCACATCTAGATAAGTTCCGTGCGGTGTCTAGTTTCCAAAATGGGGTCACTTGTTGGGAGTTTCTACTGTTTAGGCACATCAGAGGCTCTTTAAACGTAACATGATGCCCGCAGACCATTCCATCAAAGTCAGCATTTCAAAACGTCACTACTTCCCTTCCGAGCCCCAACGTGTGCCCGAACAGTGGTTCCCCCCCACATATGGGGTACCAGTGTACTCAGGACAAACTGTACAACAACTTTTGGGGTCCAATTTCTCCTGTTACCCTTGGGAAAATAAAAAATAGCGGGCTAAAAAATGATTTTTGAGAAACAAAAATGATTTTTTTTTTATTTTCACTGCTCTGCGTTTATAAACTTCTGTGAAGCACTTGGGGGTTAAAAGTGCTCACTACACATCTAGATAAGCTCCTTGGGGGGGTCTAGTTTCCAAAATGGGGTCACTTGTGGGGGTTTCTACTGTTTAGGCACATCAGGGGCTCTGCAAACGCAACATGACCCCGCAGAACATTCCATCAAGTCTGCATGCCAAAATTGCGCTCCTTCCCTTCTGAGCCCTTCCGTGCGCCCAAACAGTGGTTTATGACCACATATGAGGTATCTGTGTACTCAGGAGAAATTGCCCAACAAATTTTAGGATCCATTTTAACCTGTTGCCCATGCAAAAATGAAAAAATTGATCCTAAAATAAAATTTTTGTTGGAAAAATTAAAATGTCCATTTTTTCCTTCCACGTTGCTTTAGTTCCTGTGAAGCACCTGAAAGGTTAATAATCTTCTTGAATGTAGTTTTGAGTCGCTTGAGGGGTGCAGTTTTTATAATGGTGTCACTTTTGGGTATTTTCTACCATATAGACCCCTCAAAGTGACTTCAAATGTGAGGTGGTCCCTAAAAAAAATGGTTTTGTAAATTTTGCTGTAAAAATGAGAAATCGCTGGTCAACTTTTAACCCTTATAACGTCCTAACAAAAAAAATTTTGTTTCCAAAATTGTGCTGATGTAAAGGAGACATGTGGGAAATGTTATTTATTAACTATTTTGTGTCACATAACTCTCTGGTTTAACAGAATAAAAATTCAAAATTTGAAAATTGCAAAATTTTCATTTTTTTTCACAAATAAACGCAAAAATTATCGACTTAAATTTACCACTAACATGAAGTCCAATATGTCACGAAAAAACAATCTCAGAATCGCTAGGATTCGTTGAAGAGTTCCTGAGTTTTTACCTTATAAAGGGACACTGGTCAGAATTGCAAAAAATTAAATTGTACAGTTTATTCCTCACTTAATATGCCTTAATTAAATGGGGGAACCCCCTAGTTGGTCGGTTTTTGAAAGTTCCCTTCCAATCAAAGAAAGTTCTGGATCCAAAGTATACTGCTAAGGGATTACCATAAGTCACCTAAATTCCTACTGGGTTCATTGGAGATCCTTTCGTTTGACTTTATTAAATCCAACGTCCCCATAACGAATAGAGTTTTTCCAATGCATGCAGATCAAACACCTGCCAATATCACTATCTCAACGAATTTTGAAATGCTGTGTAAGAGAGGTGTAAGAGAGGTCCGTCTACCAGAGGCCTTATATCTGACCTACAGGGGCTTCTCACAAAATTAGATCATCAAAAAGTTAATTTATTTCAGCTCTTCAATACAAAAAATGAAACTCATATCCTTTCAAGGCTGCAGTTACCCCAGTTGCTTGTGCACCTTTTTCTACTACACTTTTTCCTTCCCCTCAACTTTCCTTTAAAATGCTTGGATACAGCACTGTGTGAACAGGCAGCTTCTTTAGCAATGATCTTTTGTGGCTTACCCTCCTTGTGGAGTGTCAATGACTGCCTTCTGGACATCTGTCAAGTCAGCAGTCTTCCCCATGATTGTGGAGCCTACTGAAACAGACTAAGGGACTTTTTTAAACGCTTAGGAAGCCTTTGCAGGTGTTTTTTGTTAATTATTCTAATTTACTGAGATAATGACTTTTGGGTTTTAATTGGCTGTAAGCCATAATCAACATTAACAGAAATAAACACTTGAAATAGATCACTCTGCAATGACTCTATATAATATATGAGTTTCACTTTTTGTATTGAAGAAATGAAATAAATTAACACTTTGATGATATTCTAATTTTGTGAGAAGCAGTTGTATATGCATGATGATTAACACTCCTCAGACAAGGTTAGCCAGGACTTCAGATATTCGCAGAAAGGAAACAGGGATTTTTGTGTACTCATCGTAAAATCCTTTTCTCTGAGACGCTCATTGGGAGACACAGACCATGGGTGTTATGCTGCTGCCACTAGGAGGACACTAAGCTAATACACAAAGAAATTTGGCTCCTCTTCCGCAGTATACACCCTCTGCTGGCTCTAGCCTGAACCAGTTCGGTGTAAAAGCAGTAGGAGAAGGTTAACATCATACCAAGGTACGATCATTCACATAATATTAGTGATCACATCGGCTGAAAGAGACAAACAGAAGTCGTTAGACTAAAAAGGGTGGGTGCTGTGTCTCCCAATGAGCGTCTCGGAGAAAAGGATTTTACGGTGAGTTCACAAAAATCCCTGTTTCTCCATCGCCTCATTGGGAGACACAGACCATGGGACATCCTAAAGCAGTCCATGGGTGGGAAACAGCCGAAACCTTAATATACGCAGCGAATAATCTGGTTTACAGATGCGCTGCTATCGATTGTAGAATTTATCTGCTAAGGCTAGCCTCTGAAAAGGCTTAAGTGTAATGATTAACTAACATGAGAAGACTGGACCAAGTTGCAGCCCTGCAACCTTGCCGTATCGACGTCCGGGGCCAAATGACCCAGGACGCCGTACTGACGTAGTGGAGTTTACTCTGAGGTTCGCAGGGATAGGAGACCTCAGACTCGGAAAGCTTCTTAAATTGGAGAGCAGATACATCTGGCTACTGCACGTTTTTTTTTTTTTTTAAAAAGGCAGGTAGGCCTTTTCTGTGTTGCTCTGGAAACATAGAGAAAAAACCTATTTGGAGAAAAGCGCTGTTCTGGAAGTGTTTGTTACAGCCACCAGAAAGGAAGCTTTCCAAGAAGGAAGAGTGATAGATACATCTACAGGAGTTTGAAGAAGACCACTTGTAAAGCACCTGAGATCAGAAGAAAACAGGGTGGATAGCATTGAGAGAAAACAGTGCCAGGCTTGAATGGAAACCTTTTGGAGGGACTCCAATATGGACGAAATGGCAAACACAAGTGGGAAACAAACGTGGTTGTTAAAACCACCAAGGGAATAAAGCTTTCTCGAATACGATGGTAAATATGCCTGAGAGTAAATTTCTGGACATTGATGATAACGGTGAACGCTACGTGTGGCGGTCAATGCTCAGGTCGTTAACCCAGCCCACTCGAGTCCTGGCGCTCTGGAAGAGGAAGACCTGGACGGTTTGGTAACCGCAGAGGTAGGGGTCTAGATGCACTAGAACCACGTACCACGCTCGTCGTATTCAGACTGGTGCGACGAAAAAAACAGTGGGATTCCCTCCGCCTTGAACTTCTGGAAGACACTTGGAATTAGCAGAAGAGGCGGAGAAAAAGTATTGGAAGCGAAAAACTGGTGCCACGGAAGTACTAGGTCATCTGACCCGAGGACAATTGGGTCACAGAACGGATCTAGAAATGCCGGGACTTTGGCGCTTAGCGTAGAGGCCATTGATGTCTATATGCAGCGTTACCCAGCATTGTCAACCGTGCTAAAAGGCTTCCAGGGAAATTAATAAGAATCCTGGGATCAGGCCCTGGCGGCTGAGAAAAAAAGTGCGCCAATTTCCTACCCCTAGAACGTGAGCTGCCAACAAAAAGGTAAATGGTTTGTTTCGGCCTTTTGCCGAATGCGAGCTACGTCAAGCATAGCTCCTGTGGTTTGTGAGCCCTCCTGACCACAGATGTATGCCACAGCCGTGGCGTGTACTGATTGGATCCGGGGGAATGACCATCGGGAAGCAGGCAGAAATTGGATGACTAGTCTGATTGCCCGGATTTCAAGAAAATTGATCAGGAGACTTGATTCCCAAAGGGCAAGCGTCCCTGGACCGTGTGGTGGCGGGAGAGCACTCTCCAACCTAGGAGACTGGCGTCAGTGGTCAACACCAGCGCAGGAACGGGAAGAAAGTACTTTATCATAGTCTTAAGGACAACAACGTCCACTACCTCAGAGACCGCCTGATCCGGAGGGACTGGCGAAAAATAGCGGTCCAGAGGATGGATATCCGTCCAACGCTGGTAGCAATGTCTGCTACAGACGACGGAGATGTAGTTGAGGGAATGGATTGTCGGCACCATTTTTTTTTTTTAGACCTGCATTCCAGACTGCAGGAAAAGGGGACGGCCGAGAGGAAAATTCTAGAGCTTCCTGGATCAGTGAAAATCTTTCCTGAAGGGAGAATTATCAACACTCGGGAAGTGTCCAGGCCGGAAACGAGGATCCTCTGAGATAGGATGAAAAGGAATTGCGCAAGTTCTCTAACCGACCTAGACGAGTGAGTGTCCACGGTGATGCTGACCCTGTCTGCACAGGCTTGAACGTGCAACCTCTTGAAAAGGAGGTCGTCTGGGTAGAGTGGAATCACTATGCCCCGAGAGCACGGGATAGAAATAACGGCTGCCATGACCTAGGAGCAGAGGCTGAACTGAAAATGGTTGTCTGCGATGGCCTAATAAGGTGGGGCCGCTTGTTCCTTTTGTCCTTAAAAGACGGGACCGGAGGAAAAGAGTTGGCGAGAGGAAACAGGAATTCTATGTCCGTATCTGGAAACCACTAGATTTCAGATCCATGGTCGAGAGTACCCGCCAGCCAGACCTGGTAAAGCAGGAGTAGATGGATGTCTTTCTTTCTTTCTGTCCGCGTCTTTCAGATACTGCAATGAGTCATTAAACAGAGAAAACATGTGTGAAGGGGTACCCTTGAGTTTGGACCGTGAGGGTCTGCGTTCCCAGGAATGTAAGAGCTTAAGGAAGTTAGAGATTTCTTCGAAGGGGAATCTGCTCGCCACTCTCGGAGCCATAAGGCTCTGCTGATGGTAATGGCATTGGAGCTATAGGAGCGTCGCCGTCCGATGTCCCTAGGGATGCATGTACCCATAGTCCCCGGCCTAGGCTATTTGGTAATCCAGATTAAGCACTTAGTGAGACAAGTTATGGTCTTGACTGATCTTGGCTAGGGCCCTTGTCCAAGCCATCATGCTGTGGCCACCTAGGTGACGGCGAGAGAAGGGAAGAGAGTTGCCCCAGAAACCTCAAAAGATTGACCGCGGACCAATTGGACGGTCAGTGGGGATTTTAATAAACAAGCCGTCAGTCAAAGACAGTAGAGGTTAGTAAGCGAGCAGTAATCTAGGATCCATTGTTGGAGACTCCCTCCACTCTCTTTTTAGAGCGTGGACAAAAGGGTATCGTGATTAAACGGCTGTAGCTCAGAGAATCCTTTGTCCGGCAATCACTATATCTCTGACCTATGTCAGCAACTCAAGGAGATTAGTAAAAAAAACCTGTGAGGACGTTTGGTCCCATTGAAGGTCTCAGTGCATTGTACGGCTCTCAGAGCTCATTAACCGGATCGATGAGGGCCTCTAAGGACTCCTGGTAGTTTGGCAAATCCGGATATACGGCCACATGAGACTCATATCCTGAGTCGTGTATGCTGCAATCCCCAGGGACGGGGGAGCTGGAAAGGGAGCCTGCGTACACCAAAAACAGCAGAATGACTGTGAGATGTTAGTTACAAAAATTGGGCATTCTTTGCTGCTATCAGCCCCTGTCTGAAGACTCGAAGGGCAGAGGGCCTTCGTCGTAAGGTAAACTGAAGCCGGAGACGTTGCCCATTCGTTGGGCTCCTGTGAGAAGATGCAAACTGCACAGATTGCAGTGGATAGCCTTCGCGGTAATAGGGCATTACACGTAGTACGATAGGCGTAAGCGTGCGTTTTATCAGTCAGTGCTCCCAGGTCACATGTCCATGCCGCCAGAGACGGCAGACTGCGTAGCAGTGACTGACGAGTAACGAAGGTCACATGCAAACCACTCGCCATCCGCACTGATTATCTGCTCAATCCACCATCCCTTTGATAGGGAGATGGAGAGGTTTTGTTAGCCTCCAGTCACCATTCATGTTTGGGCAGTGGTGTTCTAGTGGGGCCTCATGGACGCCGCATGGGGCCTCAGATATTAATAGACTTGCAGGAAAGGGGTTAAGCGCTGTTAAGCTTACCCAGGGTCCTGAGTCCTGGAAATGGCGGCCGGGACTGAGTTGGCGCCAGAACAGGTGGGAGGATGCATGCAGAGGGGCCGAAAAGCAGGGAGAGCGCCAAAAAACCGTGGGCGGAGCTACCTGGGAGGGCGGAACTGAGGCCTACCCGGCCAAAAGCCGGGGACTAAATTAGAGAGGTAGCCGCGGCAGTTGGAGAAGGCCGAGGCCCTGCTGGACGGCTGCGGCGGAGACTCGCAGCGGCGCAGGAGCGACTCCGGTGATTAAGACCGCGGCGGCGGCTGCTTTGAGGAAGCCGCAGCGGCGGTTCCTATGAGGCCGGGGCGGTTGAGAGGGCGGCGGCTCCGGAGGAAGCCCGGCGGCGACTGCGGTTCCTGAGAGAGGCCGGTGCACAACAGAAGCGCAGGGCGTTTGGGGCAGGGCGCGGTATGGCGCAGACCGCAGTGGTGGTGATGGCGCAGATCGCGGCGGCAGTCAGACCCACGGCCTTTTATGACAGGCCTCGGCAACTGGTGGGGGATGCATCAGCAGCAGCCATGGAAAAAAAAAAAAAGCGCGGCAGCGTTTGGGTACTCACTGCGGTGAGAGCAAGCGCATATGCGGTCATACTACCTCAATCCGCCATCTCTTTGATAGGGAGGCGGAGAGGGTTAGTTTCTCATGCACTGCTCACTTTTCATGGCGGTAATGTGCCAACCAGTGGCTGTAGCCACGTCGCCGGTATGTAGCAGAGTCGGGAGCGCTGCACGCCATCCATCCTCAATCAACCATCCCTTTGATAGGGAGGTGGAGAGGTCTCTTTTGCCTCCAGTCACCATCCCCTTTCTGGCAGTGGTGGTGCAGTGGGGCCGCACGGACGCCGCATGGAGCCTCTGCATGTTACCTGAAGTAATTTTCCTGTCAGAATTGAGGCAAGCTGGCATGTCCGGCTGAAGAACCTGGCTCCAGAAGGGGGTATTTGGGGGCGACACCCCATGTTCCCGTCTGTTGGTGGTGTGGGGAGAGCGGACCCATTGAAGGATCCGTCGCCCCTGAGGAGAGCTCAGGCCGCATTGAGGTTGCAGAAGGGGATACGGGGAGATGACACTCCGCGTGCCCGCATGTTGGTTTTGGGAGATCGGGACCTTGAAAGGCCCCGTCGCCCCTTGAATCCATAGAAAAAAGCAAAAAAGTAAAAATGAAAATAATAACGTGGGGTCTGAAGCCAGACCCTAGTGCCTCCTACAGACACTAAGCAAGAACTGGTTCAGGCTAGAGCCAGCAGAGGGTGTATAATGCGGAGGAGGAGCCAACTTCCCTTGTGTATTAGCTTAGTGCCCTCCTAGTGGCAGCAGCATAACACCCATGGTCTGTGTCTCCCAATGAGGTAATGGAGAAATAAAGGATGTCTCTTTGAAGGCAAAGGAGGATCGTTTTGATTCCATCTAGGTTCCTTGGGGCTATGTCTGGGCCCAATCTAACATTTAAGATTACTAGGCATATAGATCCCTCCCCCTTTCCCCAATGTGTGCAAATCATTTGTTTCTCTATTATGAGAAAAGAAATAACATATAGGTTTTAAGGGTAGACAATACTTCATCCAGGCTTCAAGGCTTCCTCTACAAGGAATAATTGATTCATAATACTATATCGGTCACGTTGTAGCAGGGTTTGCTTTGAAGCCACTACGGCAATAAGGGTTCTATAGTTTAGGTAAGCATTTTATAAACACTGATGCGCTTTCACATATTAGGAGTTTGTAATGTATTTATGTTATATGCTAAACCTAAAAGAAAAAAAAAAAAATCTCTGAAGACTGGCCACAGGCTTGGTTTCAAAGGAGCTCCATAATGACAAGCACAGGGGTCATCAGCAGACCACCGGCTGTCATGACAACATAGCGTCGACCTGCAATCACGCCACTTTTGACCTGGTGACAAGGCCTCGTTAACATATCCAAACACATTCACATAAAAATGCTCAAAATTTCCTCCTGGGTTGAATTTCTTTGTATTTTACACTAAACTAATATACTCAAAAACATAGCTATAAAGTACACAGAGCAGTTATATCTGATCCCTGGCAACTGAAGTAGTGCAAAGGCCACATAAGATACCAATGAGGTAAATGGCAAGAGGGGGAGAAGTAAATAGAATAAAACAGCAGTGAAACTACAGAAGATATTCCGATTAAAACTTGGGCATAAATAAAATCATCGCAATACCTGTTTGACGCTCCCCAATGACCTAGAGAACCATCGTCTCTGATCATTCTGGCATTCTCTTCCATATTCCTTTTTCTCATTTCGTCATGGTAAGAGCGGCGGGTGTTATTCTGACGATACAGGCCCTCGATTCTAGGTAAGGCACCTGCATTCCCCCTCGTCTGGTTCCTGGAAAACATTGCACCAGCACTCCCTGGTGCTGAAACAAAAGTACACAAATTAATTATGTGAGTAATGTAGTGATGTACAGATAACACAAGCACTATGAACAGAGGCGAATCGACGTCCATTGTGTAACGGCCATGGAGAGGTCACATAGTCCTCTGATCCGTTATAAAATGCAGCTTCATGAAAGGACTGTAACATGTTGCTACGTTTTTCCGCTATAGTTCTATTATCAGAGAATAAAATGTATAACTGGACTCAAACAGCAGTGAAAGACTAAATCCTAGGCGAGGAGTTTGTGCTGGAACGTATATCACTTTAGTTAGTGACATTTGTTGCGGGATTAGATAAAGTAGTATAAAGGATTTGTTATGTTCCTACTACTTTCCAATTTTTTCACTACTCCTCATCAGAATCCGGTTTTTGGCTATAACCGAGTGTCTTTCCACACTGTTCCAGACTCAAATCAATACTTCCCTTCATCCTATTTCAGACTGGCACCATAGGGTGGATGCACATTTGTCTCCATCTTACCACCATAGAAGCCCTTAAGATCAAAAGGGATCAATATTTATCATTGTAAATCCAACTATCATTCTCCAAATAGTACTGCGATTATACTATGGATGCAGGGAAGACATAAGCAGGATCTTAGACTTCTTTCCAAGTTACTTTCCACTACTTACAATTAAAATCAGCTCATGAAATAGAATATTGCACGTAAGCCCGAAGGCAGGTCCCTCCTCTGTATCAGTCTGTCATTGTTAGTTTGTTTACTGTAAGTGATACTGTAATTTGTATGTAACCCCTTCTCATGTACAGCACCATGAATCAATGGTGCTATAGAAATAAATATAATAATAATAATAACACAACAGTTTCGCCTCACCAGGTGAGAAAGCCTAGTGAGGCGAAACCAGTCAGGCTTTGCTGAAATTGTTTTATCTGATGAGCCGATTTAATTGTATATCCCTTAAATAGTGGAAAGTATCTTTTAAGCAGTATATTTCTTTGTCCTCCCTGTAATCTATGGCTATCCAAGATCAAATTGCATTAACGTCCAGAAATGACACTGTTAGCACACGAGCATGCTCAGATAACACCTTATCCGAGCACGTGTGCTCATCACTGGTAATTAGCCTTTCAAAGCTGTGGAGACATGTTGCTTTTCTGAATGTGCCAGCAATGTCCACTGACTGGAGGAAAGAAGGGAAATAAAAACTCCAGACACAATAGATTAAAGTGGATGAAGCCAAACACACAAACATTGACAGTTTAGGCTGACAGGGGTCACTGAAAGATGATGTCTGGGAAATAAAAATCCAGCATGTCAGATTTTGAAATGCCGATCCTTTCGTTCTTGAATAGATAATCCGCATCCAGAGATATCCGATATGGCAGAGGTTCACTGAAACAACACAGGAGTGCTCGGCAAACGTACAAAGTAAGAATGCCGCTCTCATGGAAGGAGAAACCTCGTGTCTTCAACAATTATACAGATTAAGAAAAAAAAAAAAAAAAAAAAAAAAACACTTTCCATCATATTCTATGAAAAGCGGATGAAGGGGCAAAGTGAAACAACAAAAAGAAACAAAGATGGTTCTGATCTTTCCAACAAAGCAAGTTACACCCCCCAGAGCTGGACTCATAGCTACACTGATCAGTACTGCAGTGCTGTTGCATACAGTAACGTCCTCCATGCTGTGTCCAAGTGCTAGCTAAGGAATGATGGTCAGGTGTCCATGCCATATATTGGAATCACAGCAGCCAGTCACCTCCCACCAGGTCAGAGGTAATTGCAAATTAAGATTGAGAGCCTTCAGAGGGGAAAACTGTTGAAAATGTAAGATACAAGCTACATTATAGCCATATATAGTGTTATTCTACATGACACCCACCTACCTTATTCTAAAAAGTTACTCGATAGTAACGTTACCATTTCAGGGCCTCATACACTAAACAAATAAGGGTTGTATTATTTTAGGCAATGATCCTGCCAGTGCTTATGATCAGCAAAGAAAAAAAACCTCAAGGGGTCCGTCAAGCTTTAGAATGATAAAGAACATTTGTTGGATGGCTATTGGTCAAAATGAGCAATTGTTTGTTTCACTCGGTCCAGTCAACCATCATTCGTTATGGGGGAAACAGACTTAACTGATGTGTATGGGGGTGGTGGTGGTTCTACAATTATCCACTAACAAAGTGAGATAAAAGTGCAGGTGAGACCAATAACAAAACAGAAAAAGAATGGAGCAGCCCCTGTGGGCAATTCTAGGTGGATTTCCACATTCATTATCTTGTAATCAAAAGTACTAAGGATCAAACCTTGTAGGGCTAAGGGGGCCCTGTAACTTCTGTACACATCTTCAGCAGAGACATCCTGGGAGACATCAGCAAATGGAGTTGTCTTTTCAGAATTTTGACCCATGTCACACTGATCCTGAGACAGAAGGCAGCAATTAGAAGAGATAGTTACATATTACCATAACAAGACTCTTCTACATAGTAGCAGCTTACACAAGAATATAGGAAACTATAAAACTCTTAGGGTATATAAAAAAAGATATAGAACTGGGGTCAGCTAGAAAGACAATAACGCAACAGGGTCTTGTCCGGACAAAAAGATATCAAATGAATAGAAGAATAGCCGCCTGGCCAGGCTGTGCGACCACAACCGCATGATACACTTAAACAGGCTGCTGCAGGCCCACAGGGATTTTGGGATGACCATTATTTGAGAAGAATGGGTTAATTCCTGCACAGCCTGAATGGAGGAGACCGTTGATGGATGGATTAATGTGATTTTAATGTGTTTCAAAGTTTCACACCTTCAGGACAAACCACAATCCTACAGAAGTGTGAAACTTCGAAACGCGTTGAAAAATAATCCGCATTTTATTTCATCCAGGTCTCTGACTCCATCCATCAGTCTCCTTCATTCATTCAGGCAATGAAGGATTTACCTCATTCTTCCCCAATATTGATCATAAAAATAAATTAAAAAAAATAAAAAAGGTTGCTTAAAAGAAAACAAAAACCTATACAAGTTTGGTATCACCGGAATCGTAGCGATTTGAAGAAACAGGATTCAGAAAAATTGTGGAATTGCAATTATTGATACAATTAATGGTAACATGAGTGGTATAATTCAGAGCTACAATTTGTCCTGCAAAAAAAAAAAAAAGCAATGCCTAAGGGGAGGGAGCAAAAAAAAAAAAAAAAAAAAAACTTGGAGGGAAGAGGTTAAAGAAATCTATCAAATACCTTTACATGGCCAGTCTGTTACTGAGGAGAAATCAGCATTTGAATGGATATGCAAATGAGGCTGAAGAGCAATGTTAGATCTGAAGACTGTCACTCCAGATCTATTATCCGAAGAGCGCCTCCTTTTTCTGCCTGACTGACAACATCTATGCTGTGTGACTTCAAGTGAAGGAGCAACCAGTTAAACATAAGGATGCATTACTGTGCAGGGAATAGAGCAACAGTGACAAAGGCTTCAGATCTACCATAGCACTTCAGTCTCATTTCCAAATCAATTCAAATTTCTCAGTAATGGAGGAGCGGACTGGACACGTAAAGGTATTGTTGCGCTTGTCTTTGAAAGAGCTACATGCACAAATACATTGGGGGTGAAATATTGCTGATTCCCATTAAATTATGGCACATTCTAGCCAGTCGCTATTAGTTTTGGAGTCCTCCCTGCATCACTACATTCCACTGTCGGGGCAAGGTCCCTCTTCCCTCATTACACTGGGATACAGGCACAATTCAACTCAGGAGTTTTATATTTGCTTCTGCCATGCTCACTACATATACTTCTATGTACAGATGTCAAGCACACATCATTGCAGCATTTTCAGTCCTATAGTACTTACTAGCCATGATGAGCACTAGCTTGGAAGTAGGAAATCATCTCTAATCAAATCATTTACACATTAGACAATGATTTTGCAATTAAGGCACCTGATGATGAAACAGGATCTCGCCTTCCATCAGAACACCGCAGAATTCACATGGAATCATGACCGGATTGTGAGCAGGAGGGGAGGAGGACCTGAGATTTTCAGTGAAGTCCGGCAGTGGACTGGGAGAACGTCTTCTGACTGAGGAAGGAGCACCTGGCCCACAAGCAGACTTGGAATTAAAAGAAAAAAAAAGTACAAATGCTGATGAATGGGCGTTTTGAACAGTGTTTCTAGTGTAAGTTTTGGCTGCATCCTGTGACATACCCTTAGCTATGTGCGCACTTTTTTTTTTTTTCTGTGCAGGTTTGTCAGAAAACCCGAAGAATTTTTTAATACCAAAGTGAATGTTTTTTTTTTAATCAATAAACAAAAAAGTGAGGGAGATTCCTTGAGTCTCATGCACACGTTGCTTCATTTTTTCCTTGCAGATTTAAATCTGCAGCATGTCAAATCTTTCAGTGTTTTTTTTTTTTTTTTGCTGCAGATTACACCCATACGAATAGGTAAAAATCTGCAACAAAGGCGCAAGTAAAAGACACAGCAAAAACACACGTATTCTTTCAAAATTTTCTGTTGCAAATCCTAAACATGTGCACATACCCCAATAGTGAAATTGCGTATTCGGAAACTAAAGAAATGGATGTTCGCCATGTTCTCAAGGATAACAGTCACTTTCTATTTGAACTTCTACATACAAAAACTGAAGCTCATTTTAGAGGGTTGACCATAATGGAAGAAAACTGAAAGAAGTCCCAGCACTTGTACCTGGTGCAAGATCAGATCATCTTCAGGAAAGAGCTTCTCACAAAACTCGCAGGGCAGCTGGGTGGCATCGGCTGCAGAGGCAAACACCAGAGTAAATAACATTAAGCAGCAACTGTATGTAGCAAGGCCCTGTTCACACCACGTTTTGGGGTCTGTGTAATGTACACATCAGGAAACAGTGGTATGGGTCACAGAGACTACAATGGCTTCCCTCAGAGGGCCTTCACCAAATTTTTCATGTTGAACTGGACACAATGTAAAACAGACTGCAGAGCAAAATAAAACTATTTTTTTGGTTTGTTTTCTTTGCCACTCAGTTGCAGAGATATTATCAAAGTATATGGCACCTAATGAGTTTAAAAAAAAAAAAAAAAAAAGTCAAAGTTAGTGTTGTGAGCTTTCACTGGGGCATGCACTCCTCTCCCTGTATGATGCTATCATAAGCAGGCAGCAACACTCAAAGGAAGAACATAGTTAAGAGAAGACTTCTCAGCACGGGGTGTACAGTAATGACAGACATCCCTGATCTCCTGGTCTAACCTCCTGCATGAGTCTGTGTAGGGCGAGGGGAAGCCAAGCTGAGCTCATCTACGTCACATTACAAACTCTTCCACCAGATCTCCCATCACTGTCATCTCTGCTGTACTCCAAACACTGCCTGTCTGGAGATGTATCAGAATCTCATTTATGCCGGTTGTGCTCGCCTAGTCATCACTGTGCAGCGAGATGAGAGCAGGTTGTCATTGCATGGCACACAGGAGTAATCCTGGTCAAAGATTTAAAGACAGTCTGATCTGACTGTAGAGCCATTTACAAGTTGATTGAGCACATCAGACAAGAGATTACTGACATCTCAGGACAGGCAATGTGGGGGAAGGAGGGGCAGTATAGCAGAGCTGACAGTTCTAGGTAAGGAGGGAAAGTGATGAAAGTGTCTGTAATGTGACACAGCTGAGCTCAGCTGACACACACTTATGCAGGAAGTTAGACCAGGAGATCAGAGCTGCATCATCACACACTGAGAAATCTGCTTTACGCTATGGCAGGGTGTGTTCTTTCCTTCCATTTGAGTGTTGCTGCCTGCCAATGATTGGTCAGCACTGTACAGGGAGGAGTACACACCCCCAGTAAAAAGCTGATAACACCCACTTGGTCTAGAAAAAGGTTAACTCAGATGTCAAATACGTTAATTTCTAATATCTCTACAACGGAGAGCAGAATTAAAGAAAATATACACATTTATTCTGTCCTGCAGCCACTATTACATTTTATGTCCAGGTCACCAAACATTTTTGTTGAAGGGTCCTCTTTAAAAAAAGAGGACACATCATTAGCTTTTCAAAGGCTTTTCTTGGTGTCACTCCTTAATGCCAATGTTCAGCATGTTTAGCACATCAGTCACATAGGCTACGATGGCAACAGTCTAACAGATGTCACGAATCTGCTCATGACTTATGCCTTTTAAAGAATGTCTCCTTGGGAAGGCATGCCGTTCATTTGTCACCTAGAGCGTTTTGCGGTACCGAATAGTGTTCCATGATAAATGATGGTCATGATGTGAACAGAGCTTAAGAGTCAGAAATAAATTCTACACATAAAGAGCAATTGTACATATGCTAGGCAGCAGAGATGTAAAAAGTTCTAAAAGTATGGATAAACAGGCAACCTACCAGAGGGAGAGCTGGGGGAATTTACGGGCACAGGTTCATTACTGGAGAAATAATTAAGGTTGCTTCGTCCCCTGACATTCGTCTTCATGTTATTATCCTTGCAGTAGAAGTCGTGCCAGAATTGCTGGTTATTTTCAGAAGAGGGACTGTAGCGCTCAGGACTCGCTTGCGTGTCATTCTGGCGACTTTGAGAGCGGAAATCATCAGAACTGCGGAATGCGTTAGAATGTTCTTGTAAAAGATAATCCAGCGGAATATCTTGGTCAAGATCCAGATTAGACTGTTCTCTACCTAAAATGAGAATATGGTATATTACAACAGAGCATCGTTCAACCTCCTACATAACAGCTGTAAGGCTATGTGCACACGTATCCCGCACTTCACTGCCGCGAGAAATACTCATTTTATAGGTATGCGTATTCCCACCAGAAACTAGCGTTTTGCAAGCGTAATTAGCTTGCAGAATGCTAGCGTTTTCCAAGCGATCTGTAGCATCGCTTGGAAAACTGATTGACAGGTTGGTCACACGAGTCAAACAGTGTTTGACAAGTGTGACCAACTTTTTACTATTGATGCCGCCTATGCCACATCAGTAGTTAAAAGATACGTTAAAAATAATAAAAAATCGTGATATTCTCACCTTCCGGCGGCCCCCGCAGCCTTCCTGGTCATCGTGATGCTCCCGGCAACTCCCGTTCCCAGTGATGCCTGGCGACAATGACCCCAGATGACGTAGCATCACGCGAGACCGCTACGTCATCTGGGGTCATTGTCGTAAGGCATCACTGGGAACAGGAGTTCCCGGGAGCGTTGCTGAGGAGCGGGAAAGCTGCGGGGGCCTCCGGAGTGTGAGAATATCGCTATATTTTATTTTAATTATTGTTTTAATAGGGATATGGTACCCGCCCTGGGTACCATCCGCACATGAACCGCTCATAGCCACATGTGGAAAGTAAGAGGTTCAATGCATTCCTATGGCGGCAGAATTGCCACGATTCCAGAAAAACAATGAACATGCTGCGTTTTTTTCGCGGAAAAAAACGCAGCATGTGCACAAAAATTGCGGAATGTATTCTAATAGTATGCTTAATGAATGCTTTTTTTAGGCGTTTTTGCGACAGAAAACCACCGCAAAAAATCCTGAACGTGTGCACATAGCCTTACAACCAGCTTTTAAGGGGGCCATACACCTTTGAGAACAGCTGGCCACATGCTCATTCCGTGGGTTGCAGGAACATATCCAATGCTGCGTTCCCAGGCATCTGCAGACAGGGGAGAGTCAGTGTACATCTTGTGTGTATGGGGAACTTTACTTGTGTTTCTCGGGTATCTCAGACGCAGCCTTGGTGGGAGACCAGGCCCAACACAGCTCAGTTAATGTAAAAGCAACACAGCTCAGATTCAGCCAACAGGACATAGCTGATGACAAGGCAACACGTCTTTTCTGAAGACAGGTAAAAATGGTGGTACATGTACAAGAGGAATGCATATAATAAAATCAGGTCACTCTTTGTAGTGCAGATTAACTAAAATTACTAAACTTACTACTGAACACGTAGTACAAACATGTGGAATTAGTTACAGATCCAAAAAGGTCAGAGTGGGGCATCAGTGCAGAAGGCTCCAGCTGGAGACCAAAAAGTTCAAATGACTTTTTTATTTTTTTTTTTAATCATAGCTTTAAGTACTGCTGCACCAATGACATTGTACCATCTGGCGGCCTGTAGCTGCCACTAGAGGGAGCCTGGGTGCTTACTGGACACTGTATGTAGGTCAATCTGAGCTCCCAATGTCTGTCTGCACTAGAAAAATAACAAAAAAAAAAACAAGCAGTGCGACTACATCTGTGCTGGAGGAGTCTTAGATGGCTGACTGTTCCCCAAATCTGTCAGCTATGGACAGTATATCTAATGTGGGTGACCAGCTGAGAAAAGGTGATAATCCTTATAATCTTGCATATATTAATTCCTTCTGCACCGCCAGATAAGAGACCAGCCGGTCCGCGTTCTACTCTACAATTACATTCTGAAACGTCACTGAGTAATATAGCACTTGCAGAATATTGTGTACCTGCGGGAGCGGCCAGTCAACTGTCAGACACAGCCAGACTCCTCAGAGTAGGCAGACTGTTTATTACCATAAAAGCCTTTTCAATTCACTATATACACTGCACCAATTCCTCTGGACCTAGAGATCATGTGATCCTTGAGTGTAGAGAGAAAGCAGGAACTTCTGGGTCATAGGAATCAGCTCTGCTTAACAGTGAGGAGGCTGCATTTTCCCTGCAACTGTGACAAACGTACCAGACCCAGTTACAGGGTTAATCATATACACTGAAATCGCCCCCACCACCACCCAAAACTCTTATGACCTTATGGAGGGCACAATAAATTCTACGTTTTTGCTGATAAGAGTATCGAGTAAAGACCTTTCTCACAATCCAAATTTCTGTTCCTGTATCTGGCAGACCCAGAGTTAATTCTTTGCCCTCTCCATCTAACAAGCTTTTAAATGCCACAGTCGCTATGGACCGCAGCATATAGAGAGTTAAACAGCCAGGGACAGTGCTGGTATCAGCCCTGGTTGTTGCTGCTGGAATTTAGTCTATAGTGGAGTAGAAACTGCGCTCACAATATTACAGACATACCAGTACATCAATTTGCCGGAACAGCTAAATGGGACGTGTCAGTACGTCAGTTATTACTTATATTTGTCTTATGTTCAGACATCTCACCTCGATTTTGTTCTCTCCTCGGATTTTGGTTTAAGTCACCGAATTCAGGAGTTAAAATGGATTTTCCATAAAATCTTTTTGGCACGTTCCTTTGCATCTCAGAATGAAGACGGTCGGTGAAAGTACTACTGCGCAGAGCAGAGTGCAGAGGCAGCGCATAGTTTCTATAGCTTGCCCAACCATGGACTCTCGTTTGTGGCTTTACTTTGCCGCACACAGTAGGGTGGTCTTGGAGGTCCTTAATCATTACACTAGAACCACACTTATCACATGGCTCAGTCCGAGCGCCACAATAATCTTCATGATTCCCTAGTGTATTAAAGGTTACTTCCAGCTCACAAAACTGGCATTTAACCAGACGCAGAGGACAAGCAGTTTGCTGCAAAAAGAAAGAAAAAAAATTCTTAATATTTGTACTGTATACAAGATCACTACATGAAGCATGGCAGCGGAGAGATCGTTTTCATTAATATGTCTGAGATTTAAGGTATTGTCACACTAAGCGAGATCGCTAACGAGATCGCTACTGTGTCACAGATTTTATGACGCAGTAGCGATCTCGTTAGCGACTTAGCTGTGTGTGACATGTAGCAGCGATGTGCCCCTGCTGAGATGTCGTTGATCGCTTATGAACGTTCTGAGCCGTTTTTTGGTCGTTGGTGTCCCGCTGGTGAGCCTGAATTGCTGAGTGTGACACCCTTTATTAACGACTTCACCAGCGTCGCAGGTGGGACTAGGTTTTCCTAACGACCGCAGAGGTCGTTATACAGATCGCTGATGAGTTGTGTTTGGAATCACAGATCGCTGAGTGTGACACCCTTTATGAACGACTTCACCAGCATCGCAGGTGGGACTAGGTTTTCCCAACGACCGCAGAGGTCGTTATACAGATCGCTGATGAGATGTATTTGGAAGCTAACTAGCGACCACATAGCGATCGCACCAACGATCTCCCCAGGTCGTGCCGTTGTAGTGATCGCTAGTGCGATCGCTAAGTGTGACAGTACCTTTATACCAATGCATAAAATGGCTGCACATATACATCATGTTATCAAGCTGAAGGCTAAAAGCAGCAAATCAGACCAGGTCCATCTCTCAGACCGTCAAAAGTAATGAAGGCTTCAAAGTCCATTCACGGCCTTTATTGAAGATACTATATGTCTCTGCTCCTCTAGAAGTCTGAAAATGTGTCTGCTTTACCGACACAAGAAATTAAAAACCTTGCATTATTGAAATAAGAATGTGCGGTGAAATTCCTATTTATTGAAGATACCGTTCAACAGTCAATTTTGCCTGGAGAATTATTAGCCAAACAGATATATCACCTGCAATGGTCGCAATTAGGCTTCTATCAAGAAACAGATTGTCACCTGTGCCAGGCTACCAGGGGACATCCCTGACCATGGCCCAAGCAACAAAGCCAATTCTACATTCATGGTCATATCACTTAATAAGGATAATGTAGAAGCTAACAGGGTCTTCAACGCTTCAGTCTCTTTTCCAGGAGTACGCTGGTCATAAACTTCAGATTGCAGCTGTTTGGCAGACCACTATTCCCGCTAACCTCCACCCTATACATAGCATGCGGTTCTCAATGGGGAAAGGGTACTAAGCCTCAGCCATACACCTCCAAAATACTTCACTCAGAAAGCGGGGAGGGTACACCACTTGTGTGTACAAAGATTACAGCAAAACCAAAGAAATGAGCCGGACTAGGAGCTGGCATACGTGCAAAGAGTAAGAGCATGCTTACACTGTGGCCACTTTATTGACAAAATTTAAAATAAAACAAAATGAGCATGTACCCAACAATAAGGAAATAGTAGTAGTACATGTGAACAACATGGGGTGCTCATAGGTGTATTATCCAGGGCCTATATAGAGACAGTATAGGATGGGTACATCTGATCATAGTGAGATGGTCTTTATGCTTTTTTCCCCATCAAAATAACAAACCAAGTACCCTACGTTATTTACATGTAATAATTTGATGTAGGGTATATGCTCATTTTGCTTTTTGTTGAATTTTATTTTTATGAACTAAAAATACAAACATTTTTAATTTTGCACCTTTTTTTTCCCCACTGTTAGAAGACAACATGGACGATGTATGTATCATAGGGGTCACTGAATTATATATTGAATTTATGAGAGCTAAAGTTCCAGGACTCTATTGTCAACCTGTTTGAGAAGGCCTGTGTTCTTTTTGTGTAAAGGTCCTTTGTTTTACTGATAAGGTAAAGGTGCATCTACATACGAAATGAATATGGGTCCTTCAACCTAAAGGCCCCGTCACACATAACGAGATCGCTAGCGAGATGATTATTACGTCACGATTTTGAGATCGCTGGAGAGCCGTATCGTGATCGATGGGGAGCTGTCAAACATGCAGAACTTCCCAACGATTTTGGCCGCCCCAGCGATCTAACTAACTATCTCGTTGCTCGTTGGGACGCTTTCACACAGCAGCTATTTCAATGATCCACACCTTGATAATGGCTGTACTGTGTCAATCATCTCCGATTGGTGGATGCTACTGCGTTCTGATTGGGCGGCAGGTTTAAAATAAAGCCACGTTGTAGCAATTCCGTCCCTTTGTTCCTGTTTGCGTTCTGGTTCGGATAGTAGCAGCGTTCTTCGGCTGTGACTCTGTATCCATTCATCTGGGCTTTGTTCCTGACAAGCGTTCTGGTTTGTGGATTGTAGTGTTCTTCGGCTGTGACTCCACACAGCCCGGAGAATTCTGCTAAGGTCTGCAATCCAGCACGGGGTCAGAAACAAAGGATGGAATCGCTATTCTGTTGCTTTCTTTATGCACGGAGGGAAATGAGAACGCTGTAGCGACCACCAATCGGGGACGAGGGGCGCACAAAAGTCCAATTTATGCACGCCTACGTGTCTCAGTTCTGAATCGCTAACGAGGTCATTGGTTAGATGTCAAATACAGCGATGCACACTGCCCAGCGGGAGCGCAACGACCCAAGGAATGGTCCAGGAAGCTTTGTAACGATCAGCGATCTCACAGCAAGGGCCTGATCGTTGCTACCTGTCAGACGTAACGAGATCTCTAGCGAAATCGTTATTGCGTCACAAAACCCGTGACGTATCAACGATCTCGCTAGCGATCTCGTT
This sequence comes from Oophaga sylvatica, assembly GCA_033576555.1. Taxonomy (NCBI): domain Eukaryota; kingdom Metazoa; phylum Chordata; class Amphibia; order Anura; family Dendrobatidae; genus Oophaga; species Oophaga sylvatica. Next base: position 820,388,145 of record JARQOD010000001.1, on the reverse strand, counting down.
ATGTGTGACGGGGCCTTAATAGAAGATACAGATCTTGGAGATCTTGAATGAATAGCCTCTATCCTGTTCGTGATCTGTCGTCATCTGCATATGTACACAGCTCCTGTGGGTTTCCATTATAAACCAATGGTCCTGAGATAGATGTCCTGTCTCTGGCCTATGGATATGTATATTGATACACAATGCCTGTGGTGTTTGGATGATAAACCATTGTTCTTTAAATGGACATCTTGGAGCCAGCCCCAAATGGAGTTGAACCTGTCCTAGACAAGAACTTTCCCAAGCATGAGGATGCCATTTGCAGGAAAATGACGGTTACTGCAGCCAATGACAATGTTCATATTACCGAAAGATGATAGGATATTGGCCACAAAAGATACCGGAAGAAGAGGGGTGAAGTTGTGGGTTCTATGTGGGTGTGGGTGTGAAATCTTGGGATTAATAGGAAGAATCAAGGCAATCTCTCTCTCCCACTATTGCCTCTCTCTCATCTCTCTCTCTCTCATTATTGCCATGAAGAATCATTGCTAAGTATACTTATAAGATCTAGATATTTGTATAGGTATTTCTCTAATTATAGGACATTGAAGAAAGGTTTTATTCTTACATTATTATTTGAATTGTCTTATTACTATTTTGTTTTACTTGTCATTAAATATCTTTGTCATTCTCCCAAACTTGAGTTATTGATTATCTAGATATTCAAGGCAGGATACAGGACGGGAAATAACCACCAACACCCACACTTTCCTAAAATGTTTTCACAGTGCCATAAATGTTTATTAATTTAAATCTTAAGACTTGATATAGAATGAATAGCCTTTATTATAGAGAAAAAGTTAGGGCCCCGTCTCACATAGCGAGATCGCTGCTGAGTCACAAGTTTTGTGAAGCAACAGCGATCTCAGCAGCGATCTCGCTATGTCTGACACGTACCAGCGATCAGGCCCCTGCTGTGAATCGCTGGTCGTGTCAGAAATGCCTGGACTTTTTTTTTTTGATCGCTGGTCTCCCGCTGGCCAGCACGCATCGCTGCTTGTGACAGGCAGGAGACCAGCGATCAGCTGGTAACCAAGGTACACATCGGGTTTTCAGGCGCCGGGGCTGTGCCTGGAAACCCGATGTGTACGTTGGATACCAGCACGCTGCTGCAAGGGAGCTGGTAACCAAGGTACACATCGGGTTTCCAGGCACCACGCAGCTCAGCAGCGATCATGTAGTGACACACCAGCGATCCTGACAAGTTTATATTGTTGTCGGGATCGCTGGTGCGTCACTATGTGAGACGGGGCCCTAAGTCATCCACCCTCCATAGACACGCAGTATAATGCAGTGTAGTCTTCAGATCTGATGTACTGTGACACACATGCTCAGTCCTCCTAACCATGGACCTGTTGATTCCTGTCTAACAAGGTAAACTAGTTTGCTCAGTTTCTTGTGTAATGATGAGCAAGCAGATCTCGGCCCTGCATTCCAAAATTGCCAACACCTAAGAACTAAAACATTAAAACTGGGATTTGTAGAGTAAAAAAAAAAAAAAAAAAAAAAAAAGATTGAAAAAAAAAAAAAAAAATGAATGGCTCATGCTCTCTCTAAGTCAATGTGCAGAAAAAAAGAAAGAAAAAAACGCATGGGCAGCATGTATCAGACTGACTAGTCTATGAAGCTCGACCCCGTCGGCTTTTAATGAGTCCAATACAGCCGCTGCTGGTACATGCTGCCCATGGATTGCATATATATGTCAAAATCCCTTTCAGTACTTGATCCACTACTCAGACAACCCCCTTCTTAAAACAGTAATAAAAACACTTTCTAGCACTGGGGCTCCTGTGACATTGTTATGCTATGTGAGCCCTGCAGACAATGTCATGTGATCCTTGGGATACCTGGTGCAGCCATCACTGGAACAGCGCAGGTGATAGAGGAGAGTACTATAGAGTGTTCTTATTTTACATGGGAGAATACAGTATTTCAGAAGGGGACAGCCCCATTAATGAGAATGTAATATGCACGCACGTAATAATTTAGAAACAGTATAACAAAAAACCTGACCTCATGTTCCTCCATGGCACATTTCTCCATGGTCATGTTACATTTACAAGTCACCTGCAATACATATATAAAAAAAAAATTAATAGTGCATTTGTGCTGCTCAAACCTTATACAATGGACAAGTTATTACAATACATATAATATAAAGTGGAAGAAAAACATGGTTACTTTACCTTTAACTGGTGACTCGGAATGACATAAGATGTCTACCTCGAATATTAAATTTGGGATTATTTCAATGAATTTACCGTAGAAATAGTCCATAGCACACCTTGGTAAAGTGCGGCCTACAGGCCACATGTGGCACTTTGGATGTTCCGATGCTGCCCACGGACCCGAACAGCCAAAAGGCTTTATGCAGTGGTGTCATGTACCACATGGGCGCCCATCATTGAGCCGATGATGCCCATACATTGCGCCAGCAATGCCTCAGTACACAGAACAGACCGAAGATGAGCAAAAATGGGGTCAGGAGAGTAGTTTTACAACATTCTGCAGCGGAAGAGGGGGACATCGGATTGTGTAAGAGGGCTGGATGGGGACATAACATTGTATGTGAGGCGTCGTATTAGGAGAAGTTTATAAAAATAAAAGAGCTAAATAATAGGAGCTGGATGATTTATAAAAAGCAGTAAAATAAAAAAGGTGTTGATTAGTTGCTACAGGTAAAATTAGATATTACAATAAGCCCTCTCGTAGTAATAACTAGTCAGACTTCATTCTGCTCCATATTAAGTGAAAAAATATATAACAAAAATAAACAGAATTAAGTTTGGCTTACTGGTCCCCCCCAAACATTAAAGTATGGCCGGCGTCACACTGGCGACAGAATCGGACGACTGCAATGCGATGAAAAATCGTATTGCAGTCTGCCCTATGTTAACCTATGGAGCAGCTCCCAGTATCAGATTTTTTGTGGTCCGTTTTAAACGTCCGTGTGCAATCGCAGCATGCTGCGATTGTCACCGATTGTGGGTCGACTATCGCCAATGCAAGTCTATGGGAGCAATGAAAAATCTGATTACAAACGGACCGCATGTGTGACTTGCGATGAAATCGCATCGGTGTCCTTTAGAAAAGCCGGCAATTCATCCCCGGCTATACTGTAAAATCACACTGACAGCTTTAATAAAGACTAGAAAGAATAGATATACACACATAGAATAATTACATATATACAATATATTATATATACATATATATATATTACAATAATACCATACACAATACACATACACTTAATGACCTAACTGTAATAGCCGCGTGAAATCACAGAAGCCGACATGAAATGATACATTGTTTCCACACAGTTAACCATGTAATTTCCTGTATTTTGATATTTGTTTAGAACTTACAATTACATGAGTGTATTTGTGCTAAATTTCAGACATGTAGGGGTTAAAGGTGTAAATTCGTTGACAAAAAAATGCGTGGGCTCCCGCTGTATTTTCTCCACCAGACAGACAAAGCAAGCGAGTGGGGGCAGATAATAATAGCCTAGGGAGGGTACTTTTTTTTTTGTGCCCCCCCTGGCTACTAACATCTGCCCCCAGACACCCCAGAAAGGGCAAATCTATAATTAGATTCGCCCTTTCTGGCACTTTGCCCGTCTATTCCCATTGCCCTGTAGCGGTGGCGAATGGGTTAATAATCTCACCTTAATGTCACCTTAGTATTGAAAGGTGACCTTAAGGCAGGTTAATAATTGAGAGCTGTCAATTAGACAACTATCAATTATTAATCCTATTGAAGTAAATAAAAAAACACACACACTTTAAGAATAAATAATTTTAATGAAATAAAAACACATATTTTTGACCATCTTTTATTTAAGTCTTAATCCGTTCGAAGCCCTTGTTCTTCTAAAATAAATATAAAATAATAAAACAACATTATTCTTACCTATCTGGCAATCTGCCACGTCCCACGATGTAATCCTTCACAAAGAGTTAACTACTAGCAATCAGATAAACAGCGCAAGTAATCCTGCGTGCTCATCTGATAGCTCCTGAATGAATGAGCTTATCTCCTGCCGACAGGAGAGGATGTGATTCATGAATGAAGCTTAATTGATTGTATCCACTTTCACCTTAGGTCAGGTCACTCAAGTGAAAGTTGTAATAAATCAATTAAGCTCCATTCATGAATCTATTCCTCTCCTTTCACTGGGAGAATAACTGATTCATTCAGGGGAATACAGGTCTGAGACAGCATTATTAGCTCTCTGCGACCTGTAACCTGTTAACCCTTTCTGATGGATTACAGCGTGGGACCTGACTGTACTTCGGATTGGTAAGAATCATTTTGCTTTTTTATTTTATTTTTATTACAGGAAATGGTTTTAGCAGGAAAATAAAATATTGTCAAAAACTGTGTGATTATTTCATTAAACTTCTTTTTTATTAAACTGTGTGTGTTTGATTTTTCTATCATACAATAGGATTAATAATTGATAGTTGTCTAATTGACAGCTCTCAATTATTAACCTGCCTTAAGGTCACCTTTCAATACTAAGGTGACATTAAGGTGAGATTATTAACCCATTCGCCACCGCTACAGGGCAATGGGAATAGACGGGCAAAGTGCCAGAAAGGGCGAATCTAATTATAGATTTGCCCTTTCTGGGGTGTCTGGGGGCAGATGTTAGTAGCCAGGGGGGGCACAAAAAATGTACCCTCCCTAGGCTGTTATTATCTGCCCCCACTCCCTGGCTTTGTCTGTCTGGTGGAGAAAATACAGCGGGAGCCCACGCATTTTTTTTCAACGAAATTACACCTTTAATTAACCCCTACATGTCTGAAATTTTGCACAAATACACTCATGTAATTGTAAGTTCTAAACAAATATCAAAATACAGGAAATGACATGGTTAACTGTGTGGAAACAATGTATCATTTCATGTCGGCTTCTGTGATTTCACAAAAGCCGGCAATTGAATTAGCGGCTATAACAGTATGTAGAAGTCTAGGAACTATAAATATATGTATATATATGTCACAATGACATGTATATATATATATATATATATATATATATATATATATATATATATATATATATGTGTTCTATGTGTATATATCTATTCTTTTTTTTGTGATTGAAATACTATTCTTTTGGATCCATTATATGTCAGTTTTGCAAGCCTGCGAGAAAATCGGATGTTACAAGGTACACACACATGCGACTAAATCGCATCTTTGAAGGAAAATCGGATGCCAGAAGGATGTGTGATGTTTGCATTTTGATCCGACAATCGACCGTCTAAAACGGACCGATTTTTTGTCGTTGTGTGTGACGCCGGCCTATCTCATGTGCCCACTTAGAAAAAATTAATCGCTCACCCCTGGTCTACAGTATCTGAAAAGTATCCTGACATTTTGTCAGGATAAAAACATTGGCCCAGATTCATCAAGCAGTTTCCATCAAAACGCTAATAAAAATGCTCTAAATGTCTGCCCAACCAGGATATGTCCAAAATTTTGCGACTGTCCCAGACCACTCTACCAAATTTTTGAAAAGTGGGCAGAGCTCAGGTAGCATAGGTCATGATCAAGCGTAAATGGCGCAAGAGACGTAATGATGCTCGCCAACCCCTGACCAGTATACATGTCTGGATTTGGCAAATTACAAGGCCAACCTTATTAGAGAACTTCCATTATTAAAAAAAATAGCGTACACATACCAGTCTTGTAGAATTGAGATTATTGAATACATTCATTCTATTCGGGCAAGTTCACACTAGGGTTTTTTTTCAACTTTTTTAATGCAAATTTTCAGCTGCGTTTTACAGAACCAGCTGTCTGATTTTAGTAATCTCCTGCACACGCCTTGGTTTTTTTGTCATTAGTATTTTGCGATTTACATGGTTAATTCGTAATGGAGCATCTCACTTTAATGTCTTTTTGGGGGCGTTTTTCAGCCATGAACATGAATGGGCAGTGGAAAAAATGCTAAAAATACGCAGCAAAAACACAGGTATCAGGTGTTACTGTGTTTTTTGTGCCAAAACCGGATTCTGTAGAATAGGACTTTTTTTTTGCACAAGAGACAAATCCAGCATGCCAAAAACACAGCAAAACACACAAGCAAAACTTGCTTTTTTTCCTGCAGCTTCCTTGCTGCCAAGAGATAAGGTTTTTCTGCAGAAAAAAAAACACTTTGTGTGAACTTACCCTTACAGGAAAAATACTGTATATACTCGAGTATAAGCCGACCCGAGTATAAGCCGAGGCACCTAGTTTTGCCACGGAAAACTTGTTAAGCTTATTGACTCGAGTATAAGCCAGGTGTGCATTGTCCCCTCATCCCTGTCCTGCTCTGCGTGGCTCCCCCCGTCCCAAACTTCTATGTATGGCACGACTCCCCCTGTCCCATCCTTCTATACATTCCTCAACTCCCCCGTCCCATCCTTCTATGTATGTCTCGGCTCCCCATCCTCCTTCGTGCTCCCCCCTCCTCGCGCCGTCGCTGCACGTCCCTGCGTCTCCATTGTCCCAGCTTCCAGCAGCTCTCCTGTGCTGTCACGTGGTACCGCTCATTAAGGTAATGAATATGCGCTCCACACCTATGGGAGTGGAGACGCGTGCATATTCATTACCTTAATGAGTGGTACCACGTGACAGCACAGGAGAGCTGCTGGAAGCTGGGACAATGGAGACGCAGGTATGTGCAGCGTCGGCGCGAGGAGGTGGGGGTGAGTATGACATCACAGCCACCGGCTCCTGCCGCTCCCCCTCCCCCGCTGGCTTTCTGCACAATGACTCGTGTATAAGCCGAGGGGGGCATTTTCAGCACAAGAAAATGTGCTGAAAATCTCGGCGTATACACGAGTATGTATATACATAGGTTAGAAACAAACAGTACAACAGAAAGTTGTAAAACATTGTACAGTCATGGCCAAAAGTTTTGAGAATGACACAAATATTAATTTTTACAAAGTCTACTGCTTCACTTTTTCTAATGGCAATTTGCATATACTCCAGAATGTTATAAAGAATGATCAGCTTAACAGCAATTATTGCAAAGTCAATATTTGGCTAGAAAATGAACTTTATCCCCCAAAACACATTTCAACATCATTGTAGCCCTGCCTTAAAAGGACCAGCTAACCTCTTTTCAGTGACTGCTCCATTAACACAGGTGTGGGTGTTGATGAGGACATGGCTGGAGATCAATCTGTCATGATTAAGTAAGAATGACACCACTGGACACTTTAAAAGGAGGCTGGTGCTTGGCATCATTGTTTCTCTTCTGTTAACCATGGTTATTTCTAAAGAAACACGTGCAGTCATCATTGCAATGCACAAAAATGGCCTAACAGGGAAGAGTATCGCAGCTAGAAAGATTGCACCTCAGTCAACAATCTATCGCATCATCAAGAACTTCAAGGAGAGAGGTTCCATTGTTGCCAAAAAGGCTCCAGGGCGCCCAAGAAAGACCAGCAAGCGCCAGGACCGTCTCTTAAAAGTGTTTCAGCTGCGGGATCGGGCTACCAGCAGTGAAGAGCTTGCTCAGGAATGGCAGCAGGCAGGTGTGAGTGCATCTGCACGCACTGTGAGGCGGAGACTCTTGGAGCAAGGCCTGGTCTCAGGGAGGGCAGCAAAGAAGCCACTTTTCTCCAGAAAAAACATCATGGACAGACTGATATTCTGCAAAAGGTGCAGGCAGTGGACTGCTGAGGACTGGGGTAAAGTTATTTTCTCTGATGAATCCCCTTTTCGATTGTTTGGGACATCAGGAAAAAGCCTCATTCGGAGAAGACAAGGTGAGCACTACCACCAGTCTTGTCTCATGCCAACTGTTAAGCATCCTGAAACCATTCATGTGTGGGGTTGCTTCTCAGCCAAGGGAATCGGCTCTCTCACAGTCTTGCCTAAAAACACAGCCATGAATAAAGAATGGCACCAGAATGTCCTCCAAGAGCAACTTCTCCCAACCCTCCAAGAGCAGTTTGGCGATCAACAATGCCTTTTCCAGCATAATGGAGCACCTTGCCATAAAGCAAAGGTGATAACTAAATGGCTCAGGGAACAAAACAGAGATTTTGGGTCCATGGCCTGGAAACTCCCCAGATCTCAATCCCATTGAGAACTTGTGGTCAATCATCAAGAGACGGGTGGACAAACAAAAACCTAAAAATTCTGACAAAATGAAAGCATTGGTTGTGCAAGAATGGACTGCTATCATCAGGATTTGGTCCAAAAGTTGATCAAGAGCATGCCAGGGAGAATTGCAGAGGTCCTGAAGAAGAAGGGTCAACACTGCAAATATTGACTTGCTGCATTAACTCATTCTAACTGTCAATATAAGCTTTTGTTACTCATATGTTTGCAATTATTATATTTCTGTCTGTGATAAAAACATCTGTCAAACACACATAAAAACCAGAGGGCAGCAGATCATGTGAAAATATAATATTTGTGTTATTCTCAAAACTTTTGGCCATGACTGTACAATACTATAAAACTGGACAAGCCTTTAAAGGAGATGGTCATTAAAATAGTCACCACTGGCTGACAGCTGTAGAAATTGGAGATCAATGATTGAAGGGAGATGGGAGCAAGGGAAGCACAAAATGCAACAAACTTGTTTGTTTCTTTTCAAAGATTTAGCATTCCAGAAACTCATGGGGACTGAACAAATAAAAAAAAGCCATGATGAAAGCTGTTTTGGGACCCATCGTTGCCTCGTCTGTGGTCCGGTGATTGTCTACAGGCTGCAGCAGTGACGTCATGTCGACAGCACTGCAACCAATCACTAGGCTCATGACATCTACTTCGGCAGAGCCATTGAGTTTAGTGATTGGCTGCAGCGCAGTCAACGTGATGTCAACATTGAACCCAGGAGTATTTAAACTACAACTAATCCTTCTTTCCTGTGCAGTTATACAAATGGCACCATGTTTTCCATTTAAGTGGATAATATACCTTACAGCAAAGGCATATTCCAGAATATAAAATAAATTTGCACTAAGTATCACCTATTAGAAAAAAAATTAAATCAGTAAAAATTTTTCTCATAAATTCTTACCGTGGCATGTTCGGGGGCATGGTGATCCTCCATGTCACCTCTGTGAACGGGCTCTTTGCACAGATCACATATGCAGATATTGCGCCTGCAGTGAACCTCGTGCATGGTGAAGTTAACGGTAGGAATGTCACGTTTACTAGGTGGAGAAAGAACAAGTCACAGATGAAGATTTGTCTTGTAACTCTGTAAAGCAATTTCCATAAATTTTACCACTTTATAACTCTTATAAATTGCAGTCATTTTTCCTAATATGATTTATCTTTATTATAGTGCTCATCAATAACTCTGGAGAAAACAGACTTTTCTAACTGGGAGCACTAAGGGGATGTGCACACAGTTTAGTTTTTTTTTTTTTTCGCAGAATTTTCTGCCAGAAATTTAGCAAAGCCGCTAAGTTTTTGATAAGCATTTAGAGAGTTTCCGCTCCAAATTGCCCTAAAAAAACCCTCTGTGTGCACGTATCCCAAAGGGGTATGTCAGGTTTTTACGTATATTAGTCAAAAAGATGAAGGTTTGCATTACAACTATCCCACTCCCATTAGCGAAAGGTGATTTTAAGCAGATTAGCTGGTCTATTCCTGCCCCATACATTGTAGGCTTTTTTGCCCAAGAGAGGTGACATTACAGGACAGGGCCCAATTTACGAAGGACTCCTTGACGTGGTAATTGGGCATACATATATTGCCCAATCTATGCGCAAGCCTTCCTTTTTTCATAGCAATTTTTGCAGATACATATTTCATATATACACTATACAGCGTTTTTTTTTTTTTTTCTTCTCCCATTTTCTATGGCAGCAATGCAATTCCTATGCTCTAGAGCAGAGGTCTCAAACACGCGGGCCACATGCAGCCCCTCAGGCAGGCATCTGCTGCCCACGGTGCACCACATGTCTCACGCTAGAAGTGTGTCCGGTGTGTGTGTCCCCGGTGTGTGTGTGTCCGGTGTGGAGAGATGATGGCGGTGATGGGGAGAGGGCCAATGATGAGAGTGATGGGGACAGGGCCAGTGATGGGGACAGGGCCAATGATGGCGGTGATGGGTAGAGGGCCTGTGATGGGAGAGGGCCATGATGGGGTGATGGGTAGAGGCCTGTGATGGGAGAGGGCCAATGATGAGTGTGGGGAGGGCAATGATGGAGGATGGAGAGAGGGCCAATGATGGGGACAGGGCCAATGATGAGAAAGATGGGGACAGGGCCAATGATGGGGAGAGGGTCAGTGATGGGAGAGGGACAATGGTGGCAGTGATGGGAAGAGGGCCAGTGATGGGGAGAGGGACAATGATGGCAGTGATGGGGAGAGAACCAGTGATGGCGGTGATGGGGAGAGGGCAACGATGGTGGTGGGGGAGAGGGCAATGATGGGGTGATGGGGAGGAGGAAATTATGGAGGTGGTGGAATTTCTATATGAAGGGGGATCATGATGGGGCAGATTCTGCATGAAGGGGATCATGATGGGGCATATTACTACATAATGGGATTATTGTTTAACAATAATTTTGTACTGTAGTAAGTTTGAAAGGAATGCAGCCCGCAAGCTTAATTTTTTTTTTTTATATGCGGCCCATTACTCTCCCGAGTTTGAGACCCCTGCTCGAGAGTAATCATTCTTGGTAAGTTATGGTGCAAACCTTTTTGACTTGTATGCTTTCTTTGGTTTGCACCTATTCACACTAGCTTAGATGTGCTGGTCCTTATTTTTATCTATTTGTATCAGGTTTTTATATTAAAGGGGCTGCCCACCCTTGGAGAAATCTTCGGCAAATGCTGTAAAGCAAAAAAAAATTTTGGATTTGACTACGCTTACCAGTTTGAGCAGTCCCGTGACCACAAATATAGAAATCGCATAATTGTGGACAGGTGACGATCGCTGGAAACAGAAGACAGATCCAAATACAGTGTGTTGAAGATTTCACAAAGTGTGGCCAATTCCTTTAAAAAGTACCTGTAAGTTTGAGTACATATTCAGTAAAAGATGGTATGTGTACAAGGGAAATAACACTGTTTTCATTTTATGACTTGTATCCTGCATTTTTCAACAGCTTCCCCCTTCCCCTGTAAGCTCCATCTCCAATTTTCAGTTTTCTCTGAGCTGGTGGGATGGGACTTGCTGCTTTATATCTCCCATACACAGTAATACATGTTCTTCTTTATCTATTTGAAACATGTTCAGAAGCAGCAACATAAATGACATTACAGTAGTACTGATCAGTGTAGCTATGAATCCAGCTCCAGGATGGGCTAAATCACTGACTTTGGCAAGATCTGCCAGTCTCTACCTAGGCCTATTTTCTATCTCTCCAATAAAGATTAATAGGCTATGTAACCTGACTCCTATATATATGCTGGCAGTCTGTCTTGCATTGGCCAAGACAAAGTTGAACAGTTTTTCCAGAGTAGATGGCGAGTTGAGGACTCTGGGGAAGAGGTGGCTCATAAACGGAGAAAGAATATTTCTCAGGAATAAAGCAATACAACGTTTCTTATATTCTTTTGTACTACTGATTTATGCAAAAATTTGCTGAAAGAGTGTGACCTTTAAAGGTTTGTTTTTTTTTATTTTGCAATTTATGCACTTGACACTAAGCCGAGTACTGACTCATACTTTTTCTTTTCAAGGGCCACAGGAAGATAGGCAGCAATACACAGGTCTGACTCACGTAGTCTGCAGGAGAGTCTTGTAGGCACGCCTTGATCTGACCAAAAGCCATTACAGGGAGGGGAGGAGAATAGCATTATTTATTGGAAATGGTGGATTCTCCTTTATCGGCTGTGTATAATTCCTGTGCTGTTCCTTTCATTGTAATCCTGCCTATAGTAAGGCTGCTGAAAATTGCAACATTTCTGATTTATTCTTAATCTAGGGAAGGACATGGAAAATTGAAAGAAAACAAAAGTCTGCCATGACATTCTGATTTAAGTAGTTGCAGTTACCTGTGCTTGAACTCCCAAAGTTCTGCGTATATATGATCTGTGCATGCGTCATTGTTATAGTACAATACATAAAGAAAAGCTGTAATACCAGACACACATGGTGCAGTTACTGGAAAAGTGCAGACTGTTTTCTGCCGTCACAGAAACCTTTCAAAGATCTGTCTTTGTCTTGCATCACTTTACTGGTCCTGTGAGCTTTTCTAAGCCAGTGCTGCACAAGAGCCTCAAGATGATTAGCTGAGAAGGATCACAGACACCTTTCCCATAAAGCAGCCCACAATACTGCTCAGGCGATCAGCCATTCATTGTGCTGAGGACAGATCAGGAGGTTACACAGGGAGAGAGGCTTCTTCCAGTCACCTCCTATGCTCCCAGTTGGAGGAGATGAAGCGTGGCCAGCAATAACAGAACTTATCTCTGTATGGAAAGGTTGTATGCAGATTTTTGCAGTGGATTTTTATGCACATGTTATCTTTTGCATGGCATGTTTTCTCAATCACACCAGTAGATTGCTAGCATGACATTATCTCAACTGCAGATAACTCAACAAGGCCAGTTTTCTGTTACATTAAGGGTATGCCACACTAAGCGAGATCGCCAACGAGATCGCTAACGACATCACTAAAACATCACTATTTAGCGATCTCTTTAGCGACGTCGTTGTGTGTGGCATGTAGCAACGATGTGGCCCCTGCTGTGATGTCGCTGATCGTTCACTAACGTTCTGGACCGTTATTTGATCGTTGGCGTCCCGCTGGTGAGCCTATATCGCTGTGTTTGGCACCTTTTGCGAACGACGAGCGACCTCGTTTGTGACGCATATGACAGCGGCGCAGGCAGGACTAGGGTTTTTTAGCGTCACGGAGTGGATCACACTATCTGTAGAAGCAGGCAGGTGGGACTAGGTTCTCTTTTGCGTCACAGAGAGGATCGCAGTAGCTGCAAAGCAGGCTAGCAGGACGCAGAGAGCAATGCTGGAAATTCCTATGAATGAGAAGTGCTCGAGAACAATGAAAGGGAGCGCTATACGTCGTCTTTCATGACGCGGTCAAAACATAAATTATTGCACATATATAGCATATATCTGTGCTGAGGGGCGTGGAAAAGGTTGCGCTCAGTACATGCTAATGACAGATCCTAACGACCGCCAAAGTCATTAAAGAGATCGCTGACGAGTCGTTTATGAGATCTCCTGTTTGGCAGCTACTAGCGACATAGAAGCGATCACAACAACGATCTCGTTAGCTTGCGTCGTTATCGTGATCGCTAACGAGATCGCTTAGTGTGGCAGTACCTTTACACGCACAAATCTTGTTTCCTTTCCAGCAATTTTCATGTAAAAAGACTCAGTACTGACAAATGAGGCCAGAAAAATACAAGCAGAGAAGAGCAAATTGATTTGTATGACCCTAGTCCAGCGGCCATGTTGATAATTTGTGATTGCTGGATCAAACCAGCTGCTACCAAGCAGCATTGATGGCTCCTCGAGTAGCTGACCCAGCGCAATGTGATCGTTGCGGCATGATGAACATGTGACATCGCAACACGCTGGCTAATCAAAAGAGGAGCCATGGATGCTGCCAGGTAGGAGGTGGGTCATAGGGATCATGTCCAGTGACTAAAAGATTACCGGGATGGCCGCTGGACATGGTCATGTAAATCAATTTGCGCCTACTCTACTCAAGCCTTTTAGGTCACTTATTATTTTATTGATATTATTTATTTATACAGTGCCATTAATTCCATGGTGCTGTACATGAGAAGGGGTTACATACAAAGTTATAGATATCGTTTTACAGTAAACAAATGTACAATGACAGACTGGTACAGGGGAGAGGACCAGCATTAAAGAGGTTATCCAGGACTTTTTTATTTTTGAATATGGAGCTAAGTTAACAGTCAGTCTTTTCTGCCCGGTGACAATTTCTCCCAGCTCAGAGTGGTCATTGGTCTCCTGACGGCGATCTCCCTGCTTCCACTGAAGTCATGTCAACAGAACAGCTCCTTCTCTTCAGATTTGCTCTGCTGGCAGTGAGTTTCTGCCGATGTCATGCTGACTAAATAGAGCAATGGTGTGCACTCAAGTCATAGAGGTGGGGTGCTGGTGAATTGGACCATTAAGGTATTAACGTAAATAAAGAATATAATTTCCCGCACATTCAAAGTTTTATGATATGCAGAAAAAACGTAATTTTATTACAAGAACATCAAAATCCAAGAAAAATTGTGCCACAATTCAGGGAAATATGTACAAATAGAGCTACTCAACGTTTCGATCCTCCCGGGTCTTAATCATGGGGTACTTGTGGATTGTAGCAATAGAGAAATAGCACTGAGGGAGGAGCATAAAGTCCTTCTTAAGAATCACCAGAGGCTGTAATATACAGATAAGGCTGGCAGGGGCTGAGTATGCCGGTGTTCTGATGCTCCCAACCTGGGAGATAGCAAGGAGTATATGTAACAGGCGGCGCTCCCGTGCCCTGCCCTGGCTGCAAGTTGCGCTGCGGGAGCGCCGCCCGTTACATATACTCCTTGCTATCTCCCAGGCTCAGTGCCATTTCTCTATTGCTACAATACACAAGTACCCCATGATTAAGATCCGGGAGGATCGAAACATTGGGTAGCTCTATTTGTACATATTTCCCTGAATTTTGGCACAATTTTTCTTGGATTTTGATGTTCCTGTAATAAAAGTCTAAGCTACTTACCGTTAACGGTATTTTTCGAAGTCCATGACAGCACTACAGAGAGAGGGGATCCGCCCCTTAGGAACAGGAAACCTACAGATATAAAAGGGCGGCACCTCTCCCACACATCAGTTGGATTACAGAGCATAAGAGGACATCAAGGTTAAATGGTATACAGCAAAAAAAAAATTTATGCATCACACAGTAACATTAATCAATTGTTTATTACATGTGGACTACATAAGCGGAAGAAGTGCACATAGAACCTGGGTGGGAATGTAAGGGTGCTGTCATGGACTTCGAAAAATACCGTTAACGGTAAGTAACTTAGACTTTATTCGAACGTCCATGACAGCACTACAGAGAGAATTACAGAGAGTAATAACTATTTAGGGAGGGACTACTGCCTGCAGCACCCTTAGTCCGAAAGAAAGGTCTGAGGAAGCACCCAAATCTAATCTATAATGAGTGTAAAACGTGTGTGGAGAAGACCACATAGCTGCCTTACATATCTGGTCAATCGAGACTTCTGCCCTTTCTGCCCATGAAGTCGCCACAGCTCGAGTGGAATGCGCCCTTAGCCTCTCAGGTGGCTGCTTGCCCCTCGAGGTGTATGCCAGAGAAATTGCTTCCCTAATCCATCTGGCCAACGAGCTCTTTGTTAATCTACGGCCTTTGTTAATTCCTTGAAAAGAGACAAACAATGCATTGTCCCTTTTCCAGGGATCAGTGACTGCCAAATATTGCAGCAGACATCTTCTAACATCTAAAGTATGAAGTTTCATCTCTTTTTGATTAGATGGATTAGGGATGAACGAAGGGAGAATAATTTCCTGTGTTCTGTGGAAAGCGGAAGACACCTTAGGTAGGTATGCTGCATCCGGCCTAAGTATTATCCTGTCATTCAGGACCTGAGTGTAAGGAGATAGTCTAGATAGTGCCTGGATGTCACTTACCCTCCTAGCCGAGGTTAATGCTACCAGGAAAGCGGTCTTAAGGGAAAGAACTTTTATTGATGCTGCTGATATAGGTTCAAAAAGGGGGCTCTGTTAAAGCAGTGAGAACAAGATTTAAGTCCCATGGCATGATTCTCACCTTCACTATGGGTCTCGACCTACCCGCAGCTTTAATGAATCTACTGACCCAGTAATTATTTGCGATGTTGCAACTAAAGAGTGCCCCCAAAGCTGAAACTTGCACCTTAAGGGTGCTTGTGGAGAGACCTAAGTCCAGACCCTTTTGTAGGAATTCTAGAATCTGGGTTATCGGTGTTGTGTCCCCTGCTACAACCGCCGAGCTCTGAAGAAATTTCTTCCAAATCCTAGCGTAGATCCTAGTTGTAACCTCTTTTCTGCTTTTAAGGAGAGTATTAATTACATTAGCAGAAAACCCCTTATCTGTCAGCAGCGACCGTTCAAAATCCACGCCGTCAGGTGGAGGCCCGCTACTCGAGGATGGTAGACTGGACCCTGGGAGAGCAGATCGGGAATGTCCGGCAGGACCCACGGGTCGGCTATCGACATGTTTCTGAGACATGAAAACCATGCCCTCCTGGGCCAAAAAGGAGTGATTAATATTATCCTTGCCCTGTCCTTCCTGACCTTCCTCAATACTAGGGGGAGTAAGGACAGGGGAGGGAAGGCGTAGGCTAGATTGAAATCCCACTGTAATAGAAGAGCGTCCACTGCCAGAGGGCGTTCTTTGGGATTCAGAGAGCAGAACTGTCTCACTTTCCTGTTGCTTTTAGTAGCAAAGAGATCTATTTCCGGTAGACCCCATTTCCGCACAATCAGGTCGAAGACGGAAGTCTTTAATGACCACTCTCCTTGGCTCAGGAGATTGCGGCTTAAGAAGTCCGCCTTGGTATTTTCTTCTCCCCTTATATGTAGAGCCGTTAGAGAAAGAAAGTGTCGTTCTGCTATCTGAAGTAGGCGCCTTGCCACTTCCATGAGAGGACCGGAACGAGTACCACCCTGGTGGTTGATGTATGCGACTGTGACCCGATTGTCGGAGAGCACTCGAACGTGGTGACCCTGTAGATAGACAAGGAGTTTTTTTAATCGCTAGCTCTACCGCTGCTAATTCCTTCATATTAGAAGACATTTGAATTTGATCCTGCTCCCATGAGCCCTGAACCATAACGTCCCCCATATGAGCCCCCCACCCAGAGGGGCTAGCATCTGTTGTGACTATTCGGGATATGTCATATTCCCAGGGAACCCCCTTAGACAGGTTTGTCTCATTCTTCCACCAATCCAGGGATCTTATAGTAGCCTGGGACAAGGATAGCTGGCCTTTCAGGTAACCACCTAGCAAATTTTGATACAGCAAGACCTCAGCTTGCAGTGCCCTTGTGTGAAATTGGGCCCACCGAACCGCGGGAATGCAGGACGAGAGGGAGCCCAAAAGAGACATGGCCTTCCTAAGCGACATGGAGGGGTTACTGGAAGCGTTTAGGACCTGGTACCGTAAGCGAATTAACTTGTCTGACAGTAAACTACAGTTCTGATTTTGTGAATCCAGAATTAGCCCTAGAAATTGCTGAACCCTCATCGGATTAAAACGAGACTTTTTGGTATTTATTAGCCATCCCAGCCGCTCTAAGGTAGAAATCGCTCTTTTCAGTTGCTCTAGGCAATGCTCTGCCGTCTTTCCTATGATAAGAAAGTCGTCAAGGTAGGGGACTATGAGCATATTTGATTCACGTAAGTGGGCCATGACCTCCGACATAACCTTAGTGAATACTCGTGGGGCAACCGCCAAGCCAAAGGGAAGGGCGCTAAATTGAAAATGTCGCAGTGATTCCCCCATCTGGATTGCTACTCTGAGGAAACGCTGATGCTCCATATGGATCGGTATGTGGTAATAAGCGTCTTTCAGATCTAACACCACCATAAAGCAATTTTCAAACAGAAGCTTTATTGCTGAGCTGACCGTTTCCATTTTAAATGGGTGAATAATCAGGAATTTATTGAGGGCTTTCAAATTAATAATTGTTCTAAAAGACCCATCCAGTTTACGGATCAAAAACAGAGGGGAGTAAAACCCCTTACCCCGCTCTGCTTCTGGCACCTCCACTAAGACATTCTTAGCGCAAAGCTCCTGAACCTCCAACTCTAGAGCGGCCTGCTCCGATGGCGATGACCTGAGTGGGGTAACTTTAAAGTTATCCCAAGGTACCGAGGAGAATTCTAACCGCAGCCCTGTAGCTATGATGTTAAGGATCCAGCTACTGTTTGAGATTTCCGACCAGGCCGGGTAGAAGGCCTTCAATCTGCCTCCTACCGGCATTGCTAGTCATTGCGAGGGTTTTTTTGTTTCCCTAGGTGGACCTCTAAACATAAACCCTGTACCTCTTCGCCTCTTTTCATCCCATTTGGCTCGTTCCCTGGACGACCTTCGGTAGCTGAACCTCCTTCTGCTGAAAGGTCTTTTATAGGAAGGGGTTGATAGACTGGGAAACTTTTTCTTGTCGTCCCCTGCCTTTTCTAAAAGTTCGTCCAGGACCGGGCCAAAAAGATATTCGCCGTCACACGGAATGGAGCAGAGGCGAGATCTGGCTTGAATATCGCCCGGCCAACATTTCAACCATAATGCCCTTCGTGCTGCATTAGACAGCCCTGCCGCTCTGGCAGCCATTCTTACTGAGTCCGCTGAGGAATCAGCCAGGAAAGCCGCTGCGTTCTGAATTATTGGCAAGGTCTTCCGAATTGTCCCCCTGGAGGTTCCATCTATTAACTGGGAAGCTAACTGGTCTAGCCAGACCATCAATGACCTGGCTGCGCAAGTGGCTGCAACTGCCGGCCTCAGGGCACCTGCCGACATCTCCCATGTGCCTTTCAAGAAGGAGTCTGCCTTCCTGTCTAGTGGATCTTTCAAAGACCCCATATCATCAAATGGGATGGAGGATTTTTTAGAAGCCTTCGCCACTGCTGCATCCAGCTTCGGGGCCTTATCCCATTTACCCGTCAGGGGATCTTCAAAGGGATATCTCCGTTTAAACGCTTGGGTAAGGAGCCTCTATTTTCAGGCTTCTTCCACTCTCTGTCTATAAGGCCTTGGATGCTACTGTTTAGTGGAAAGGATCTCCGTTTTTTTGGATCTAGACCACCAAACATCAGATCCTGTACTGAGGGTTCTGGTTTCGCCTCTTCTACCCCCATGGTGGACCTAACTGATTTGACAAATTTGTCCATCTGGTCCAAGGGAAAACAAAAACGGGTAGCGTCTTCCGTAGAAGACGAGGAGGAAGCCGAAGAGGAAGGCGAGGAGGGTCCTGACACAACTTCACCCCTATCATGGGCGGCAGGTGACTCTGAATCAGATAAAACTGGTACATTTCTACGCCTGGAAAATTCTCCGTGTCTTGAGGACGCTTTCAACTCTGCTCTTATTATCTCCTTCAGGCTTTCGGTGAAATCTGGAGTCTCCTCCGCTATCTAAAAAGGGAAGGGGCATGGGGGGGGGTTTACTATGTCATCCCATGCCCCTGCCCTTCCCCTTAAAAATGCCCTACCGTCTGTTGCATGCACGGCTGGCACAACCTCTTAGGGCAAGCGTCAGGCAGAGGGCAAGCGCAAAAGGCACATTCCCTGTGCTTGCTTTTCACCGAACACTTCTTCCCCTAGTAACACAAAATGGGGAAAAAACTGTATTACTGGGTATTCTAAATCTGACGATCTCTTACCCAGATTGTACAGCAGTAGGTACCGGATCACGGGGAGGGGGCTTTTTCCCAGCTGCGGAACTTCTGCGGCTGGTGCTCCTGGCCATTGAAGAGGAGCGCTCTGTCTGCTGCTGCTGGCTCTCCTATTGCACCGAGGGAGCCTCTGCAGTGTCCATCGTAAAAAAATGGGGCAGAAGCGCTTTACCTCCTTATATCCTCCCCCGGATATCCGGATCAGCAGGTTTGGCCAGGGGTCCACCCCCTCCTACTCCCCGCCCCACGGCCCCCCCCGCCGTCCCCACAGCAGGCGCCGTCCGATGATGCAGCCGCCAAAATTTTCAAAAACGCCGGCCGGCGTCTCACTTCCGGTTCCGGTGGTGGAGACTCCGCCCCCTTTTTCCCCCGCTCGCACGGACCCCACCATACCGATGGAGGTAAGAATAATCCCCCGCTGCATCGCCCCTCCGAGCGGAGATCTCTCCCGACCCCAGCCGCGCTGCTGCAACAGCGGCGCACGACTGAATTTTCAAAAACCCCGCCGCGCCGTCCATAGCCGTGACGCGCGGCGGGAAATTCAAAACCGCCCGCCGCGCCGTCCATAGCAGCGACGCGCGGCGGGAAATTCAAAAAACCCCCGCCGCGCTATCCATAAGTGACGCGCGGCGGGTAATTCAAAAAACCCCCCGCGCTGCTCACAGCAGTGACGCGGCGGGAAATTCAAATTTTAAATTTTTTTTTTTTTTTTTAAAAATCACGGCTGCACCCTCAAGAGGCCCCCAACATGACAGGAGGACAGGGAGAAGGCATCGGGACCAGGGAGAGGGGGGAATACTTACCTACCGGCGCTGGCTGGGAGACAGAGATCCTCTGGATACTGCTCCACCTGCTCCGCACACTGCCGTGGAATCCTACCCGGACCCACCGTGGCGCTTCCAGGGGCTCCGCACCGGCCGAGGTAGGAGATCCCCCCCCGCTACCTGGGTCGACCGGCCGGCCTGGGTCCTCCTGAAGATCTTCATCTGTAGGAAACCCGTCCTTTAGGAACAGGAAACCAACTGATGTGTGGGAGAGGTGCCGCCCTTTTATATCTGTAGGTTTCCTGTTCCTAAGGGGCGGATCCCCTCTCTCTGTAGTGCTGTCATGGACGTTCAAATAAATTACGCTTTTTCTGCATACCATAAAACTGAGTGTGCGGTGAATTATATTCTTTACTGATGTCATGCTGACTGACAGCTGGATCCCCACTGCCTAACTTCAGGGAGTCAGCTGTCAATCAGCATGATGCCTGCAGTGACGCCCCATTGGCAGAGCACCCTGGAATGCAACGTACTCCTCTGCTGAACAGGCAGGTAGTTAGCAACTACCTCTCCGTTATTTCTGCACATGGGGCTAAAAACTAATAAAAGTCCTGGATAACCCCTTTAAATCCTATTGCCGAGACGGATTGCATGTTGTGGGAGAATCTACTAGCAGGAAGCTGCCATAACACATTACTCACCAGTTTCCGCACAGCCGCGTCTCCTGCTCTGCACTGGAAGCCATGGTCAGCGTCTCTAAACAAAACAGCACAGTCACTATCACTTTCACTTCTCAGTAATGAGACATGAGGAAAGACGCCTTCCCAGGCACTCCCTCCAGAATACAAGCCTGCCAGAGACCGGACGTATAAAGGTAACTGGGCACTTATACTCAGATGTGAAAAATCCATAGTCAAGAAAATGGTTCACACGGACATGGAAAATTAAGGAAACGTTGAAATCTATCGGTCGCACAATATCTCTAATTTCATATGGAGGTTTGCAAAAAAATTAAGTTGTGTACCACCACATACCATATGCCAGTGATATTTTAACACACAAGGGGAGAACATGGCGCCCTTCAGGGGAAGATGGTGACCCTATGGTGCTATGCAACCGTTTTCTTTAAAGGGAATCTGTCACCCCCTGGGATGTATATGACCTATTAATATGGGCATACAGGTGATAGAAATGTTACACTAGTCCTACCTGTATGATTCATATTAATGGTCTTATTGCTGAGAAATGTTATATTCTTTCATTATGCTAATGATTTCTTCCAGGATAAGGGGGGTGCAGTGCCTGGAAGAAATCCCTGCCCTCATTACAATATTTCCCCCTTCAATGCATGTCAGTTATGGCCCCAGAATCCAGTGCCTGCGCCCTGCATGCCCTCAAAATACATCTCATCCTCCTGTCTATGGGCGTTCATTCAGGGATCTTTTGCACTCGCAACTTCCGCTCCAGTGACCTCCGGCATGCGTATCAATAAGCTGTTCTCCCCACTTCCTCCCTGCATAGTCATCGCTATGTACACATGGTTCCTAGTGATAACTATGCAGGGAGGAAGTGGGGACAGCACATTACCAGCGCGCACGCCGTAGGTCACAGTGACTCGCCGGCACCTGGGCAGAAGATCCCTGGATGCAGTACCCATAGAAAGGAGAAAAAGGCATGGATTGTAGAGGGAGTGCAGGCGCGGGATTCCAGGGACAGAAATGACATGCTTGGGACGGGGGTGGTATTAATATGAAGACAGGAGGCAGAGATTTCTTCCAGGCACCGAACGCCCCAGAGCCTGGAAGAAGTCATTAGCATAAGGAAAGAATGTAAGATTTCTCAACAAGACAGATAGGCCTAGTGTAACATTTCTCTTACCTGTATAGCCCCCGTCTCACATAGCGATATCGCTAGCGAGATCGGTGCTGAGTCACTAGTTTTGTGATGCAGCAGCGATCTCCCCAGCGATATCGCTGTGTGTGACATTCAGAGACGATCAGCCCCCCTGCCGGTATCGCTGATCGTCGCTGAAATGTCAGGACATTTTTTTGATCGCTGGTCTCCCGCTGACAGGCATGCATCGCTGCGTGTGACAGGCGAGAGACCAGCGATCCGCTGGTAACCAAGGTACACAGCGGGTTTCCAGGCGCGGGGCTGTGCCTAGAAACCCGCTGTGTACCTTGGATACCAGCTCCCTGCATCAGGGCGCTGATATCCAAGGTACACTGCGGGTAACTAAGCGATGTTACCCGCAGTGTCGCTGTCCCAGATCGCTGCCTGTTTGGCAGCTCAGCAGCGATCATGTAGCGACTCACCAGCGATCCTGACAAGTGCATATCGTTGTCGGGATCGCTGGTGTATCGCTATGTGAAACCCAGCCTTAAGCCCATATTAATAGGTCGTATACATCCCAGAGGGGGGGGGACAGCTTCCCTTTAATCCTTTCAAGGGATTAACCCCGTACAGCCTATAACTCGCTGGAAATATCCCATAGTCAACACAACAGTACACAAGTGTGACCACTTCATACAAAGGATGCATATAACCCTCACTTTTACTAACAGTGAGGGTCCCAGCAGCGGGGGATTCAGAGATCATGTGTAGATATTCTGCTGAACTATCTCCAGTAGTAAAACCCTCAGTCTATGAACATTTGGAGGAGGTATTTTCTTTTTCTGAAGCAGTTTTTAAAGTAGGAAGTTTTTTTTTCATGAAATGTTCTTTAACAGCCGTTTGATTGGATGGTACCCAGTGGTTACTGCACAGGGCCTGCTCCAAAGGGCTGTCCGCAACCGAAACACTGATGGTCTGTCGGCCACCAATATCAGATCAGTGGAAATCCACTACCGAGACCCCAATAATCAGCTGTCCCTCACTGCAGTGAGGCTCGGGTACTGCAGCTCTGCTCCCGGTCACCTCAATGTGAGCTGAGGTACCAGGAACGACCACCATAAGAAACGCTATTACATACAGCGCTGTGCACACCCGGCATTGCGCCTGATACCGCAGACGCCCTGTAAACCCCTCTAACGGCAAGTTCTGGGGGGCAATAAGTCAGTAAAGCCTCCGGGCGTGATGCCCACCCGTCACACAGGGCAGGGGAGGACGGGACAGCAGGAACTTGTAAGCCATGAATCACCATGACACAGGAGAACCAGGCACTGCCGCTATCTGCAGGTTAGCTGGGACCTGTGGTGCCACAGCCGGGGACACCACAACCTCGGCCGTTACCGGCTCTTATCGAACTGTCCCTTGCTCTTACCCGTTATTAGCGCACAACTCCGGCTGCCCCAACGGCTCAACAACAGCGCTCCAACAAACTAGCAGCCGCCGCGGTGACGTCACGGGTCATGTGACTGGTCACATGGGTGGGAGGCGTTTTGAAGTTTCGTTTGTAAAGTGATGGGCGTGTCCTAATCTGCGCTCTCCTCCTACCTGTGGGGAGGGCGGTGCCCACGTGACCTCTGCCAGCAGCTGATGATGACGGTGGTGAGGCTGCAGCTGCCGCACATTGTGTATGGGCTCTACCGCAGCCGCAGCGCTCTGCAAAAGAAAAGACAAATATATATATATGTGGCTTTAGTCTGCAGTTCGTAGTTTGCTATTAGATTTTCAAGTTCGACTGTGGTTTGGTTTTAAAATGAGATTATGAATGAATTTTTTTTTGATGCTATAAGGACAGTTATGGAACAAAGTTAACTGTTAACCCCTTAACCCCCAGAGCTTTTTTCGGTTTTGCGTTTTCGTTTTTCGCTCCCCTTCTTCCCAGTGCCATAACTTTTTTATTTTTCCATCAATATGTGAGGGCTTATTTTTTGCGGACGAGTTGCACTTTTGAACGACACCATTGCTTTTACCATCTCGTGAACTGGAAAATGGGAAAAAAATTCAAGTGAGGTGAAATTGCAAAAAAAAAGTGCAATCCCACACTTGTTTTTTGCTAGGTTCACTAAATGCTAAAACTGACCTGCCACTATGATTCTCCAGGTGATTACGAGTTCATAGACCCCAAACATGTCTAGATTCTCTTATGTAAGTGGTGAAAAAAAATTCCATAGTTTGCTAAAAAAAAAAAAAAATTGCGCTTTTTTCCGAGACCCGTAACGTCTCCATTTTTCGTGATCTGTGACCGGTGAGGGCTCATTTTTTGCGTGCCGAGCGACATTTTTAGGGATACTATTTGTATGCAGATCCGCTCTTTTGATCGCTCGTTATTGCATTTTAATGCAATGTGGCAACCAAAAAAAAGTAATTTTGGCGTTTTGATTTCTCGCTACGCCATTTAGCGATCGGTTAATCCTTTTTTTTTATTGACTGGGCGATTCTGAACGCGGCGATACCAAATATGTGTATGTGTGATTTTTTTTTTACTGTTTTATTTTGATTTGGGCGAAAGGAGGGTGATTTAAACTTTTATGTTTTTTTTTTTTTTAATTTTTAAACTTTTTTTTTTTTTTTTACTTTTGGCATGCTTCAATAGCCTCCATAGGAGGCTAGAAGCATGCACAACTCGATCGGCTCAGCTACATGTGGGCGATGAGCAGATGTAGCCCGGTGATCGGCGCTCACAACAATGTGCCGGCAACAACCATAGAGGTCTCCATGAGACCTCTGGTTGTCAAGGCAACGCGTCACCGACCCCCGTCATGCGATCAGGGGTCAGCATAGGCCGGCGTCACAGTTGCGAGTGTGATGCGAGTAAGTCGCACGACCTTCTCGCATCAACACCCGGCACGGCCGCCGGCTCTCGGACCCAGTGTGCTCCTGCATGTATTTCTATGCAGCCGCACACTCGGTCAGAGAGCAGGCGGCCATGCCGGGTGTTGATGCGAGAAAGTCGTGCGACTTACTCGCATCACACTCGCAACTGTGATGCCGGCCTAACGCTCATTTCCGTCCGGCGGCCGGAAGCGTTAGTTAAATGTCTGCTGTCAGCTTTGACAGAGGGATTTAACTAGTTAATAGGCGCTGGCGGATCGCGATTCCGCTCGTTCCTATTGCGGGCACATGTCAGTTTATAACAGCTGCCGGAGCCCACCTCAAAGTCGGGGATACTGCCAGCTGACGTAGAATTCCGTCAGCTGGCAGAAAGGGGTTAAACTCAAAAAATAATTTTATTTACTTATACATTAATATTGACTTATTCTTTTGTGCAAACATATACCTGTATATACAAAATTTGAATATGAATAGGTACCCGGACCACACTAGTCAAAATAAACATCTCAAAGTACTGAAGAATATTTGCCAAAAAAAATTTCAACTCTACGTGTAGTTCAGGAGTTATTCACGTAAATCGCTTATTTATGTCGCGCATAATCAAACGTACTCAATCGTAAGTTTAAGACCAGGGGGTCAGCCGGGGAGAAAGAGGAAGGTACTGACCCCGGGTACCTGAATTTAACGCTTGAGGGTGTGGCCGTGCGCCCCTTCCTCTTTCTTCCCGTTGGTCAGTTAGTGCATCACCTGGGGGGAGTAGTGGGAGGGGGAATTGGCACTGCACAGTTTCCTACTAGCTTTTCCCATAGGGGCTCCGCAGTCCGAGGCACGTTCCCTCTGCGGTACCGTGCCTGCCAGACTGCGGAGACCCATGTGTCATAAACACTGCCTTCCCCCTCCCACCAGTCCCGGAAAGACAACGCAAACAGGCCTAGATGCGTTGAACGTATCGGTCACAGTTTATTAATTTGATCAGCAGGGAGGGGCAATTACATGCCTTTGCATCATTGGTTCTTGTAGATTGCCACGAAACCATCCTTGACATTTCCTCCCGCAGCTAGTCCTAAATCTTTGCTTAGGGTTTCTCGTGACATGACGCAGGTATGACTGTTGTAAGAATTTAGGAATATTCTCCAGACTAGCAAGTCTTCCATCTGTGTGCGAGAAACAAAACACTGGAAATAATAATGGCGTGTAATATATTGAGGTAAATCAAACAGTTTCTCAAATAATCAATCAATTAAGCACACCAGGGCCAGTAGCCTATGGACAGTCGTATGGATACAAAAAGCAGCACAAGAAAAACAAGGGAACAACCATATGTCCAATTAAATATGTATTTTATTAATCATGTACAAAGTATGGAATTAAAAATTTGCTACAGTATACATTCTTAAAATAGCAGTAAGGGCGATTGCATAAGGGTTATCACATGCAAAAAGTTTATATATATATATATCTCTGTATATATGTATATATCCACAATAGCAAAAATCGGTGAATAAGTGATTTCACATTAAAATCAATAACAAAATAAGGTGCTTATGTGCAAAAATATATATATCTCTATATATAACCACAGTGCTGTAACAAATGTCCAGTGAAAACCCAATTTCATAACTAAAAAAGTAAAGTGCCTATATGCTTGTGCATATGTGAAACTCCACAGAATGGTAAAAAAATATCCACAAAAATTACTGTTGATGTGATACAGCCAAAATATAACATAAAATGAACAAATCAATGTGATGGACATACACCGTAAAACGATATATGTAAACAAGTGTCCAAAAAAAGTGTATATATGCTTGTGAGTACACCGAGCATTATATTGTGGTAATAAAGTACTACAGAGAGCGGCTAGGATGAGCAGCACTATGGATTATAAGGCATGAGCCCAGAACATCACTATACCACTACCAATAAAGAATCATGAGCAAATACATATAATAACTTACGGCTGGTATGTCTCCTGGGAACCCAAATGCACGCCCTCCCCAACGAGCGTTTCGGCACGTTGCCTTCGTCAGGGGGTAGCGTACATGGGAGATGGGAAGGTATTTAAAATACAAACAGCCAATCAGCCTAATATGCATCTTACAACTGAGCCAATCAAACATAAGAACCACTTATACCAATGATGACCCCAATCTGTGGTAAAGCAAAAGTATCACTGCGCATGTCAAAAAAACTATAGCCGAGAGGAGATGTTACAAACCATGGCAACAGAGAGTGACGTCCTGCTATGACAACTCTAAGTATCCGCACACGCGCACAGTCCACAACTCTGATGTTTACAGGCCGTGCATGAGATCTCACAATCACACTGCGCATATCCAAAAAAAAATCATACTGCGCAAGCGCGCAGTTCGTAGCCACGTCACCCGAGAGGTCTGGAAAACATACTGTGCATGTACACAAACGTCACACTGCGCACGCTCGTACCTACACAAACCCAGTGTGTGCAGACTGTCAGAGGGGGGTCCAGCAGATCTATTGCACATGTCAAAGGACGTACGTCAATCCCTATCATAAAGCCATTATCCTGGATATATATAACAGCAATTAGCATAGCCAAACCACAGGTATTCAATGCTTCTGTGCATGCCATACCCAGGAGTATCATTAGAATAAAGTAATAGTTAGATAACTCTTAAGATTGGGACCACAATCGGGGCAAACAAAGAGAATTACTGACAATACCCAAATGGGACATTGAGTAATT
Organism: Oophaga sylvatica; assembly: GCA_033576555.1. Taxonomy (NCBI): domain Eukaryota; kingdom Metazoa; phylum Chordata; class Amphibia; order Anura; family Dendrobatidae; genus Oophaga; species Oophaga sylvatica. Next base: position 820,360,534 of record JARQOD010000001.1, on the reverse strand, counting down.
GTCCTAAGAACTGATGACAAACTACTCTCCAGTCAACAATACTTATGCACCAAATAATGAAACACAGATTAAAGTATCAATAGGATAAAATTAAAAAAAATTAATATAGATTACAAATAAATAAATAGTGAACATATTGACAATTGAAGATGGGACCAAGAGTGATGATTGACGCACATGATGCAGTAAGAGGCGACATCCCAACACTGATTCGTGTCATGAAGCACCACCACAAAAAAAATTGTCAGTGGTGAGACATAAAGACGCGGCCAGTACTGAGAATCACACCAAATCCTGCACAACGCGCGTACCCACTCAGTCCCAAAGACAATGGTCAAAGTATATGTGACTGGTATAAAAATAGCCATATAATCAATTAGGCGCAGACAAGAAAGTATATATAATACCATGTAAAAATGGTGAGATATCAAAAAATAGTGTTGATATGTGTTTAAAAATGTATTATCATGCAAATAATATTGTAACCAGTTCAGGGGGTATAGCTCTGGGATCGCCATCTCGGTAGACAGAGTGGCATAGAAAAAGTTCAAGCACAGACAGCAGTACTGGTGTAAACTGGCGGCAACCAGTTTTATTAAAGTCCACAGCAACAAACATAAACCAAATCATAAAACAAAGTCCTAAGCCTGTCAGGCTGCTAGCTAGACACAGTTAGTTCCCTCACTACCGTGGTCTAGGCTCTAACAGCCTGGCCAAAACAACACATATTTTGTAGTTACCAGAGCTTGGCTTCCAGGAGACTCCAGCAGCGTCTGAAGTCAGATTCAGACTGAGAGCTCAGTCTGTGTAACTCTACCACCTACTTCTGGCTGCTTACTTAGACAGCTGAGTGCACTCAGGGCTGAGCTGCAAGCCTGTACTGGATGGGGAGTGGAGTGAACGAACTGCCATCCTACCTTCACTCCTACATTCCTTATGCCACCCAGCTAAGAAACCTGGGCGAGATGTACACCCCGTCCAGTACGCACCCCTTCACTGTCTCACATATCCCCCCCCCTCTTCTCCAGATCGGAGGGCTGGTCAACAACTCCAAAGAGACAGTGAACTCTGGACAAGGCATCGGCATTACCCTGTAACTTCCCAGGCCTATGCTCTACCGAGAAATTGAATTCTTGAAGCGAAAGGAACCACCTTGTCACCCTGGCATTCCTTTCCTTGTTCTGCTTCATCCATGCCAGAGGAGCATGGTCTGACTGTAATTTAAATTTCCTGCCCAAGAGGTAATAATGTAGCGAGTCCAGTGCCCATTTGATTGCGAGGCTGTAATGTATGGTGTACAGTTCATATAGCGTCTTGTGCTTGGGTGCGAGGAAAACACATGAGACACAGGTTTGATATAGAATGACTTGTATTACTTCATACAAGTGGCAAAAATGGTCACACAGTTTGCAGGTACAGAAGCAGGAGACACAGCAGGCCAGAGTAACTTAAGCTCAGCAATAACTCTCCACAACAGGTTCAGGATCTCTTCTCTGTTACCGTAATTCCATGCAAACGTGGATTTATCAAATAGCAGGTTTCCAGAGTCCACAAGTGTTCCAAAGTTCCTCAGTAGGAAATAGCTGGAGTACAAAGTCCAAGGTTTTCCAGGAGTCAGGTCACAGGCTCACTGCAGGCTTGATACTGAAGCACTGATTGCTCAGCTGAGGCTGCTTAAGAAGCAAGAGGGAGAGAATCAGGGCGGGAACATGAAAGCTGGAAACTCCATATTGACTGAGGGCAAGATAGCTGCAGCAAGACAGAAAGCAAAATGGCCGACGGAAAAAACTGAGTTTCAAGAAACATGTACAAAGAACCTTACATTACTCCCCCCTTAGGGACAACCTCCGGATGACCTCAGACCAGGCTTGTCTGGGTAACTCTGATGAAACTGGCGTAGCAAGCAAGGAGCATTAACGTTATTGACTGGTTCCCATGAGTTGTCCTCCACTGGGTAGCCTGTTGTGAATGGGTTTGAGATGAGTTCTGAGCAGAGACTCCCTCTGGTGGTTACAAGCGGTACTGGTCTGTTCAGTGAAGATTGTGAGGACTGGGAATCAGGTGTTACTGACTGGTCTTATATAAGGGAGTCACCTTCCCATCAGGGTTGCCGGTGATCAATTGTTCTGGTCTGAATCCTTCATTCCTGTTTCCCTTGTAGCCTGCTGTTCGTGTCTGCATCTCCTGCTCACAGATAAGACATTTTCTTCTTTTTGTTTTTGTACTATATTTTTGCATTTTGTCCTGCACTTCTTTGGGGCCTTCTGGGTCCCCTTCGGGGGCTTTTGCCCTCTCAGTTTAGTTCAGCCACTGATGTTTGTACTTTTGCTTTTTCCAGTTTTTTCAGTGGCTGCTGTTTTGATTTTGTTACACCAGAGAACTAATTTAGGTGGTAGAGGTCGTGTGATCTCAGGTGATTTTGAAATTAGTAGAGTTGGTGCTTTTCAGGGTTTTCTGGGATTGCAGTAAGTACCCTTCCTATCCTTTTCTATTTAGTTAGTTTGGGCCCCAGCGTTTGCTCATACTATTTTCTTTCTGTGTCAGTATTTCATCTTGTCTAACCGCCATTACATGTTTGGGGGCTTTCTGTTATCTTTGGGGTTCTGCTCCGGGGCAGATAGCTTTCCTATATCTATCTTTAGGTGTAGTTAGTTTCTCAGGCTGTGACAGGCGTCTAGGACCAACGTAGGAACGCTCCACGGCTGCCTCTAGTTGTGGTGGTTAGTCAGGGTACTGCAATCTCATAGATTCCAACTGCTCTGGTGTATTGCCTTTTTTACCTGCACTCCTCAGCTACCGAAACATAACAGTAGCCCTGCCATTTAATCAAATATTGTAACTGATTTCTGTACAACCTGGAATCTAGAATCCTTTCCACCACAAATTCTTCCTGACCATCGACTAGCACTGGGTCAGGGCAAGGAGAAGAACGTCCAGGAAACGTATTGGGTGTTGCAGCCTTTAGTAGGGATACATGAAAGACAGGGTGGATTCTCATAGTTCTGGGCAGTTGAAGACGACAAGCAACGGCACTTATAATTTTACTGATTTTATAGGGTCCAATGTACTTATGTCCCAACTTAGACGATGGAATCCTTAACTTAAGATTTCTGGTTGACAGCCAGACCAAGTCTCCTACCTTGAAAGCTGGTGCAGGTTTACGAAATTTATCTGCTGCTTTCTTGTACCTTTCCTCAGCCAATTCCAGATTTTCCTTTAGAAGATCCATATTCTTTTGTAAAGACGTGATTCTTTCAGCCACTGCTGGCAAGGGCGTTTCTATGGGAAATCGAGAAGAATGTTAGGATGATAACCTAAATTGGAGTAAAAAGGAGACTGCTTAGTGGAGGCGCTCTGAGAGTTGTTATAAGAGAACTCAGCCAGTGGAAGTAGATCCACCCAATCATCCTGTAGGTGGCAGATAAAGCAGCGGACATACTGCTCCAGGGTCTGATTGGTTCGTTCTGTCTGTCCATTAGTCTGGGGAAGAAAAGCAGAAGAAAGGTTTACTTTAATGTCCAATGCGGCACAGAAATTTTGCCAAAACCTTGAAGTGAATTGCACCCCTCGATCCGAAATAACCTCATCCGGTACTCCATGTAAGCGAAACACATTCTTAATCATCAAATCTGATGTCTGTTTTGCAGTGGGTAAGCCGACACAAGGGATAAAATGAGCTGCCTTTGTTAAACGATCAACCACCACTAGAATGGTGTTCTTCCCTTGAGAGGTTGGTAACTCCACAATGAAGTCCATAGAAATGGATCCCCACGGGCGGGACGGGGTGGGAAGGGGTTGCAACAGACCAGTTGGTGAGGAGCGAGGTGTTTTGCATCTTGCACAGACTTCACATGAAGTGACATAGTTTAAAACATCTTTCCTGTAAGTGGGCCACCAAAAGAAACGAGAAAGAAATTCCTGTGTCTTTAGAATTCCTCTATGCCCAGCTATCTTGGAATCGATGGATGAGTTGCAATACTCTCAATCTGACTGTTTCAGGTATATACAGACGTTTGTCCCTGAATCCACACACCATTCTTAAAGACAAGACTTACGTCCCTTGGGGGTTGTGCCAACAAGGAATCCGCATGGTATGCTTCCTTGATGTCCTTAAGTAGGTCTTGATTATGAATCACTCCCAGGAATCTAGAGTCAGGAAGAATAGTCTTAGGAGGAGTAAGTGGACGGGTCTCTGCTGAATGAATCCTAGAGAGTGCATCAGCCTTTCCATTGCGCGATCCTGGCCTATAAGAAATTACAAAATTAAATTGGTTTAGGAAAAGATTCCAGCGAGCCTGGCGAGGAGTCAGGCACTTAGCCGACCTGATAAATTCAAGGTTACGATGGTCTGTCAGGACGAATATTTGCTGTGCAGCTCCCTGAAGAAGGTGTCTCCATTCTTTGAAGGCGGCAATAATGGCCAACAACTCTCTATTGCCCACATCGTAGTTCCTCTCAGCCGAAGACAACTGCTGGGAAAAGAAGGCACAGGGATGCAAGACATTCTTCTCACCTGTTCTCTGAGAAAGTATAGCTCCAACGGCACAGTCTGAAGCATCCACCTCTATTATGAAGGCAAGTTCGGGGTTGGGATGTACTAAGATAGGTGCGGTGGTAAATTTATCCTTTAGACGGGAAAATGCTTCCTGGGCTTGGGGGTCCAGGAGAACCTAGACTCTTTCCGGGTAAGTTGGGTGATAGGTGACACTACCTCAGAGAAATTCCTAATGAAACGTCTATAGAAGTTGGCAAACCCGATGAAGCGCTGCACCTCCTTCACATTTCTAGGAATTGGCCAATCCTTGATGGCTTGGGTCTTGCTTCCATCCATACTAATTCCTTGTGTAGACAGTACATACCCCAGAAATTGAATTTCGGTCCTATGGAATTCACACTTTTCAAGTTTGATGTAAAGATGGTTTTGTCTTAGACATTCTAAGACCATTCTCCCATGTCCATGATGTTCCTCTGTGGAGTTAGAAAAAATTAGAATATCATCCAAATAAATCACCACGAATGTATCTAGGAGATCCCTGAAGATGTCATTCACCAAGTGTTGGAAAGTGGCTGGGGCGGTACTCAGACCAAAAGGCATAACTAGATATTCAAAGTGTCCATAGCGTGACCTGAATGCAGTCTTCCATTCATCCCCAGCTCTAATACAGACCAAGTTATAGGCCACACGGAGATCCAGTTTAGAGAAAATTTTGGCATGCCGCACTCTCTCCAATAACTCAGGGATTAAAGGCAATGGATAACGGTTTCTAATAGTAACCTTATTGAGTTCCCTATAGTCTATGCAGGGTCTCAGAGATCCATCTTTCTTCTTCACAAAGAAGATGGGTGCACCTGCAGGAGATGAAGAGGGGCGTATGAAGCCCTTGGCTAGATTTTCGTCTATGTAATCCTTTAAAGCCTTTAGCTCGGGCCCCGCCAGGGGGTAGATCTTACCAAAAGGTATCTCTGCTCCAGGCAATAATTCAATTGGACAATCATATGGACGGTGAGGGGGAAGCTGGTCAGCGTTCTTCTTGTCACATAAATCCACATAGTCCTGGTATACAGCTGGTAGTTCAGGGACTGACATGGTTCCTTTAGGAACAGAGCAAGCTGAAACTTCTGGACTCATCTGTTTCTCTGGAAAGTGTAATTCCTTGGTCTCCAGTTAATGGTAGGGTTCTGAGCCTGCAGCCATGGTAGCCCTGAATAATGGGAATGTGGGAGAAGAGATAAGCAAAAGGACAGTTCTCTTGATGATCTTTACCCATAAGGACCCTCAAAGGCTCCGTTCCTGATCCATGTCAGAGGTCAGCAGGGAGCCATCCACAGTCTCCATCTGTACTGGAGTAGCCTTCTTCACTGAACGTATCCCTGTTTCAGAGCAAAGGAGATATCCATAAAATTTCCACTTGCCCCTGAGTCGATCATAGCAGAGCTAGACACCCAGACTGAGTCAACCCAGAGTTTGATGGAAAGGAAGCAATGAGAATTGTTTTTCTTACAACTCAGCTGGGACACAGCTGAGGAAACTTGAAAAATTGCAGCGTTTACACAGTCATCGTCCTCAGAAGTGACGGAGTTTAAGTCAGAGAAATCAATATCTGTTGCTGCAGATCTCTCTGGAGCCTGAGGCTCGGACCTGACAGATCTCCTCTCGCAACACTCACAGTGAATGACTGCTGCAGTAGTCTTACGAGAACGGCTGGGGCAGTTTATAATGAAGTGCCCTGACTTACCACAGTAGAAACATAGATTTTCCTTTAAACGATGTTCTTTGCGTGCATCACTAACCCGTCTTTGTAAATAGTCCACCTGCATGGGTTCAGGTTCAGGTTCCCGTGTGATCCTACTCAAAGGTTCCTTAGCTGGGGAGGAAGGTAGGAAAAGGTTAGTGCGATTACTTTCGAACCATCTCTCTTGCCTGCGTTCAGTCAGACGAGCATCAATACGGATGCAGTAGTTAATAAAGTCACCTAACGCAGTGGGAGGGTCGGCACGAGCAAGTTCATCCTTAATCAGTGGAGACAACCCTTTTCGAAAAATAGATTTTTTGGCGGAACTGTCCCAAGTGGTATCGAGGGCCCATCTCCTGAAATCCAAGGCATATTCGGCTACTGAGCGCTTACCTTGGCGCAAAGTTAACATGGCTGCTTCAGCTGTTGCACCTCGATTGGGGTCATCAAACACCTGCCCCATGGCTGAAATGAAAGCATCAAGATGATCCAAACATTCATCCTCAGTCTCAATCAGAGGGTTTGCCCACATCAAAGCCTTATTGGTAAGCAACATGATTATAGTAAGCACTTTAGATCGTTCAGTGGGAAATTGTGAAGCATGTGCAGAAAAAAAAATATTGCATTGGTTAATAAATCCCCTGAATTTCTCACGTTCACCGCCAAAATGAAAAGGGGTAACTTGGGAATCCCAGAACTCGGGGTTATGGCAGGAGCCTGGACTCGTTCCTCTAGAACCTCAATCCTGGCTCGTAAATCCTGGGTAGTTTGTCCAAACACTTGCAAATTGTGATTAGTGAGGTCCTGTAGGTTTGCAAAACGGGTCTTTATAGTCTGTATATCTGCAAGGATTGTATCAGTCACTCCGCAAAGCTCCTTTATGCGACCCTCCATCTTCCAGATCTTTTAAGACAGGAGTACTGGAAGGAGAAGAAAAAAAAAAACAATAGTGTTTACCTGTGGTAACACTGCAGAGTAAAATTAAGGGAATTGCTCACCTGGAATGGTTGTGAGAAGTCACAACCACTGTCATCACAGAAAGTATAACCGGACATCTGATATCCACAGTCACAGCAGACACAGCCTTCCCAGACCCAGCAGACACTAACGTTTGGCTTCAGTATCTTGTAATGTATGGTGTACAGTTCATATAGCGTCTTGTGCTTGGGTGCGAGGAAAACACATGAGACACAGGTTTGATATAGAAGGACTTGTATTACTTCATACAAGTGGCAAAAATGGTCACACAGTTTGCAGGTACAGAAGCAGGAGACACAGCAGGCCAGAGTATTTTAAGCTCAGCAATAACTCTCCACAACAGGTTCAGGATCTCTTCTCTGTTACCGTAATTCCATGCAAACGTGGATTTATCAAATAGCAGGTTTCCAGAGTCCACAAGTGTTCCAAAGTTCCTCAGTAGGAAATAGCTGGAGTACAAAGTCCAAGGTTTTCCAGGAGTCAGGTCACAGGCTCACTGCAGGCTTGATACTGAAGCACTGATTGCTCAGCTGAGGCTGCTTAAGAAGCAAGAGGGAGAGAATCAGGGCGGGAACATGAAAGCTGGAAACTCCATATTGACTGAGGGCAAGATAGCTGCAGCAAGACAGAAAGCAAAATGGCCGACGGAAAAACTGAGTTTCAAGAAACATGTACAAAGAACCTTACAGAGGCACTCTCGCTCCAGAATGGCATAATTTTGTTCAGCCGGTGTCAGTTTTCGATTCAGATACATGACCGGGTGCTCTTCACCCTTCACGACCTGCGACAAAACCGCCCCTAACCCCACATTAGAGGCATCAGTTTGAACAAGAAACTCCTCGCTGAAATTAGGGGTGACCAGAACTGGGCTTTGACATAAATCCATTTTCAAAGACTGAA
>JARQOD010000001.1:820274223-820352323 GCA_033576555.1 Oophaga sylvatica | reverse complement strand
CTGCCGGTGACGTGACTTTCGGATAAACCTCTAGCCAGATTCTCTTGGATGTAGTCCGACATGGCCTGAGTCCTGCTTGTGAAAGGGGATAAACTCTCCCGCGGAGGAGATGCCCCCAGGAAGAAGCTCTATCTGACAGTCATACGACCTGTTGTACAAACTAGAGTCCAGGTATAGGACCTTTTGTCCTGCTTGATCTCCATGGAGCGCTCCTGAAAACGTGGTCAATTCGGGTTGCCAAGGATATTACTCTTCCAAGAGGGTAGGTCTGTCCCGTCCCGCCAGCTCATCCTTGATTCTTCCGGATAGGCCTTCCCAGAAGTTAGCAACCAGGGCCTCATTGTTTCCACGATAATTAAAGACGAGAGGGTGCGGATTTAACAGCATACTGAGCTACCGTGAGATACCTTGGCGCAGGCGGAGCAAGCTGAGGCAGTCGAATGTGGTGCAAACCAGGTTCATCGAAATCCTGCGAAAAGCCTCTAGGAAAGATTGAAGATCGTTAACCAGCGGATCCCCTCTCTCCCATAGCGGGTTTAGCCAGGCGAGGGCCTCTCCTCCCAGGTGTGACATGATGAAGCCCACCTTGGCTCGTCAGAACAAACATATGCCCCAAGATTTCGAAGTGTAGAGTGCACTGATTGAGAAAACCCCGACACAGAGTAGGTCACCTTGGAAACGGGTAGGAGCCGCCAGGCGGGGACCTTGACTTGCCATGGGAACTGGTACCTGATTATTGATAGAAGAGTCAGTGCAGACGAGGACCCTAAGGAATCCATGCGGGTAGACAACTGCGTAGATAAGTCGTGATCTTTGTCCTGTTGAACTCCCAAACGGTCACCTCCTGGCACAGATCCGTGGTCTGAATCTCTGGGATCTAGCGGTTCCATGGCCGGAGCAATCTGTAACGAATGGAAGCGGAGGCAGAGGTGGTGAAGTTCACATTCGTTTTTAATTTTTTAATGTGGAACCTCGAGACCGCGGTCTGGGGGCTCCGAAGGGGCATAACTAGTGAGCCTCGGGTACCCGTAGTAAGGCCCCTCGAACAGGACCAGAATGGAATACCCGGAGGACACAGGTGCTACCTCCAGTTAGACCCCGGACACGTGGCAGCTGTCCCAGAGGACCAAAAGGGTAACAGTATTTACAGAGTCCGTGGAGGGTTCTTGACGGAGAAGGGTAAGGTCCTGGTCCAGAACGGATGGTAGTAGGCTGGCTCCAGTGACCTTGTCACGGTCCACGGTACGGATGGCTGATGGCGGAACGGGATGACACTTGCGCCAGTAATAGCCGAGATTGTCCAGATTAGCCAGATACAGGTTAGCAATGATCTGAGGAGACAAACAGTATCAGCGAAGCACAGAGACTGCAGACGCAGCGCAGACAGATCAGAACAGAACCGGATGTAGCAATGATAGAACACGTTGCTCCGGCACTCCCCTAATGGTGGAGTGACCAGATATAGTACTGAGTGCGCAGCCATTGGTTAATTAGCTATTTCAAAAAATGCACGCTGCCCCTTTAAGAGGACGGTGGCGCGCGGGCCTCGCGCCTAAGCAGACTATCTGGAGGCCTGCCAGCAGCGTGTCAGGAAGTGGAGGAGGACACAGGACGCCGACGAGCAGATGGGACAGGAGACCCCAGCCCGCGCGCAGACTGCTGCAGAGGGACAGCTAGAGAACAGGTGAGTGAGCAGAACGGAGTGCAGAGCCAGCGCTGGGACCGAGTGTAACACACCCGCAGACTTTCACACATACCAAAGCCGGGCGGCACCGCTCAGCCAATAGCGGGGGATTTGAATCCTGCGCCGCTCATTGGCTGAGCCGGCGGGTGGCTCAGCCAATGAGCGGTGCCGGGCGCGGCTTTGGCGGGGGATTTGAATCCCGCACAGCACCGCTCATCGGCTCAGCCAATGAGCGGTGCACGCGCGGCTTTTGCGGGGGATTTTGAATCCCGCACGGCACCGCTCATCGGCTCAGCCAATGAGTGGTGCACGCGCGGCTTGGTGGGGGATTTGAATTCCGGCCGCCATATCGGAACACCCATAACTTGGGTGTTCCAATATGGCGGTCGGCGTACTTCCGGTCGCGTGCATTGTGGAAGCGACACAAGCTCCGGAAGTGTGTGACAGAATTTTATTGGTAATTATATAGTAGATGTGTGTGTGTATGTGTATCACACCAACCAAACATGAAGCATCTTTCATTTCACTAGAGCTGTTTAAAAGAAGCTGAGCTATGATTGGTTGCTATGAGCAACAGTTTTCTCACTCAACGACAACACCTCAGCAGACAGCGACTGTGTGGGAAAAATCTAGCATCCCTGGGAACATAAGCTCCCAGCCATTGTCTGCCCCGCAGAAAGGAGCAGAGAGCACATGACAGAAATGAATCCTCCCTCCCGTTCCCATATACCCATCACACATCCTCCATCCCATAGGCACAATCTTCCCTCTTCAAGGGATCTCTGGTATGGAAGTGAGGGCAAATCCATCCTGCGCTTTGTGGTTTGACCCAGACCTCTCTTAAAGGAATCCCCTGTATGGAAGTCAGAGCAATTGCCTTGAAATGCTTTGGTACTAACCCCAGGCCTCTATTAAAGGGATCATTGGTATGGAAGTCAGGGCAAATCCATCCAGTGCTTTGGTTTTGACCCCAGGCTCTCTTAAAGGATCACCAGTATGGAAGTTAGGACCGTTCCACTCAGCGCTGTGGTTCTGACCCCAGGGCCTCTTAAAGAGATCATTGGTATGGAAGTTAGGGCAATTCCACTCAGCGCTCTGGTTCTGACCCCAGGCCCCTCTTAAAGGGATCCCCGGTATGGAAGTGAGGGCAAATCCACTCTGCGCTTTGGTACTGACCCAGGCCTCTCTTAAAGGGATCTCCGGTATGGAAGTTAGGGTAAATCCCTCAGCGCTCTAATTCTCACCCCAGGCTTTTATTAAAGAGATCATTGGTATGGAAGTCAGGGCAAATCCACTCAGCGCTCTGGTTCTGACGCCAGGCTGACGTGGGATCAGGGCTGCCACAAGGAAATTTCGGGGCCCCATACTGGCAAAATTTTCGGGGCCCACTTGAGACTCCGCCCAGGCTCCACCCCAGCCCCGCCTCCACCCCTCGAACTGTTCACAGTCCCACCGCGCTCTCTTGGAAAAACTCCACTTCTCATCAATCACACATTTAGAGTATGTTTCCACGGTCAGTAAACAATCCGGATTAGCTGCGTGTTTGACGCTGTGCGTTGGCGCAGCGTCAAACACGCAGCGTCCAGATGTTACAGCATAGTGGAGGGGATTTCAAGAAATCCCGTCTCCACTATGCTTCAAAACACGCAGGCGGAAGACCTGCGTTTCCGGACATGCGGCGTCTTTTTAGACCGCAGCATGTCCTATTCCCTTGCGGCGACGCTGAGTCGCCGCAAGGGAAATAACACAGGGCTATGTAGCCCTGCGGTCATTCCGCATGTGTTTCCGGATGTGTTCCGTGAACACATCCGGATGACCGCGCGTTCAAAAGGGGGGGGGCTTTGGGCGGAGCGGACTTTCCGCTCCGTCCAAAGCGCTGTGTTTCCGGACCATGGAAAACACAGCCTAACAGTTCCCATCACCAGATCAGACATATAACCAGCAGCTCTTGTTTTGGCCAAAAGATTTTTTAAGCCGCCACCATAACACGGTAGACATTTTTGGCCGAGCTCTACTCTACTGTAACCTATTAAATATTTGTTAAAATATCCATACAATTTAGGCATACTTTTATTTATTTTTCAAGTTTTAAATGACCAATATCTCATACAAGGAGCAAATACCGCTATACCATGACCAGACCACATATTACTACACAGTGACTGAATAATATCACATAAAAGGAACAAATACCACCGCACCATGACCAGACCACATATTACCACCACAGTGACCGAATAATATCACATACAAGGAACAAATACCACCGCACCATGACCAGACCACATATTACCACCACAAAGTGACCAAATAATAGCACATACTAGGACAAGTACCGCAACACCATGTCCAGACACATATTACCACCACATAGTGACTGAATACTACAATACTGATCAGTAATAAAAAAACACAATACTATCACCATAAGTGCCATTATACACAGGAGATCTGTACTTGGTATGCAGTGTCTTGTGTACAAGTAATACAGTGATCAATGACATTATTCACAGGAGCTCTGTATATAGTATACAGTTAATAGTGTCAGTGTACAGGTAACACACGGTAACACACTGACTCACCAGTGACGTCTCTAGGTGAAGTCCTTCATCTTTGCTTTTCATCTTTCATCCAGCACAGACCGCCATCACTTCTTCCAGCCAGGGCTCGTCTCTGCAAGAAATAACACGGTTATCTAGAGCTCCGCTTGCAGAACATGTAATCGACCCCCACCACAATTGTGGATTACCAGGGCAATGGGGTACTCAGAGCCGAGCCCATGGAAGTCTATGGGGATTGTCACAGGTAGCGGTGGCTCGGTCTGTGGCCCTGGCGGTCTGGCGTATGTTGGGGGAATATTTACAGGGGATAGATTTATATACAGTTCGTGACGCCACCTGTAGTCTTGGTAATTTGTACCAGCGCTGCTGTAGATCTCTGAGGGGATGGTGAGGCAGCTAGATGTCGGGTCCCCTACAGGTGGGACTCTTCCTCAGGTCGATGGTTAAGGCAGGGTTGTGCAGGCATGCAAGTAAATAACTCAGTCTCACACGGTCAGCGTCTTTCCATACCTTTACTTGTAAGATGGTAAAGCAGGTCCCAGGGAGGCTGATCCAAGGAGAATGTATTTCGAGATAGCAGCTGGACAAGTTAGGCCTCCTTTACTTTCACAACGATGAGTACAACCAGCATGAAGCGTAGTCCCTCTATAACTCCAGCTATTCCAAAGCTGTACTGCCCAGTCAGTTTTGTGGTCGGAGCCTTCCTGTGAGAGAGCTGAATTCCTATCTTGTCCTGCAGAGACTCAAGGTCCTCACTCCCCCCTGACCCCAGTTACGTACCGACTATTTAGGGGCTGCTTGCCGCGACTAAGGTCCGATAAGCCTCTGGTTTTCTTACCACTAAGCGTGAAGCTATAGTGATCCTTCGGTCCCCAGTGACCGGTAACAATGTGCAGGACTTCTCCAATCCAAAAGCACTTTTAAATATTCCTTCCACTGTGCCTTTCGCCTTGTCCGCGCTTGTAGCATAAACACTCACACTTGCAAAAAGTCATATAATCACTCCCTTCTTTTCTTCCTTCAGAGTTAGTTACCAGACTCCCAGTAATCTTCTAGGCAGGAGCACGTCTCTGAACCTTCACTGTCCTTGAGACAGGAGACTGAAGTATTTCTGTACTAAACTCTTCCTTCTTTATCAATGTCTTCAGTGAGGTACAGCTCTGACCAGGCTGAGTGATCTATATCTCCGCCCTTACTGGCCTCCACTTGCTGAACTGCTGATAGAACCAAGCTGGACTGCTTCCTCCCTCCAAGTCCCAACTAGACTCCACACGTCTGCTCTGTCCGAAGACAGGAAACTGACTACTCTAATCACTCAACGAATACACCCTGACCACTCCCTCACAGTGACTACACTACCCTAAGGGTGTGTCTAGTGTATGTTGAGTGAATGGTATTGAGCATTAAACTGCTATCTCTCCACACACTCTCCTGTTGTGAATGGGTTTGAGATGAGTTCTGAGCAAGAGGCTCCCTCTGGTGGTTACAAGCGGTACTAGTGAGGATTGGGAATCAGGTGTTACTGATTGGTCTTATTTAAGGGAATCATTTTCCCATCAGGTTGCCGGTGATCAATTGTTCTGGTCTGAATCCTTCTTTCCAGTTTCCCTTGTAGCCTGCTGTGTCGTGTCTGCATCTCCTGCTATCAGATAAGACAATTTCTTATTTTGTGTTTTTGCTATATTTTTGCATTTTGTCCTGCACTTCGTGGGGGCCTTTTGGGTCCCCTCCGGGGGCTTTTGCCCTCTCAGTTTAGTCCCAGCCACTGTGTTTTGTACTTTTGCTTTTTGCAGTTTTTTCAGTGGCTGCTGTTTTTGTTACACCAGAGAACTAATTTAGGTGGTAGAGGTCGTGTGATCTCAGGTTATTTTGAAATTAGTAGAGTTGGTGTTTTTCAGGGTTTTCTGGATTGCAGTAAGTACCCTTCCTGTCCTTTTCTATTTAGATAGTTTGGGCCCCCAGCGTTTGCTCATACTATTTTCTTTCTGTGTCAGTATTTCCTCTTGTCTAACCGCCATTACATGTTTGGGGCTTTCTATTATCTTTGGGGTCTGCTCCGGGCAGATAGCTTTCCTATTTCTATCTTTAGGTGTAGTTAGTTTCTCAGGCTGTGACGAGGCGTCTGGGACCATCGTGGGAACGCTCCACGGCTGCCTCTAGTTGCGGTGGTTAGTCAGGGTACTGCAATCTCATAGATTCCAACTGCTCTGGTGTATTTCCTTTTTTACCTGCACTCCTCAGCTACCGTAACATAACACTCTCCAGGGTACTGCGTGTGCCTAACACCAGGGCTACACATTCCCCCATGGTAAAAGACAGCACTCCCGGGCTGTAAAATATAAAGAACATTTTTGTTTATGCATTAAACATTAAACATTAAACATAATTCGTCCCATCCGGGAGGTGAGGATGTCTTGAACGTTGCAAAACAAAAACATTATATATAGAAAAATACAAAAGTATTAAGGCATCAAAACATTCAATAAATACTCAGTATTCTTGTGAAGGACCCGCACCAAACCTTCAACGTAGGTCCTGGTGGGCTGCAGGACATAGGAATGCAGACCTCACTCAGTGCCACACCACACGGGTTTTCTGTTCAGAGGTGGTTGTGCTGGTTTTATGTAAAACCAAGATAAGGCACCGAAGCGCAACTATATACAAATAAGTTCTGGGCTGGCACAGTCCTCACCTCTGAGTCCATTGTAAAACGAAGACATATTATATCACATTATAATAATAATAAAGTGCAAAACTTTTTCTCTGTTTACCCAGCCGGGCATTCTACTTTTGGCAATATATAAATATATTATATACTCATTTAACTTGTGCAAAAATTGGCAAACATTCTTAAACTTTTTACAACTTTACTTATGGTAGACCCCTTTATGGATCTCACCGGTTTTTCTTTACTGTTTAACTATTCATTTATTTCAAATACATTTTCCACCCCGGGGGCTGGAACAATGCGGTGATCCCTAGATCCCAGAACTAACAAGTCGTGACCTGCTATTGGGGTTTGAGTTGCCACAGTTCTTGTGCGAACCTCCAGGGGCGCAACGGGTACATTCTCCTTGCGAGACACCGATTGCGTTTCAATCTGAGTCACAGTTAACGATATTGATCGTGTCATGGATTGCGATGGAAACTGGGTCGCATGTTGCGATGTAGAAGGATAACGGTATACAGGTGTCGCTTCCACTTGCGAAGTACCTGCAGGGGGCGATGCTGGGGCACGGCCGGATACTGCTTGAGCTGGAGACGGGGACGCTGCGTAGTGGTGACGTTACCTGCGTCGGGGACGGGGTCACGGACGATGGTGACGTTAAGGGCATACCATCCCTTCATTCCCCAGTGCCGTGTATACGTGACAATGTCTCCATTAACTAAGTCCCTCCCGGGATGGCCTTGCGGTAGGTGGGATTCTACGTCCCTGCGACTAACAAAGACCCCTGGGAAGAGTCCCGGTTCTCTTATGAAGCCCCAGCCCTTCCGGAGGTGGAACTCTGTCACACTCCCCTGCCGCCGCGGTTCCCTCAGGGTACCTTTCTCTCTCCGGACACTCTCCTTGTCCGCGATCAGCTCTGCATGTTGCCGCTGACGATTCCGCTGAGCTTCCCGCTCTTCCTCCTGCTGGCGTTTCTGCTTCTCCTCACGACGCTGCCACTCACATTCCCACTGGGCGGTATAGGCGACGTCATCCAGGCGCGCCATCTCGTCCCAGTCCACGTCTGGTAACGACGGACAGGACCCCTCCGGTGTCCCTGCCGGGGTTCGATCATCTGCTGCGGCCTCCTGGCCGGGCGGGAGTTCCGGAACTGGCGGTACCTCCTCAACCTCCTTCGCCTCCACCGCTTCACCGGTGGGATCAGGATTGGTACTTTCGGGGGCAGCCTCCGGTTGCTCCTTTGCCTTGGGCAGCAGAATTTTCGGTAACTCCAGACGTAGAGGGTCGTCGAAGGAGAGATCACCGCGTCCCACAGCCGCCGCTGCTCCAGGGTACGCCGGCGTCTCTCGATCTCTTCAAATCCAAGTTGTGGCGAAATCCTCTTTCTTAGTCGTGCATTTTCTTCTTTAACTTCTAGCAATGCTTGCTGCAGGTGCAGGACCACGGATGACTCCGGTGCTGGTGGCAGCTTGGCTGGGGCACGGGGCCTGCCTTCCTCCGCTTCCCTGCTCGGCTGCACACGTCCTGCTTCCATGATGTTCCAGAAGATTCTTTCATCTTCCTCCAGAGACGTCCGGTCTCTTCCGTGGAGGCGGGGTTTGCGTCTCCTCCTCCTCGCAGGGAAGGTGAAGAGGAGGCGGACCTCCTTTGCTGTAGGGCAGGATCGCATGTTGTAATAGCACTTTGAGAGGGCAGGCATTTTCTTCGCGCCACAGGGGGGTACACGCCCACGAAGGCACGCCCACCTTCTTCTCTAGCGCCTGAGGGCGCGAATATGGCGACAAAGATGGCGATTTTTTGGCGCCAAAAGTGCAAACAGTCCTTTTTCACAAAAACAACTCCATAGGCACACAGGGCTCGCAATTTTGCGAGTTTCGCATCCTGTTCGTGACGCCAAATTGTATCGACCCGCCACCACAATTGTGGATTACCAGGGCAATGGGGTACTCAGAGCCGAGCCCATGGAAGTCTATGGGATTGTCACAGGTAGCGGTGGCTCGGTCTGTGGCCCTGGCGGTCTGGCGTATGTTGGGGGAATATTTACAGGGGATAGATTTATATACAGTTCGTGACGCCACCTGTAGTCTCTGGTAATTTGTACCAGCGCTGCTGTAGATCTCTGAGGGGATGGTGAGGCAGCTAGATGTCGGGTCCCTACAGGTGGGACTCTTCCCTCAGGTCGATGGTTAAGGCAGGGTTGTGCAGGCATGCAAGTAAATAACTCAGTCTCACACGGTCAGCGTCTTTCCATACCTTTACTTGTAAGATGGTAAAGCAGGTCCCAGGGAGGCTGATCCAAGGAGAATGTATTTCGAGATAGCACTGGACAAGTTAGGGGCCTCCTTTACTTTCACAACGATGAGTACAACCAGCATGAAGCGTAGTTCCCTCTATAACTCCAGCTATTCCAAAGCTGTACTGCCCAGTCAGTTTTGTGGTCGGAGCCTTCCTGTGAGAGAGCTGAATTCCTATCTTGTCCTGCAGAGACTCAAGGTCCTCACTCCCCCTGACCCCAGTTACGTACCGACTATTTAGGGGCTGCTTGCCGCGACCTAAGGTCCGATAAGCCTCTGGTTTTCTTACCACTAAGCGTGAAGCTATAGTGATCCTTCGGTCCCCAGTGACCGGTAACAATGTGCAGGACTTCTCCAATCCAAAAGCACTTTTAAATATTCCTTCCACTGTGCCTTTCGCCTTGTCCGCGCTTGTAGCATAAACACTCACATTTGCAAAAAGTCATATAATCACTCCCTTCTTTTCTTCCTTCAGAGTTAGTTACCAGACTCCCAGTAATCTTCTAGGCAGGAGCACGTCTCTGAACCTTCACTGTCCTTGAGACAGGAGACTGAAGTATTTCTGTACTAAACTCTTCCTTCTTTATCAATGTCTTCAGTGAGGTACAGCTCTGACCAGGCTGAGGTGATCTATATCTCGCCCTTACTGGCCTCCACTTGCTGAACTGCTGATAGAACCAAGCTGGACTGCTTCCTCCCTCCAAGTCCCAGCTAGACTCCACACGTCTGCTCTGTCCGAAGACAGGAAACTGACTACTCTAATCACTCAACGAATACACCCTGACCACTCCCTCACAAGTGACTACACTACCCTAAGGTGTGTCTAGTGTATGTTGAGTGAATGGGTATTGAGCATTAAACTGCTATCTCTCCACACACTCTCCAGGGTACTGCGTGTGCCTAACACCAGGGCTACACAAACACATTACTTATTTTTTTCCCAACTTCTACATTACACCACATGAAGAAAAAATAGCCACATAGTATCACTCTGCAAAGTAACAGGACCGCCCCCCCATTTAAAACAGTATCCTCAAAAAATAAAATAAATACATCACTGCAGTAATAATATTCCTTAATTAGCACCTATGGTAACAATATCCCCCATTCTGGCCCCCGTGTGTCTCATTCCTGGCTCCAGCCATATGTTCTCCCATCCTGCCCTCATGAATATCCATTCTGCCCCATATGATCTCCCCATCCTGCCCCATCTGTCTCCATCCTGCCCCATGATCCTGCACGATCTGTCTCCAATCCTGCCCCCTAGTGTCTCCAATCATGCCCCCTAATGACTCCAATCATGCCCCGTGTCTCCAATCATGCCCCCTGCGTCTCCAGTCATGCCCCTGTGTCTCCAATCATGCCCCCAGTGTCTCCAATCATGCCCCATGTCTCCAATCATGCCCCAATGTCTCAAATCATGCCCCCAGTGTCTACAATCATGCCCCAGTGTCTCAAATCATGCCCCAGTGTCTCAAATCATGCCCCCAGTATCTCAAATCTTGCCCCATGTCTCAAATCATGCCCCCAGTGTCTCCAATCCTGCCCCATGTCTCCATTCTGCCCCCAGTGTCTCCAATCCTGCCCCCAGTGCTTCCAATCCTGCCCCAGTCTCTCCAATCCTGCCCCCAGTGTCTCCAATCCTGCCCCCTGTGCCTCCAATCCTGCCCCCAGTGCCTCCAATCCTGCCCCCCAGTGCCTCCAATCCTGCTCCCCAGTGTCTCCATTCCTGCCCCCAGTGTCTCCAATCCTGCCCCAGTGTCTCCAATCCTGCCCCCTGTGCCTCCAATCCTGCCCCCTGTGCCTCCAATCCTGACCCCTGTGTCTCCAATCCTGCCCCCTGTGTCTCCAATCCTGCCCCCTGTGTCTCCAATCCTGCCCCTCGTGTCTCCAATCCTGCCCCTCGTGTCTCCAATCCTACCCCCCAGTGTCTCCAATCCTGCCCCCAGTGTCTCCAATCCTGCCCCTGTGTCTCCAATCCTGCCCCAGTGTCTCCAATCCTGCCCCATGTCTCCAATCCTACCCCCAGTGTCTCCAATCCTGCCCCCTGTGCCTCCAATCTATACCCCAGAGAAAGCGCTCACTTGCCGGCGACTGCCAATGACATCAGGCGCCGGCGACGTGCGCGCTGACATCAGCTGCCAGCCTCTGATTGGCTGGCAGCGTTAACTATTGCCGTGCGGGCCCGCATGGTAATAGAGTAACTGAACCTGCGTCCTGGACGCAGGTTCAGTTACTTGACCGGCAGAATCCTGCCGCTGGGGGCGGGGCAGTGGGGCCCGATGGGTAGAGGTGACGGGGCCCGATGTGGGCCCCCTCTGCTGATCGGGCCCCATACGCCAGTCAGGGCTGTAATGCCCTGATGGTGGCCCTGTGTGGGATATTAGGGGCAGTAGTCCGGTGGCTCTGGCTGACGGGATGATGTGGGATATTAGAGGGAGAAGTCTGGTGGCTATGGCTGATGGGATGATGTGGGATATTAGGGGTAGTTGTCCGGTGGCTATGGCTGACGGGATGATGTGGGATATTAGGGGGAGTAGTCCGGTGGCTCTGGCTGATGGGATGATGTGGGATATTAGGGTAGTTGTCCGGTGGCTATTGCTGACGGGATGATGTGGGATATTAGTGGTAGTAGTCTGGTGGCTCTGGCTGACGGGATGATGTGGGATATTAGTGGTATTAGTCCGGTGGCTCTGGCTGACGGGATGATGTGGGATATTAGTGGTATTAGTCCGGTGGCTCTGGCTGATGGGATGATGTGGGATATTAGGGGTAGTTGTCCGGTGGCTATTGCTGATGGGATGATGTGGGATATTAGTGGTAGTAGTCTGGTAGCTCTGGCTGACGGGATGATGTGGGATATTAGTGGTATTAGTCCGGGCTCTGGCTGACGGGATGATGTGGGATATTAGTGGTATTAGTCCGGTGGTGGCTCTGGCTGACGGGATGATGTTGGATATTAGGGGTAGAAGTTCGGTGGCCCTGGCTGACTGGATGATGTGAGATATTAGGGGTAGTAGTCCGGTGGCTCTGGCTGACGGGATGATGTGGGATATTAGTAGTCCAGTGGCTATTGCTGATGGGATGATGTGGGATATTAGTGGTAGTAGTCTGGTGGCTCTGGCTGACGGGATGATGTGGGATATTAGGGGTAGTAGTCCGGTGGCTTTGACGGGATGATGTGGGATATTAGTAATCTGCTGGCTCTGGCTGACTGGATGATGTGGGATTTAGGGTAGTAGTCCGGCAGCTCTGGCTGACGGGATCGTGTGGATATTAGTGGTAGTAGTCCGGTAGCTCTGGCTGACGGGATAATCTGGATATTAGGGTAGTAGTCCGGTCGCTTTGACGGGATGATGTGGGATATTAGTAGTCCGGTGGTTCTGGCTGACGGATGATGTGGGATATTAGTAATCAGGTGGCTCTGGCTGACGGGATTGTGTGGGATATTAGTGGGAGTAGTCCGGTAGCTCTGGCTGACGGGATAATCTGGGATATTAGGGTAGTAGTCCGGTCGCTTGACGGATGATGTGGGATATTAGTAGTCCGGTGGTTCTGGCTGACGGGATGATGTGGGATATTAGTAATCAGGTGGCTCTGGCTGACGGGATGATGTGGGATATTAGGGTAGTAGTCCGGTGGCTTTGACGGGATGATGTGGGATATTAGTAGTACGGTGGCTCTGGCTGACTGGATAATGTGAGATATTAGGGGTAGTAGTCCGGTGGCTCTGGCTGACGGGATGATGTGGGATATTAGTAGTCCAGTGGCTATTGCTGATGGGATGATGTGGGATATTAGTGGTAGTAGTCTGGTGGCTCTGGCTGACGGGATGATGTGGGATATTAGGGGTAGTAGTCCGTGGCTTTGACGGGATGATGTGGGATATTAGTAATCTGCTGGCTCTGGCTGACTGGATGATGTGGGATATTAGGGGTAGTAGTCCGGCAGCTCTGGCTGACGGATCGTGTGGGATATTAGTGGTAGTAGTCCGGTAGCTCTGGCTGACGGGATAATCTGGGATATTAGGGGTAGTAGTCCGGTCGCTTTGACGGGATGATGTGGGATATTAGTAGTCCGGTGGTTCTGGCTGACGGGATGATGTGGGATATTAGTAATCAGGTGGCTCTGGCTGACGGGATTGTGTGGGATATTAGTGGTAGTAGTCCGGTAGCTCTGGCTGATGGGATAATCTGGGATATTAGGGGTAGTAGTCCGGTCGCTTTGACGGGATGATGTGGGATATTAGTAGTCCGGTGGTTCTGGCTGACGGGATGATGTGGGATATTAGTAATCAGTGGCTCTGGCTGACGGATGATGTGGGATATTAGGGTAGTAGTCCGGTGGCTTTGACGGATGATGTGGGATATTAGTAGTACGGTGGCTCTGGCTGACTGGATAATGTGAGATATTAGGGGTAGTAGTCCGGTGGCTCTGGCTGACGGGATGATGTGGGATATTAGTAGTCCAGTGGCTATTGCTGATGGGATGATGTGGGATATTAGTGGTAGTAGTCTGGTGGCTCTGGCTGACGGGATGATGTGGGATATTAGGGGTAGTAGTCCGGTGGCTTTGACGGGATGATGTGGGATATTAGTAATCTGCTGGCTCTGGCTGACTGGATGTGTGGGATATTAGGGGTAGTAGTCCGGTAGCTCTGGCTGACGGGATCGTGTGGGATATTAGTGGTAGTAGTCCGGTAGCTCTGGCTGACGGGATAATCTGGGATATTAGGGGTAGTAGTCCGGTCGCTTTGACGGGATGATGTGGGATATTAGTAGTCCGGTGGTTCTGGCTGACGGGATGATGTGGGATATTAGTAATCAGGTGGCTCTGGCTGACGGGATTGTGTGGGATATTAGTGGTAGTAGTCCGGTAGCTCTGACTGACGGGATAATCTGGGATATTAGGGGTAGTAGTCCGGTCGCTTTGACGGGATGATTGGGATATTAGTAGTCCGGTGGTTCTGGCTGACGGGATGATGTGGGATATTAGTAATCAGGTGGCTCTGGCTGACGGGATGATGTGGGATATTAGGGGTAGTAGTCCGGTGGCTTTGACGGGATGATGTGGGATATTAGTAGTACGGTGGCTCTGGCTGACGGGACAATGTGGGATATTAGGGGTAGTTGTCCAGTGGCTGTGGCTGACGGGATGATGTGGGATATTAGTGGTAGTAGTCTGGTGGCTCTGGCTGACGGGACAATGTGGGATATTAGGGTAGTAGATCCGGTAGCTCTGGCTGATGGGATGATGTGGGATATTAGGGGTAGTTGTCCAGTGGCTCTGGCTGACGGGATGATGTGGGATATTAGTGGTAGTAGTCTGGTGGCTCTGGCTGATGGATGATGTGGGATATTAGGGGTAGTGGTCCAGTAGCTCTGGCTGATGGATGATGTGGGATATTAGGGTAGTAGTCCGGTAGCTCTGGCTGACGGGATGATGTGGGATATTAGGGGTAGTTGTCCAGTGGCTCTGGCTGACAGGATGATGTGGGATATTAGGGTAGTAGTCCGGTGGCTCTGGCTGACGGGATGATGTGGGATATTAGTAGTCTGGTGGCTCTGGCTGACGGGATGATGTGGGATATTAGTGGTAGTTGTCTGGTGCTCTGGCTGATGGGATGATGTGGGATATTAGGGGTAGTTGTCCGGTGGCTCTGGCTGACGGGATGATGTGGGATATTAGAAGTCCGGTGGCTCTGGCAGACGGGATGATGTGGGATATTAGTGGTAGTAGTCCGTGGCTCTGGCTGACGGGATTGTGTGAGATATTAGGGGTACTAGTCTGGTAGCTCTGGCTGACGGGATGATGTGTGATATTAGTAATCAGGTGGCTCTGGCTGACGGGATTGTGTGGGATATTAGTGGTAGTAGTCCGGTAGCTCTGGCTGACGGGATAATCTGGGATATTAGGGGTAGTAGTCCGGTCGCTTTGACGGATGATGTGGGATAATAGTAGTCCGGTGGTTCTGGCTGACGGGATGATGTGGGATATTAGTAATCAGTGGCTCTGGCTGACGGGATGATGTGGGATATTAGGGGTAGTAGTCCGGTGGCTTTGACGGGATGATGTGGGATATTAGTAGTACGGTGGCTCTGGCTGACGGGACAATGTGGGATATTAGGGGTAGTTGTCCAGTGGCTGTGGCTGACGGGATGATGTGGGATATTAGTGGTAGTAGTCTGGTGGCTCTGGCTGACGGGACAATGTGGGATATTAGGGTAGTAGTCCGGTAGCTCTGGCTGATGGGATGATGTGGGATATTAGGGGTAGTTGTCCAGTGGCTCTGGCTGACGGGATGATGTGGGATATTAGTGGTAGTAGTCTGGTGGCTCTGGCTGACGGGATGATGTGGGATATTAGGGGTAGTGGTCCAGTAGCTC
Source organism: Oophaga sylvatica (assembly GCA_033576555.1). NCBI lineage: Eukaryota > Metazoa > Chordata > Amphibia > Anura > Dendrobatidae > Oophaga > Oophaga sylvatica. Next base: position 820,336,730 of record JARQOD010000001.1, on the reverse strand, counting down.
TGGCTGATGGGATGATGTGGGATATTAGGGTAGTAGTCCGGTAGCTCTGGCTGACGGGATGATGTGGGATATTAGGGGTAGTTGTCCAGTGGCTCTGGCTGACAGGATGATGTGGGATATTAGGGGTAGTAGTCCGGTGGCTCTGGCTGACGGGATGATGTGGGATATTAGTAGTCTGGTGGCTCTGGCTGACGGGAATGATGTTTGGGTATTTTGTGGTAGTGTGTTTGGTATGCTCTGGCTGACGGGATGGAATTGTGGGTGATTAGGGGTAGTTGTCCGGTGGCTCCGGCTGACGGGATGATGTGGGATATTAGAAGTCTGGTAGCTCTGGCTGACGGGATGATGTGGGATATTAGGGGTAGTAGTCCGGGAGCTCTGGCTGACGGGATTGTGTGGGATATTAGTAGTCCGGTAGCGCTGGCTGACGGGATGATGTAGGATATTAGTAGTCCGGTGGCTCTGGCTGACGGGATTGTGTGAGATATTAGGGGTACTAGTCTGGTAGCTCTGGCTGACGGGATTGTGTAGGATATTAGGGGTAGTAGTCCGGTGGCTATGGCTGATGGGATGATGTGGGATATTAGTAGTCCGGTGGCTCTGGCTTACGGGATGATGTGGGATATTAGGGGTAGTTGTCCGGTGGCTCTGGCTGACGGGATGATGTGGGATATTAGTAGTCCGGTGGCTCTGGCTGATGGGATGATGTGGGATATTAGTAGTCTGGTGGCTCTGGCTGACGGGATGATGTGGGATATTAGTGGTAGTTGTCCGGTGGCTCTGGCTGATGGGATGATGTGGGATATTAGGGGTAGTTGTCTGGTGGCTCTGGCTGATGGGATGATGTGGGATATTAGGGGTAGTTGTCCGGTGACTCTGGCTGACGGGATGATGTGGGATATTAGTAGTCCGGTAGCTCTGGCTGACGGGATGATGTGGGATATTAGTAGTCCGGTAGCTCTGGCTGACGGGATGATGTGGGATATTAGTAGTCCGGTAGCTCTGGCTGACGGGATTGTGTGGGATATTAGTAGTTCGGTGGCTCTGGCTGACGGGATGATGTGGGATATTAGTAGTCCGGTGGCTCTGGCTGATGGGATGATGTGGGATATTAGGGGTAGTAGTCCGGTAGCTCTGGCTGACGGGATTGTGTGGGATATTATAGTGAATGTGGCTATGCGGAGTGGGCGGGGCTATGCACTCAGCTTTATATATATTATTATTTTTTATTATTATTATACATTTTTGTAGCGCCATTTATTCCATGGCGCTTTACATGTGAAAAGGGGCAAATATAGACAAGTACAATAAACGTGAGCAATACAAGGCACACACAAGTACAGAAGGAGAGAGGACCCTGCCCGCGAGGGCTCACAGTCTACAGGGATGGGTGAGAATACACTAGGAGAGGGTAGAGCTGGTCGTGCGATGGTTCAGTAGACTGAGGATCACTGCAGGTTGTAGGCTTGCCGGAAGAGGTGGGTCTTCAGGTTCTTTTTGAATACATAGAGATATAATCATTATAATTTGTTATAACCAGGGTCGGACTGGCCCACCGGAGAACCGGAGGATTCTCCGGTGGGCCCTGGCATCTGCTGGCATACAGGGGCCAGTTGCCTAGGGCCCCCGCTGCTCCAGGGGCCCCCAGCCGGTGGCGTGTCGCTAATAGCGGCACACCACGCAGCTGCCATGGGGACCCCGTGCCAGCGAAGCAGCAGCGGGTGACAGGAGGCAGGAGCCCCTGTCCCCGCTGCTAAAGAGAAATTAATATTCACTGCTTCCCACGCCCACATGGGCGTGGGAAGCAGTGAATATCATTACTTACCTGTCACGCGCTCCACCGCTGAGCGCCGCTGTCTTCGGGTCCTCTTGCTGCGTTGTTCAGGCAGAGGGCGCGATGACGTGGTTAGTGTGCGCCGCGCCCCCTGCCTGAGCATTCACTGCCGGAGGACCCGAAGACAGCGGCGCTCAGCGGTGCAGCGGGTGACAGGTAAATCTCTTAGGTGTCGGGGTCCTGAGCCAGCGGTGACACCGGCACCTGTCCCCCATAGCGCGCCGGTGTCCCCGCCTGCTCAGGACACCGGCACCTGGCCCCCAGCGACAAGAGGTGAGTATGTCTTTTTTTTTTGCAGCAGCAGCAGCTACGGCAGCATAAAGGGGCCTATAAAATGCAGCATCTATGGGGGCACAGTCTGTGGAGCATCTATGGGGGCATAATCTATAGGGGCATAATCTGTGGAGCATCTATGGGGGCATAATCTATGGGGGCATAATCTGTGGAGCATCTATGAGGGTATAATCTATGGGGGCATAATCTATGGGGGCATAATCTGTGGAGCTTCTATGGGGGCATAATCTATGGGGGCATAATCTGTGGAGCATCTATGGGGGTATAATCTATGGAGCTTCTATGGGGGCATAATCTAAGGAGCATTTATGGGGGCATAATCTATGGAGCATCTATGGGGCATAATCTATGGGGGCACAATCTATGGAGCTTCTATGGGGGCATAATCTATGGAGCATCTACGGGGGCATAATCTATGGGGGCATAATCTATGGAGCATCTATGGGGGCATAATCTATGGAGTATCTATGGGGGCATAATCTATGGAGCATCTATGGGGGCACAATCTATGGAGCTTCTATGGGGGCATAATCTAAGGAGCATCTATGGGGGCATAATCTATGGAGCATCTATGTGGGCATAATCTATGGGGGCATAATCTATGGGGGCATAATCTATGGGGGCATAATCTATGGGGGCATAATCTATGGAGCATCTATGGGGGCATAATCTATGGAGTATCTATGGGGGCATAATCTATGGAGCATCTATGGGGGCACAATCTATGGAGCTTCTATGGGGGCATAATCTAAGGAGCATCTATGGGGGCATAATCTATGGAGCATCTATGTGGGCATAATCTATGGGGGCATAATCTATGGGGGCATAATCTATGGAGCATCTATGGGGGCATAATCTATGGAGCATCTATGGGGGCATAATCTATGGAGCTTCTATGGGGGCATAATCTAAGGAGCATCTATGGGGGCATAATCTATGGGGGCATAATCTAAGGAGCATTTATGGGGGCATAATCTATGGAGAATCTATAGGGGCATAATCTATGGGGGCACAATCTATGGAGCATCTATGGGGGCACAATCTATGGAGCTTCTATGGGGGCATAATCTAAGGAGCATTTATGGGGCAAAATCTATGGAGCATCTATAGGGGCATAATCTATGGGGGCATAATCTATGGAGCATCTATGGGGGCACAATCTATGGAGCTTCTATAGGGGCATAATCTAAGGAGCATCTATGGGGGCACAATCTATGGAGCTTCTATGAGGGCATAATCTAAGGAGCATCTATGGGGACACAATCTATGGAGCTTCTATGGGGGCATAATCTAAGGAGCATCTATATGGGCATAATCTATGGAGCTTCTATGGGGGCATAATCTAAGGAGCTTCTAATGGGGCATAATCTAAGGAGCATCTATGGGGGCATAATCTATGGGGGCATAATCTATGGAGCATCTATGGGGCATAATCTATGGAGCATCTATGGGGGCACAATCTATGGAGCATCTATGGGGACATAATACATGGGCACAGGGGTGGGATTCAAATTTTTAACAACAGGTTCTGTGTTTGTGTGTAGGAAAACCACACCCATTTTTAAACCACACCCATTTTAAGCCACACCCATTTACACACACTTTTTCCTCAAACATATACAAACCACTAGGAGCACACACAGACCCCACAAGTGTGCAGAACCCCCCAGGAGCACACACAGACCCCACAAGTGTGCATAACCCCCTAGGAGCACACACAGACCCCCACAAGTGTGCAGAACCCCCTAGGAGCACACACAGACCCCCACAAGTGTGCAGAATCCCCCAGGAGCACACACAGACCCCACAAGTGTGCAGAACCCCCTAGGAGCACACACAGACCCCACAACGTGCAGAACCCCCTAGGAGCACACACAGACCCCCACAAGTGTGCATAACCCCCCCAGGAGCACACACAGACCCCCACAAGTGTGCATAACCCCCCCAGGAGCACACACAGACCCCCACAAGTGTGCAGAATCCCCCAGGAGCACACACAGACCCCACAAGTGTGCAGAACCCCCTAGGAGCACACACAGACCCCCACAAGTGTGCATAACCCCCCCAGGAGCACACACAGACCCCACAAGTGTGCATAACCCCCCCAGGAGCACACACAGACCCCCACAAGTGTGCAGAACCCCCTAGGAGCACACACAGACCCCCACAAGTGTGCAATCATCCCCTGAAACCCCACTATACAGTCCCAAGTATCTGCCCCCAACCCGTTAATAAATCCTCCTCGGTGTCACTGAGGACTCTGACCTGTGAGTTCCCTCCTGCAGCTACAGACGCCGGCATCAGACTGCAGAGACCAATGGACGCTTCTCTTCCTGGCTTTGGCAGAACACGCCCCCTCCTGGTATGACGCGCCTCCAGAAACTACATCACACCTGGAAGGAGCGCAGACAGTCTAGCACAGTGATGGCGAACCTTTTTGAGTCCGAGTGCCCAAACTGCAATCTAAAACCCACTTATTTATCGCAAAGTGCCAACACGGCAATTTAACCGGAATACTGAGGTTTTAGATTAGAAAAACAACTCCATACTGTATAATCGCCATACGTGATGCTCCATACTGAATAATGGCCACACATGATGCTCCATACTGTATAAAGGCCACACATGATGCTGCATGCAGTATAATGGCCCCACATGATGATGCATACAGTATAATGGCCCCACATGATGCTGCATACAGTATACTGGCCACACATGATGCTCCATACTGTATAAAGGCCACACATGATGCTGCATGCAGTATAATGGCCCCACATGATGATGCATACTGTATAATGGCCACACATGATGCTGCATACAGTATACTGGCCACACATGATGCTCCATACTGTTTAATGGCCACACATGAGGCTCCATACTGTATAATGGCCCCACATGATGCTGCATGCGTATATGGCCCATGATGATGCATAAGTATAATGGCCCCACATGATGCTGCCAGTATGGCACACATGATGTCATCTGATAATGGCCCCACATGATGCGCATACAGTATAATGGCCACACATGATGCTCCATACTGTTATGCCAACATGATGTGCAAGTACTGCCCACATGATGACGCATACGTTATAATGGCCACACATGATGCTCCATACTGTTATCCATATGTGCATGCATATAATGAATGAGACTGCATACAGTATAATGGCCCACATGATGCTGCCATACTGTTATAATGGCCCACATGATGACCATACTGTATAATGGCCCCACATGATGATGCATGCAGTATAATGGCCCCACATGATGATCCATACTGTATAATGGCCCCACATGATGCTGCAATAGTATAATGGCCCCACATGATGACGCATACAGTATAATGGCCCCACATGATGATGCATGACAGTATATGGCCCACATGATGACGCATACTGTATAATGGCCCCACATGATGACGCATACAGTATAATGGCCCCACATGATGCAGCATGCAGTATAATGGCCCACATGATGCATGCATGACGTATAAATGCCCACATGATGAGCATACAGTATAATGGCCCCACATGATGACACATACAGTATAATGGCCCCACATGATGCGCATGCAGTATAATGGCCCACTCATGATGCTGCATGACTGTATAATGGCCACACATGTATGCATACAGTATAATGGCCCCACATGATGACACATACAGTATAATGGCCCACATGATGTCCATACAGTATAATGGCCCGACATGATGCTGCATGCAGTATAATGGCCCCACATGATTGCATACAGTATAATGGCCCTCCAACATGACTGACACATACTAGTATACTAGGCCACACATGAGCTCCATACTGTATAAAGGCCCCACATGATGCTGCATGCAGTATAATGGCCCCACATGATGATGCATACTGTATAATGGCCACACATGATGCTGCATACAGTATACTGGCCACACATGATGCTCCATACTGTTTAATGGCCACACATGAGGCGCATACTGTATAATGGCCCACATGATGCTCATGCAGTATAATGGCCCACATGATGATGCATACAGTATATGGCCCACATGATGCTCCATACAGTTAATGGCCACACATGATGCTCCATACTGTATAATGGCCCCACATGATGCGCATGCAGTATAATGGCCACACATGATGATGCATACTGTATAATGGCCACACATGATGCTGCATACAGTATACTGGCCACACATGATGCTTCCATACTGTATAATGGCCCACATGTGACCATACAGTATAATGGCCCACATGATGCTGCATCTGTTATAATGGCCACACATGATGATGCATACAGTATACTGGCCCACATGATGCTGCATACTGTATACTGGCCACACATGAGGCTTCCATACTGTATAATGGCCCCACATGATGCGCATGCAGTATAATGGCCACACATGATGCATCATACTGTTAATGGCCCACATGATGCTGCATACTGTATAATGGCCACCACATGATGACGCATACAGTTATAATGGCCCCACATGATGATGCATACAGTATAATGGCCCACATGATGCTGCCATACATGTATAATGGCCCCACATGATGAGCATACAGTATAATGGCCCCACATGATGACGCATACAGTATAATGGCCCCACATGATGACTGCATCAGTATAATGGCCCCACATTATGACCATACAGTATACTGGCCCACACATGATGACCATACGTATAATGGCCCCACATGATGACGCATACAGTATAATGGCCCCACATGAGACGCCATACAGTATAATGGCCCCACATGATGCTGCATGCAGTATAATGGCCCCACATATGACGCATACAGTATAATGGCCCCACATGATGACGCATACAGTATAATGGCCCCACATGATGCTCCATACTGTTTAATGGCCACACATGAGGCCATACTGTATAATGGCCCCACATGATGCTGCATGCAGTATAATGGCCCCACATGATGATGCATACAGTATAATGGCCCCACATGATGCGCATACAGTATAACTGGCCACACATGATGCCATACAGTATAATGGCCCCACATGATGACGCATACAGTATAATGGCCCCACATGATGACGCATACAGTATAATGGCCCCACATGATGCTGCATGCAGTATAATGGCCCCACATGATGACGCATACAGTATAATGGCCCCACATGATGACGCATACAGTATAATGGCCCCACATGATGCTGCATGCAGTATAATGGCCCTACATGATGATGCATACTGTATAAATGCCACACATGATGATGCATACAGTATAATGGCCCCACATGATGACACATACAGTATAATGGCCCCACATGATGACACATACAGTATAATGGCCCCACATGATGCTGCATGCAGTATAATGGCCCACATGATGCATACAGTATAATGGCCCCACATGATGACACATACAGTATAATGGCCCCACATGATGACGCATACAGTATAATGGCCACACATGATGCTCCATACTGTATAATGGCCCCACATGATGACGCATACAGTATAATGGCCCCACATGATGACGCATACAGTATAATGGCCCGATATGATGATGCATACAGTATAATGGCCCGACATGATGATGCATACAGTATAATGGCCCCACATGATGATGCATACTGAATAATGGCCCCATATACTGCTGCATACAGTATAATGGCCCCACATGATGCATACTGAATAATGGCCCCACATAATGATGCATACAGTATAATGGCCCCACATGATGCTCCATACTGAATAACGGTCCCATATACTGCTGCATACAGTATAATGGCCCCACATGATGCTCCATACTGAATAATGGCCCCATATACTGCTGCATACAGTATAATGGCCCCACATGATGCTCCATACTGAATAATGGCCCCATATACTGCTGCATACAGTATAATGGCCCCACATGATGCTCCATACTGAATAATGGCCCCATATACTGCTGCATACAGTAAAATGGCCCCACATGATGCTCCATACTGAATAATGGCCCCATATACTGCTGCATACAGTATAATAGCCCCACATGATGCTCCATACTGAATAATGGCCCCATATACAGCTGCATACAGTAAAATGGCCCCACATGATGCTCCATACTGAATAATGGCCCCATATACTGCTGCATACAGTATAATGGCCCCACATTATGCTCCATACTGAATAATGGCCCCATATACTGCTGCATACAGTATAATGCCCCACATGATGCTCCATACTGAATAATGGCCCCATATACTGCTGCATACAGTAAAATGGCCCCACATGATGCTCCATACTGAATAATGGCCTTGCATAAAAAAAAACTACTCACTCTGCCCGTTCCAACGCTGATATCGCTTCCTCATCTATCACACACACACACAGCGTCACACACACACACACACACACACACACACACACCACACACACACACACACACACACACACACACACACACACACACACACACACACACACACACACACCAGCTTCACAGGCACAGCGGCCAGACTCACCTCTCCACGATCCGGCAGCTTCCTTCTTCTCACTTCCTCTCACACATTGAGCGGCGCTGCCGGCCGGCTGACGTCATTTTTCAGCTCCGCGGCCGCGCCGCTCAATGTGAGAGGGAGCTGCAGGGAATAACTGAGGCGAGGCCGCGTGCCAGCTGAGAGGGCTCTGCGTGCCCTCACTGGCACGCGTGCCATAGGTTTCGCCATCACTGGTCTAGCATTTAGCCAGGAAGAAGGAGCTGCGCACAGCCATCAAGGTGACGGCTGTGCACAGCTCCCAGCCCCATACAGTGTGACGTGGGCGGCTGTGTCTGCTGCCGGCCGCGTCACAGTACAGCAGGCACGGCCGCACACAATTTGCTGTGCGGCCGGCCCTGTACATGTGCTGGGGCAGTGGGGCCAGTACCGGATCGCGGCCCTGAATCTCCCCGGTTCGGGGAACCGGCTACTTTTTTAACAAGCGGTTCCATCGAACCGGGGAGAACCAGCTGAATCCCACCCCTGCATGGGCAGCATATGGGGCACAATCTATGGAGCATCTTGTGGGGCATAATACATGGGGCAGCATATGGGGCATAATCTCATTTTCCACCCTAGGCTTATACTCGAATCGATAAGTTTTCCCAGTTTTTTGTGGCAAAATTAGGGGGGTCGGCTTATCCTCGAGTATATATGGTATCTATTATCTATCTATATACATATAGCATTATACCCTATGAGGGGGGGCAGCATTATCCTCTATGAGGGGGGCAACATTATCCTCTATGAGGGGCAGCATTATCCCCTATGAGGGGGCTGCTTTATAATCTGAGGGAGGCTACCCCAACTCCTGCTACATAATTAAGACATGTACTACCTTATATTATACCCTGATATTAGTGTGTTTTACTGCACAATTGGTGGTCTTGTATTTATTTCTATGTAGCTACATAGTGGGCACTGGGCCCCAAGAATGATTTTCTCTGGTGGGCCCAAGGTGTTATGACCGTAGTTAGTCACTATGCCGGGCAGCGCCGAGCTCTTCAGCTAGTTCACTATAAAAGCAGAGCATGAAATAACTGTGCTACCAGCCCATTATTTCCCCGGGCCCTGTGGCTATATGTGGACGCGATGCGGAGCTCTGACACCAATCACAGGCGGCAGTGACCCGTGCGGAGGTGAGCTGCAGCCATCACATCCCGGCACTGTCCCTTTAACGCCGCCGTACGCTTCCTGCCGCGCATGCGCCCTTAGGTTCTGCGTTTGTCATCATGGCGGCGCGGGGCCATGTGCAGGACCCTAACGACAGGCGGCTGAGACCGATTTACGGTGAGTGTCTGGGGCTCGTGAGGCGGGGTGCCGGGCGCTAAAGTCATGTGAGGTAAAAATACACGTCGGGCTGGTGATAGAAGCGGACGAAAACCGGGAGCTGGTGTGAAAGCTGGGCCTGGCACTGGGATGAATGGCTGCTAGGACTGCGGGGAGCGCTCCGGTAACCGGGGCCGGGAGAGAGCACCGGGCGGGGTGGTCACATGGGTGCTGGAGTCCGGCAGCCCTGTGGTGACCAGCTGTGCACTGTGTGTATAGTGCTATATAGTGCGTTACTGGCTTCTCCTCAGGGAGGCGCAGGCTGGGGTAATGCCTGATTTAGGGGCCCAGTTCTGAGTGTGTGTGGTGGCACAAGCCCCCGGCCTCGTCCAGCAGCCGCAGTGTGGCCAGTGATGCCAGTATGGGCACGTGGCGCTGTATTCTACCACATTATACCGTGGTGACGGCGGGGCTGATATAACCCCGGTGGGCGGCCCCCTCCTTCAGGCTGACCAGTGCAGTCTGTGACTTTGCCGCCAGTTGCCTCGTATTCTTAGGACTGGCGGACATAACGGGCTCTGAGGCGGCACTGTGACCATCGCCAGTCTCCCACCGATGGAACCAAGGTAGAACTCAGCGCTTTTGTTACAATTCCAAAGACCCTGCAGTATGACGACAGCCTCCTGATATGAGTGTGGCCCCTATAGACCCCTCAGCACTGCCGCCTCCAAACGTAACCAGTGTCGGGGGTCTATCGCCTAAGGGGGTGTTATTTCTGCCATATGAAAAATGCAGAGTGATGGTAGAAATATCACTACGCAAATTCCACACATTAATAGTTTTTTGTTCAATAATTATATCCATAAATAAAAAATGTCCACACTGTCATTCCCACTTAAATGTGTATGTGAAGATGCTGTCCTCTACTGGAACAACGTCTTCTCAGACCCCATAAAATAATAAAGCTTATACTTGCCTCCCGTGCTGGCGCCGTTCCTGCGGGGTCTGCACTCACTTTCCCCATGTGGTGGTTGGTGATGCTGGCGCCCAATCAGCCCTGGTGTCACTGCCCCCTCCTCCTGTCGAATTGAGCATGACAAAGTCCGAGATCAGCTGCAGCCCGGACTTTCCCCTTCATGTTCTATTTGTTTGAAGGTGGAGACAGTGACGCCAGTGCTGAATGAGCGCCAGTGTCACAACATCATTACCAGAGCCGCAAGACCACGATTGACGACACTGCAGGGCCAGCATGGGAGGTGACTATAGACTTAATTATTTTATGGGGGCTAAACATTTGGATCAATAAGGGTAGTAATGGACATCCCCTTTAAACTGTAAGCTGTAGCGCGCCCACCACACCTCATATGATAAAGGGTTTGGTCCAGAGCCAAAAACCAGTCTGTGAATTTGAATAATAAAAGATATTTATTCTTAACTACCGTATCCTCCCCAGCGTCATTGGCAGCACACCAACGTAACTTTTATGTTTTTAAGATGGATGCCTGTTCTATTGTCTCCTTTTTCGGACCAAGAATCAGCAAAAACAAAAAACTGTCCAATTTTGATCACACTTGCCAATGCAAGAATATGGGACCGCTCTCAGGTAGCATTGTTGTACTGTCTGTTTTTTCCTGACTGCTGAAAGAAGCTTGAGAAACCTCAAATCAGTTCTCTTTTCACTTTTTTTTTTTTTCCCCCAAGGACGTGAAAAAAAATAACGCTGATGGTAAAAATTGATACTCTGACCAAATACTGCTGAAAATCTGATCCAAAATACTGACAGTCCATCTCATTGAGGCTTTACTATAACTCTTACTAACATCACAATTTAAAGATGAAAAGGAGTTTTTAGTGGTAGGTGCTATAAAATGTATATTGTTCGTGTTCCCATTTGCGCTGTTAGGCCGGGATCACATATGCGAGAAACACGGCCGAGTCTCGCATGTGAATTCCCAGCTCTGGCGCCGGCACTCGGGAGTGGAGTGTGCGGCTCCATGTATTTCTATGCAGCCGCTCGCTCCGCTCTCGAGTGCCGGCGCCAGTGCTGGGAATTCACATGCGAGACTCGGCCGTGTTTCTCGCATATGTGATCCCGGCCTTACTTGTAGCATTTTTCTGTTTCCCTTTTTGACAGTCTGATCATGTACACCCGTGATAGAATTACTGTCGGCTGTGCGGATACCTTGTTTGAAGTGGGTGTCATTGCTTAGATTAATGGCCGTATGTTGGGGGATTTGCCAACTGAAGTCAACATTTGTTACCAGCATGTTCTATATTGAGAACCACAAGACTCATCCTCTCTCGCAGAACAGGTGTTGCCGTTCAGTCACATACGGCAACTGTTCAGCTCTCCATACATAGTAGCTGCTGAGTAGACAGGCGGCCACATTGCCGCTCTTTCGAAGATGATTGTCCATTTTGAAAATGCAGATTGTGTAAAATTCAATGTTTGGTCACCTATTTATTGATGTCCCTTGTCTTTTTTACATCCTCTAATGCAGGAACGACCACTGATTATTTTTAGGTTCCCATTAACGATAGTTCATGTGATCAGCGAGTGTTTATTGTTTAGTCTTCTCTCGGCTATTTACATCACACAACTGTCATGTACTCTCATTTGCAGTTGAATTTGATCAATTATCTGCTTGTGTACATGGGCCTTAATGGATTTTCTGTTTTGCAAAAAAAAAAATATATAAATTTTAAAATAATTAAAAGCCAAACTCACACACTTTAGCGCTGTCAGTCCTTCTTTTGTTGCCTCGATGGTCTCAGGTAACATTACGTATTTAGGTAATCTGGCCACCATAGTTCTGTGGTTGGCTGCAGCGATTGTGACTAGAACAGACGATTATCAGATGGTGTCCTTTCTAGACATGACCTGTGTTCTAACTCTTCCTCCATCGTTTAATCTTGTGATAATTCTTCCAACTTCCATTCCTCTTGTTTAAAGGAAACCTGTGCCTCCACTGCCTGAGATTTAGTGTAAGGCCGTGGTCACACTTACTAGAAACTCGCACAAGTCTTGCACCTCATACCCGGCACTGCCGCCGGCACTCGGGACCGGAGCGTTCGACAGAGTGAGTGCTCCTGTGTATGGAGGAGTCAGGAGCGAGATCTGTCAGATGAACGATTGGCCCAACTATGGATTGACCGACGGGTACCTATTGTTTATGGGGGGATTTATGCCGGCTTCACACATCTAGGTACGGACCGGAATGTACATACTGGTCCTGGGCCTCCTGATCAGAATTCAGCAGCAGCCTCATAGCCATATGATTGTGATGAACTTGAGGTCATAGTCCGGCGGCGGTATGTACCTGGGCTGTGAGACACAGCTGTGTGAAGCCTGCCTATACACAGATGGTGCTCGGGCAGTGATTAAAACCACTATCTGGACTCCTATGCTCGGGATGAGTGGAGATTTTAGTTGATATAAGTTACACTGAATTGTGTCCCATAAACCTATATCTTCCTATTCTGTCCTGAGCATTGCCAAGCTGACAGTGTTATAGTTATATAGTTATAGGTATAAAAAATGCAGCTTTAGGCAGATAAATACTGTACTGTTGTATCGTCTTCTAAATGTGTCGAGTGGAATCGCTCCCCTGCTGCTGTCACTTCATCATTAGAAATAACACTGCAGGTAGACAATGTGCGCCCATGAAGTGGTAGTGCCCTGATATGTGCCCACCCTTCTCTCTATTAGTTGCTCATGGCTTAGTGCCGCGGGTGACTGTGTGCAGTAGGCGCAGTTCTTGGCTAATCGATGGCTAGGAGCCAGCAATGTTCCCAGCTTGATAGCGCACATTACTCATGGTATCTGGGTTGTACATTTTAATGAAGGATGAACTGGGGAAATGCAAGCAGTGATAAATATCTCACGAGATTCCTCTGAAGGAATTTCTGCCCCTGAGATCTGCTATTCTTTGATTTTGGCCTACTGAGAAATTTACTAACCAATATGTGCCTGAACTCTGCTCCAGTTGCACAAAAAAACTGATGTACATGCTTTACGTCAGCTTTTTAATGCGTGCAAGGCTGCGTTCACACATCCGCATGATACGTCCTAGTGTTGTCCTTTTTTTTTTTTCTCCGATACCTCCGTGAGCATTAGTTTTTTGTTTTTTTTTATCAGCTGTACATGCATCAGTTTTACTTTTGATTTGTGTTTCCCGTCCGTGAGAATCGGAGCATGTCCTGTTCTCATCCCTTTTGTGGATCAGACTCTGTCATAACTGTCTATGAGGATACGAAAAAACTGATTGATCCGCAATACCGATGAGGACATATGGTTAACGTGAATGTTCTGTCCCTATATAAGATGTTATCGACTGCACATCCACTTCTTATTCAGCTCAATAGTTGGGAATAAGCTCTCTACATTGCGAGGACATCTCAGTCAGGAAAAAGGCAGTTAAAGTTATGAGAAATCAACATTGTATGGGGAAAAAAATCCCCAGGTCGAAAAAATGCAAAGAACAAAAACGCAACATGTGAATGTGATTTTTGAAATCTGATGAATTTTGCTGCTACTGTAAAACAATGTTTTTTTTACCTGCAAAAATGCTACATATGAACAAGCCCATAGTCATAGGCTGTTATACAGTCTAAGGGCTCATACTCACTTGAGCCGAAAACGGATGATTTTCAGCCGATAAAAAATCGGATTCAAATCGGACCAATGTTATTCAATAGGTGACATCTCATTTGCGATTTTTTATTTATTTTTTTTTCTCAGCCAAAATCGGTGTGAGAAAAAAATCGCAGCATGCTGCGATTTGATGCGATTTTGGCATGATTATCGCTAATGCAATAGATGGTGCTATAAAAAATCGCATGCAAATCGCATGACAATTGCACATAATCGGACCATCCTGAAAACTGACCGTTTTTTTTTTTTTTCCAGCAAGTGAGTATGGCCCTAATGCTAACAAAGCAAGGTTGACATCCAAACAGCAGAGAAAGGAAAAGCAGCAGCTGCCATGCCATCATCTTCTTAGCGCTGGATCATATCCATCAGTGTTTGTCAGCGTTTACATTTTCTCACGTGCAAAGAAAAACTAAGTAAAAAAAACGGACAGTATGAGTGTCGCGTGCTTCCTAAGTTTACCAACCCACAAATTTGATTTTGATCTGTAATTTGGATCAAAACTGGTCTGCTTCTCTTTTTGACTCTGCAAGAAATGTGTACACTGAACAAATCTAGATTATAATGGGTATCTAAAAGACAGAACTTGTCCATAAAACAGATGTCATGAATGAGGCCTTGCAATCAATTTAAAGAGGACCTGTCAAGTGATTACTTTCTGCTCCTATATGTCCTGCTGCTTCCCTGGGAATTTTTTTTTTGTTTTGTTTTTCATTTGAGGAATTTGCGCACAGGATTTTCCAGGGAGGGAGAAGGGTCTTTTTTTCTGTTCTGGCTCATTACCCCGTGAGCCACACTCCCTTGGTAAAGACCATAAAAATTAGCTCTATATAATAAGGCCCATAGGGAGCAGTGGAAACAAAATACCAGTAGTTTGTTTTTACCTTGGCAATTTAAACTGTTGGGCCTGGCCTCGTTCTTATGGGGGACTGTCCTTTTTTGCCTCCTAGTTGGGTTTCGGAGCTACATTCCCTCCCTTGTTACTATGGTCTCAGCTATTTTGGTACCATATATACTATTTGGTCTCAGTTTCCCATTGCTGTGCGATCAGGTTATATCCACTGTTAAGTACTAGGTGAAAATTTTACTGCACACATGACCTAAATGTTTTATATATGCCTGCTCTGAAAAGAGACATTTTATCATGAGATTATGGCAGATGCATACAAGCGAACAATCTTACATCTACACATAGTGGCTTGCGAAAGTATTCACACCCTTGGCTTTTCACAAATTTTGTTAATTTGAATGTGTTTAAATATTTTTGTAATCTGATTTGTGTGATGCATCAGCACTAAATAGTCGCCTGGGTCTCACATAGCGATACACCAGCGATCCCGACAACGATCAGGATCGCTGGTGTATCGCTACATTATCGCTGCTGAGCTGCCAAACAGGCAGCTCAGGCAGCGATCAGTACAAGCGACACTGCGGGTAACATTGCTTAGTTACCCGCAGTGTACCTTGGATACCAGCGCCTGATGCAGGGAGCTGGTAACCAAGGTACACAGCGGGTTTCTAGGCACAGCCCCGCGCCTGGAAACCCGCTGTGTACCTTGGTTACCAGCGGATCGCTGGTCTCCCACCTGTCACACGCAGCGATGCGTGCCTGTCAGCGGGAGACCAGCGATCAAAAAAATGTCCTGACATTTCAGCGACGATCAGCGATACCCGGCAGGGGGGCTGATCGTCGCTGAATGTCACACACAGCGATATCGCTGGGGAGCTCGCTGCTGCGTCACAAAACTAGTGACTCAGCACCGATCTCGCTAGCGATATCGCTATGTGAGACGGGGGCTTAAAGGGCCCGTCTCACATAGCGATATCGCTACCGAGATCGCTGCTGAGTCACTAGTTTTGTGACGCAGCAGCGAGCTCACCAGCGATATCGCTGTGTGTGACATTCAGCGACGATCAGCCCCCCTGCCGGGTATCGCTGATCGTGCTGAAATGTCAGGACATTTTTTTTGATCGCTGGTCTCCCGCGACAGGCACGCATCGCTGCGTGTGACAGGGGGAGACCAGCGATCCGCTGGTAACCAAGGTACACAGCGGGTTTCCAGGCGCGGGGCTGTGCCTAGAAACCCGCTGTGTACCTTGGATACCAGCGCCCTGATCAGGGGCTGGTATCCAAGGTACATTCACACAGGCTTTGGAACCCCTGGTACTAAACTCCAAGTACAGACTCGGTACAGCGTTTACCCGCAGTGTCGCTGTCCCAGATCGCTGCCTGTTTGGCAGCTCAGCAGCGATCATGTAGCGATACACCAGCGATCCTGACAAGTGCATATCGTTGTCGGGATCGCTGGTGTATCGTTACGTGAGACCCAGCCTTGGTTGAAGTGAGAAATATAGGCATAAATTAAATGTGTGGAATCAAATAACTATAAATTGGCATATGTATTCACCCCTTTTGCAATGAAGCTCATAAAAATTTCTATAGCAAGCAATATCCTTCATAAGTCACATGCTTAGTGAAATGAAGTCCACCTGTGTGCAATCTAAGTGTCACATGTCTGTCAGTATATACAGTACTTTACCTTTTCTGAAAGGCCACATAGGCTGCAACATTAACCCCTCTTTGACATCTGATGTACTATCCCGTCCATAAAACCCGTGACAATCTGACCATGGACGGGATAGTACGTCATAGCGATCAGCTGCGCTCCCGGGTGTCAGCTGATTATCACAGCTGACACCCGGGACTGTGTGTCAGGAGCGGTCACGGACCACTCCCGGCACATTAACCCCTTGCACACCGCGATCAAACATGATCGCGGTGACCGGGGGCACAGGGGAGCATCGCGCAGGGAGGGGGCTCCCTGCGAGCTCCCCTGAGACCCTCAGAACAGCGCGATGTGATCGCGCTGTTCTGAGGGCTTCCTCCCTCCCAGGACCCGGATCCAAGATGGCGCCGGGGTCCTGGAGGGAGGCGGCTTCCTCAGTGCCTGCTGAGAGCAGGCACTGAGAAGCCTGCAGCGCTGCCTGTGAGATCGCTGGTCTCACAGAGTGCTGTGCATACTGTAAGACCAGCGATCTGACATTTTACAGTGATGTCCCACCCTGGTACAATGTAAAAAAGTAAAAAAAAAATAAACATGTGTAAAAAAAAAAATTCCAAAATAAAAAAAAAAAAAAAAAATATTCCCCTATTCATTTCTTCCTGTAATTTAAAAAAATAAAACAATTAAAGTACACATATTTGGTATCGCCGCGTCCGTAACGACCCCCTCTATAAAACTGTCCCACTAGTTAACCCCTTTTGTGAACCCCTTAAAAAAAAAATAAAGCAAAAAATCAGTGCTTTATCATACCGCTGAACAAAAAGTGGAATAACACGCAATCAAAAAGACCGATATAAATAAACATGGTACCGCTGAAAACGTCATCTTGTCCCGCAAAAAACGAGCCGCCATACAGCATCATCAGCGAAAAAATAAAGTTATAGCTCGCAGAATAAAGCAATGCAAAAATAATTATTTTTTATATAAAATTGTTTTTATTCTATAAAAGCGCCAAAACATAAAAAAATGATATAAATGAGGTATCGCCGTAATCGTACTGACCCGAAGAATAAAACTGCTTTATCAATTTTTACCACACGCGGAACGGTATAAACGCCTCCCCCAAAAATTCATGAATTGCTGATTTTTGTTCATTCTAACCTCCCAAAAATCGAAATAAAAAGCGATCAAAAAATGTCACGTGCTCAAAAAATGGTACCAATAAAAACGTCAACTCGTACCGCAAAAAATAAGACCTCACATGACTCTGTGGGCCAAAATATGCAAAAATTATAGCTCTCAAAATGTGGCGATGCAAAAAACTATTTTTTTGCAATAAAAAGCGTCTTTTAGCGTGACAGCTGCCAATCATAAAAACCCGCTATAAATAGTAAATCAAACCCACCTTTATCACCCCCTCAGTTAGGGAAAAATAATAAAATTAAAAAAATGTATTTATTTCCATTTTCCCATTAGGGTTAGGGTTGCGGTTAAAGTTACGGTTAGGGTTGGCGCTAAAGTTAGTATTAGGGTTATGGTTGGGATTAGGGATAGGGGTGTGTTAGGGTTAGGGTTGGGACTAGGGTTAGGGGTGTGTTGGGGTTAGGCTTGGAGTTAGAATTGGGGGGTTTCCACTGTTTAGGCACATCAGGGGCTCTCCAAATGTGACATGGCGTCTGATCTCAATTCCAGCCAATTCTGCGTTGAAAAAGTCAAATGGTGCTCCTTTACTTCTGAGCTCTGCCATGCGCCCAAACAGTAGTTTACTCCCACATGGGGTATCAGCGTACTCTGGACCCTAAGAGTTATTGTGCAATTTGTCCTATTTCTTCTGTTACCCTTGGGAAAATAAAAAACTGGGGGCAAAAATATCATTTTTAAAAAAAAAAAATTTTTTTTTGTTTTTACGGCTGTACGTTATAAACTTCTGTGAAGCACTTCGGGGTTCAAAGTGCTCACCACACATCTAGATAAGTTCCTTGTGGGGTCTATTTTCCAAAATGGGGTCACTTGTGGGGGGTTTCCACTGTTTAGGCACATCAGGGGCTCTCCAAATGCGACATGACGCCCCAGACCATTCCATCAAAGTCTACAATCCAAAACGTCACTACTTCCCTTCCGAGCCCCAACGTGTACCCATACAGTAGTTTTCTCCCACATATTGGGTATCAGCGTACTCAGGACAAATTGGACAACAACTTTTGGGGTCCAATTTCTCCTGTTACCCTTGTGAAAATAAAATATTGGGGGCGAAAAAATCATTTTTGTAAAAAAAAATTTTTTTTCTATTTTACGGCTGTACGTTATAAACTTCTGTGAAGCACTTGGGGGTTCAAAGTGCTCACCACACATCTAGATAAGTTCCTTGAGGGGTCTACTTTCCAAAATGGTGTCATTTGTGGGGGGTTACCACTGTTTAGGCAGATCAGGAGCTCTCCAAACACGACATGGCATCCAGCCAATTCTGCGTTGAAAAAGTCAAACGGCGCTCCTTCCCTTCCAAACTCTGCCATGCACCCAAACAATGGTTTACCCCCACATATGGGGTATCAGCGTACTCAGGACAAATTGCTCAATAAGTTTTGGAGTCTTGTTACCCTTGGGAAAATAAAAATTGGGGTGAAAAGATCATTTTTGTGGAAAAAATATGATTTTTTAATTTTACGGCTCTACGTTATAAACTTGTGTAAAGCACTTGGGGGTTCAAATTGCTCACCAAAGATCTAGATAAGTTCCTTAGGGGGTCTAGTTTCCCAAATGGGGTCACTTGTGGGGGGTTTCCACTGTTTAGGCACATCAGGGGCTCTTCAAATGCAACATGGCGTCCAATCTCAATTCCAGCCAATTTTGGTTGGAAAAAGTCAAATGGTGCTCCTTCCCTTCCAAACTCTGCCATGCACCCAAACAGTGGTTCCCCCCCACATATGGGGTATCAGCGTACTCAGGACAAATTGGACAACAACTTTTGTGGTCGAATTTCTCCTGTTACCCCTGGGAAAATAAAAAATTAGTGACTAAAAATAATTTTTGTGGGAAAAAAAATAGGATTTTTTATTTTCATGCCCGTGCATTATAAACTTGTGTGAAGCACTTGGGGGTTCAAAGTGCTCACCAAAGCTCTAGATAAGTTCCTTAGGGGCTCTAGTTTCCAAAATGTGGTCACTTGTGTGGGGTCTCTACTGTTTAGGCTCATCTGGGGCACTGCAAACGGAACATGACCCCCATCAACGTCTGCATTCCAAAACGTTACTACTTCCTTTCCAAGCCCTGCTGTGCGCCCAAACAGTTTCCCCCCCCCCCCACATATTGGGTATCAGCGTACTCAGGACAAATTGGCCAACAACGTTTGGGGTCCAATTTCCTTAGGAAAAATCAAAAATTTGGGACTAAAATCATTTTTGTGGAAAATTGTTTTTTTTTTTCACACCCAGGCATTATAAACTTTTGTGAAACACTTGTGGGTTCAAAGTGCTCACAACAGATCTAGATAAGTTCCTTAGGGGGTCTAGTTTCCAAAATGGTGTCACTTGTGGGGGTTTCCACTGTTTAGGCGCATCAGAGGTTCTCCAAGCGCGACATGGCATCCAATCTCAATTCCAGCCAATTTTAGTTTGAAAAAGTCAAACGGCGCTCCTTCCCTTATGAGCTCTGCTGTGCGCACAGACAGTGGTTTTCCCCCACTTATGGGGGTATTGGCGTACTCAGGAGAAATTGCACAACTTTATCTGTCCATTTTCTTCTTTTACCCTTGTGAAAATAAAAAAAAGTTTGTAAAAGATCATTTTTGTGGCTAAATAGTTAAATATTCATTTTTTCCTTCCACGTTGCTTCAGCTCCTGTGAAGCACCTAAAGGGTTAATAAACTTCTTGAATGTGGCTTTGAACACGTTGAGGGGTGCAGTTTTTAGAATGGTGTCACTTTTGGGTATTTTCTGCTATATAGACCCCTCAAAGTGACTTCAAATATGAGGTGGTCCCTAAAAAAAAATGGCTTTGTAAATTTTTTTGTAAAAATGAGAAATCGCTGGTCAACTTTTAACCCTTATAATTTCCTAAGAAAAAAAAATTTTGATTCCAAAATTGTGCTGATGTAAAGTAGACATGTGGGAAATGTTATTTCTTAACTATTTTGTGTGACATATCTCTCTGTTTTAAGGGAATAAAAATTCAAAGTTTGAAAATTGCAAAATTTTCAAAATTTTCGCCATATTTGCATTTTTTTCAAAAATAAACGCAACTTATATCGAAGAAATTTTACCAATAACGTGAAGTACAATATGTCACGAGAAAACAATCTCAGAATCGCGGAGATCCGTTGAAGCGTTCCAGAGTTATAACCTCATAAAGAGACAGTGGTCAGAATTGTAAAAATTGGCCCGGTCATTAACGTGCAAACCACCCTTGGGGGTGAAGGGGTTAAGCAAGAGGCTCCACTAACCAAACACCATGAAGACCAAGGAGATCTCCAAACAAGTCAGAGACAAAGTTGAGAAGTACAAGTCTGGGTTCGGTTATAAATACATATCCCAATTTCTGATGATCTCCCGGAGCATCATCAAATGGAAAAAACATGGTACCACAACAGACCTGTCAAGAGAGGGCCGCCCACCAAAACTCTCAGCCCGGGTAAGGAGAGCATTAACCCCTTCCTTACCGATGACAGGATAGTACGTGATCGGTAAGGATCCCCTGCTTTGAGGTGGGCTCCGGCGGTGAGCCCACCTCAAAGCCGTGACATGTCAGCTGTTATAAACAGCTGACATGTGCCCGCAATAGGCGCGAGCGGAATCGCCATCCGCTCGCGCCAATTAACTAGTTAAAACCCGCTGTCAAAGCTGACAGCGGGCATTTAACTAGAGCTTCCGGCCGCTGGGCCCGAAGTGAGTGCGTTGCCGACTCCCGTCACGTGATCGGGGGACGGCGATGCGTTGCCTTGACAACCAGAGGTCTCATAGAGACCTCTATGGTTGTTGCTGGCACATTGCTGTGAGCGCCGCCCGGTGGTCGGCGCTCAAAGCAATGCAGTAAATCTGCTACATATGGGCGATCTGTTCATCGCCCATATGTAGCAGAGCCGATCGAGTTGTGCATGCTTCTAGCCTCCCATGGAGACTATTGAAGCATGCCAAAAAAAAAGCGTTTACAAATTTTAAAAAAAACCCTAAAAGTTCAAATCACCCCACTTTCGCACCAATCAAAATAAAACAATAAAAGAAAAAATCAAGCATAAACATATTAGGTATCGCCGCGTTTAGAATCGCCCGATCTATCAATAAAAAAGGTTTAACCTGATAGCTACACGGCGTAGCGAGAAAAAAATTAAAAACGCCAGAATTACGTTTTTCTGGTCGCCGCGACATTGCATTAAAATGCAATAACGGGCGATCAAAAGAACGTATTTGCACAAATGTGGTATTATTTAAAACGTCAGCTCGGTGTGCAAAAATAAGCCCTCACCCGACCCCAGATCACGAAAATTGGAGACGCTACTTGTCTCGGAAAATGGCGCAATTTTTTTTTTTTTTTTCTTAGCAAACTTTGGAATATTTTTTCACCACTTAGATAAGAGAACCTGGACATGTTTGGTGTCTATGAACTCGTAATGATCTGGAGAATCATATTGGCAGGTCAGTTTTTGCATTTAGTGAACCTAGCAAAAAAGCCAAACAAAAAACAAGTGTGAGATTGCACTTTTTTTGCAGTTTCACCACACTTGGAATTTTTTTCCCATTTTCGAGTATACAACATGGTAAAACCAATGGTGTTGTTCAAAAGTACAACTCGTCCCGTAAAAAATAAGCCCTCACCTGGCCATATTGACGGAAAAATAAAAAAGTTATGGCTCTGGAAAGAAGGGGAGCGAAAAACAAAAACGAAAAATGCTCCGGGAGTGAAGGGGTTAATCAGAGAGGCAGCACAGAGACCAAATGTAATCCCGAAGGAGCTGCAGAGTTCCTAAGCAGAGACTGGAGTATCTGTCCATCCAACCACAATAAGCCGTACACTCCATAGAGGTGGCCTCTATGGAAGAATGGACAGAAAAAAAGCCTTTATTTACACACACAAATTGTAAGGCTCATTTTGAGTTTGACAAAAGAAATGTGGGAGGCTCCCCAAATGTATGGAGGAAGGTGCTTTGGAAGATGAGACCCAAATTGAATTTTTTGGCCACTAAGGTAAATTCTATATTTGGCGCCAAACCAACACAGCTCATTACACGAACACCATCCTCACAATGAAACGTGTTGGCAGCATCATGCTGAGGGGATTTTTTTTTTTTTTTATTTTGGTAACAGGGAAATGGTCCGAGTTTAGGGGGAGATGGAACATGTGGAAAAACAGGGATATTCTTGAGCGAAAGCTGTTTGTCAGTTATTTGCTACTGGGATGGAGGTT
Organism: Oophaga sylvatica; assembly: GCA_033576555.1. Classification (NCBI taxonomy): domain Eukaryota; kingdom Metazoa; phylum Chordata; class Amphibia; order Anura; family Dendrobatidae; genus Oophaga; species Oophaga sylvatica. The sequence continues at coordinate 820,313,298 of JARQOD010000001.1, read as the reverse complement.
CACCTTCCAACAAGACAATGACCCAAAGCACACTACTAAAGCAACACTCGAGTGGTTTATTAGGAAACGTGTAAATGTTTTGGAGTGGCCTAGTCAAAGCCCAGACCTTAATCAATTGAGAATCTGTGGTCGGACTTGAAGATTGCTGTTCACCAGAGGAAACCATCTAACTTGAAGGAGCTGGAGTACGGTAGTTATGCCTTGACGAATAGGCAAAAATCCCGTTGTAAGATGTGGAAAGCTCATAGAAACGTATCCAAAGCGCATTGCAGCTGTAATTGCCACAAAAGGAGGCTCTATAAAGTACTGACTTTAGGGGATGAATACTTATGCGCACAGAAGTTTTCAGCTATTTTATCGTATTTGTCGTTTGCTTCACAAAAAAAACAAATGTTCACAGTTAAAGGCATGTTCCTTATGTGAACTGATGCAAATCCTCAAAAAAAAAAAAAACCAGTAAAAGTCCAGGTTGTGAAGTAGCAAAATATAAAAATGCCAAGAGTAAATACTTTTGCAAGCCACTGTACATGTATTGACATTTACACCAAAGGTATCCCAAGTGCAGCGTGTGCAATGATTAATTTTGTCATGGTCTTTTTTTTTACCCTCCTATTTATTATGCTTGTATGGCGCCTCCACATTCCACAGTGTTACAGACTTAGGGCCCAGTCTCACATAGCGAGATCGCTGCTGGGTCACAAGTTTTGTGGCGCAACACCGATCTCCGCAGCGATCTCGCTGTCTGACACGTACCAGCGATCAGGCCCCTGCTATGAATCGCTGGTCGTGTCAGAAATGCCTGGACTTTGTTTTGATCGCTGGTCTCCCGCTGGCTAGCACGCATTGCTGCGTGTGACAGGCAGGAGACCAACGATCAGCTGGTAACCAAGATACACATCGGGTTTCCAGGCGCGGGGCTGTGCCTGGAAACCCGATGTGTACATTGGATACCAGCGCGCTGCTGCAGGGGAGCTGGTAACCAAGGTACACATCGGTTTTCCAGGTGCCGTGCAGCGCCTGGAAACCCGATGTGTACCTTGGTTACCAGCTCCCTGCATCAGCGGGCTGGTATCCAACATACACTGCGGGTTACTAAGCAACGTTACCCGCAGTGTCGCTGTCCTGATCGCTGCCTGTATGGCAGCTCAGCAGCGATCATGTAGCGACACACCAGCGATCCTGACAAGTTCATATCGTTGTCGGAATCGCTGGTGCGTCGCTATGTGAGACGCTGCCCTTAGGCTCTGTTCACATGTAAAGTAGTGATCAGTTACAATGGATCCAGGAGCGATCCATTGGCAACTTTTCAGTCCATTTTTAAATAATTAATCTCTGCTGGATCCTTTTTTTTTTTTTTTTTTTATAACATTGAAGTCTGCAGAAAACAGATCTGTTAATTAGCCATCCTTCTTTCGTCCATATGTAACGGATCTGTTTCTTGCTGCTGGATCCAGTAATGGTCTGTAGTCCGTTTGTTTTACTGTATAGAAAAGTGAAGTGCAGCAGACTGGGGCTTTCCTACAAGAGGGACACTGCAAAGCCCCCTACCATAACCTGTAGCCACTGTCAGACGCACATGTCCTGAGTCGATGCATCGGACAGTGGGCACGGATGCAGTGAACCTAGCCTAAAGGGTATGCCACACTAAACAGCGTCGCTAACGAGATCGCTAAAATACGTCACTATTTAGCGATCTCGTTCGTGACGCTAACTTGTGTGGCATGTAGCAACGACGTGGCCCCTGCTGTGATCTCGCTGATCGTTCACTAGAGTTCTGGACCGTATTTAGATCAATGGCGTCCCGCTGGTGAGCCTATATCGCTGTCTGGCACCTTTTGTGAGCGATGTGCGCTGTTTTTTACATCGCAATGACCGTTAAAGTCGTTAATGAGATCGCTAACCGCTTATGCGTCGTTAACGAGATCACTAAGTGTGGCAGCTACTAGCGACATTAAAACGATCACAAAAACGATCTCATAAGCTTGCGTCGTTATTGAGATCGCTAACGTGATCACTAAGTGTGGCAGTACCTTAACTGCTGCCATATTCTGCATGGTAAGAATAATTGTGCATTTTTTTCTTTGTAGTGTAGTGCGTGCTGTGTAAAAGACTAGGAAAGCAATCGTAGGTGTCAAAGTCTTAATCCATTTATCTAATTAACAGCTTTTAGAATAATTATGTTTAAGCACACAAAATCTTCAACACTGTTTGTCAAGTAGGTCAGCAGAAAGCTCACCGAGCCACGGGTATTACTGCAGATTAGTGGGCTGGGTTTTATAGGATGCATTAAAAGATTGTATAAGAATAAGACCTAAAAACCTGCTTTAGTTTTTCTAATAGATTTTAAACTATGGGAAGCAAGAAATGTGCAGCGTTTTACTCTAAAATGCAGCGTTTCAGAGAAAGCTACAGGTCCTTCTCAAAAAATTAGCATATAGTGCTAAATTTCATTATTTACCATAATGTAATGATTACAATTAAACTTTCATATATTTTAGATTCATTACACACCAACTGAAATTTGTCAGGTCTTTTATTGTTTTAATAATGATGATTTTGGCCAGGGTGGATTTGATTTAAATCAAACTGATTTAAATCACGATTTAAATCACTAGTCAGTAAGGCTTGATTTAAATCAGTGATTTAAATCAAAGTTTCTACCTAAACTATTTCTTGCTACTTTAACATGCAAGTAGATGAAGATTTTTAGAATCACTTTTTATATTACTTTTTTCTCCCCAGTTTAATGGGTTAATCATTCATATTTGGACACCACTGTTCTGTTGTACTTAGGAAGGAGAAAAATAATCCTGACTTTAATAACAATTTAAATAGATTTATTCAACTGAAACAATAACAACATTACAGCATAAGTTATTTGCTTATGTCATACACTTGATCCAGCAGTTTCCCTGCAACATCAGCTCTGCTGGGTGGACTGTATCCTGGTCTCAGTGACTGAACCATATTAATGAAATGTGGGTTCTCAGTCAGACGGAAAGAAGAGTTCGTTGCATAAATAAACTGGGCAATTTTTTCATCAATCAACTCTTTTTCTAATCTGCTAGTTCTTATCACCAACCTATCTATGGTGGCTCCAGGAGGTAAAGGTTTTTTCTTCCTTTTGGGTGATGGTGATATGTGGCTGTGGGTGTGTGATGATGATGCTGCTGCTAATGAAGCACTATCCTGGATGGATAACTCTGAAACTGTAGAACAGGATGATGGTGATCTTGGAGGTGGATAGTTTCCAGAATCCATGAATTCCCCTAAACAAAAAAAGTCGATGCTGTTATTTTATTGTTTATACAATTTCTGCTTATTGTACACAACACAGCACTGCCCCAAAAGGAATATTTGTTTTTCTTCATAACTGTACCAAATGACAGTAACATGCAGTAATAATAAGAAATATAATTTTTCTCACACATAACAGTTCAGTCTTTAGAAATAGGATTCAATAAAAATGTTTACCAACCTGAAAATCCTGCCTGTTCAGAAGTGTTTCTTTGGTCATCTTCATCACCGCACTTCTCATGATGTTGCCTCATTCGCGCCACCAGGCCTTGCATCTCTTTGTTGCATCGTTTGCATTTTGCACGCATGCCTGCCTTACCGATAGGCGAAGGAGCTTCATTAAAATATTCCCAAACTGGGTCTCTTTTACGGCCTGCTGCCATTATAAGGAAAGAATGTAATAAACCTCAGATCGTACACACAAACAGATCCAGACTTGTCTGTCTGTGGCTATGCTGCAGTATTGTGCTCAAAGTTTCACTTTCATTTTCTTTCTGCTTGCCCTTCCTCCTCCTCACACTTAGATTCACATTCTTGTGTTGTGCAGATCTATTCCACTCCAAACAATCAGAAACATATTGTCTAACTTCTTGGACTTGGCACTGAAGGGGTTGATTCTGTATTCATATAGGTTTGTAGAACAATAGGATTAAGGTCTTTTTCTCAACTCTGTTCATGTTGTAACATTTTTGCCGTGAAGAAGAGGCTGGGACCTCTGCGGAGTCAAATTCAGTTTTGAGAACTGCGTAAGTAAAGCGAGCGACTGTGATAATATAGGAGAGAAACTGCCCACTAATCCTACAGAAACCTCTGGAAGAGCATGGCATTGTGAATGTTACACATATACAGCCTTTATTCTACTGAGTTAAACAACTCAGCTTTATCTCATGATGGAAGAACCTTTGGATGGTAAAATATTTTCCTCAAAAAGCAGTTTATTGAAAAAAATCCGATTTAAATCAAAAAAATCCGATTTTTTTTTTTTTTTTTTTAAAAAATCATTGATTTTTATCCACCCTGATTTTGGATACAACTCCTGATAACCCAAAAAACCTGTCTCAAAAAATTAACATATTTCAACCGTCCAATAAAATAAGTGTTTTTTCAAAACAAACAAAAAAACCATCAAATAATAATGTTAAGTTATGCACTCAATACTTGGTCGGGAATCCTTTTGCAGAAATGACTGCTTCAATGCGGCGTGGCATGGAGGCAATCAGCCTGTGACACTGCTGAGGTGTTATGGAGGCTCAGGATGCTTCGATAGCGGCCTTAAGCTCATCCAGAGTGTTGGGTCTTGCGTCTCTCAACTTTCTCTTCACAATATCCCACAGATTCTCTATGGGGTTCAGGTCAGGAGAGTTGGCAGGCCAATTGAGCACAGTAATACCATGGTCAGTAAACCATTTACCAGTGGTTTTGGCACTGTGAGCAGGTGCCAGGTCGTGCTAAAAAATGAAATCTTCATCTCCATAAAGCATTTCAGCCGATGGAAGCAGGAAGTGCTCCAAAATCTCCTGATAGCTAGCTGCATTGACCCTGCCCTTGATGAAACACAGTGGACCAACACCAGCAGCTGACATGGCACCCCACACCATCACTGACTGTGGGTACTTGACACTGGACTTCAGGCATTTTGGCATTTCCTTCTCCCCAGTCTTCCTCCAGACTCTGGCACCTTGATTTCCGAATGACATGCAAAATTTGCTTTCATCAGAAAAAAGTACTTGGGACCACTTAGCAACAGTCCAGTGCTGCTTCTCTGTAGCCCAGGTCAGGCGCTTCTGCCGCTGTTTATGGTTCAAAAGTGGCTTTACCTGGGGAATGCGGCACCTGTAGCCCATTTCCTGCACACGCCTGTGCACGGTGGCTCTGGATGTTTCTACACCAGACTCCGTCCACTGCTTCCTCAGGTCCCCCAAGGTCTGGAATCGGTCCTTCTCCACAATCTTCCTCAGGGTCCGGTCACCTCTTCTCGTTGTACAGCGTTTTCTGCCACATTGTTTCCTTCCAACAGACTTCCCATTGAGGTGCCTTGATACAGCACTCTGGGAACAGCCTATTTGTTGAGAAATTTCTTTCTGGGTCTTACCCTCTTGCTTGAGGGTGTCAATGATGGCCTTCTTGACATCAGTCAGGTCGCTAGTCTTACCCATGATGGGGGTTTTGAGTAATGAACCAGGCAGGGAGTTTTTAAAAGCCTCAGGAATCTTTTGCATGTGTTTAGAGTTAATTAGTTGATTCAGAAGATTAGGGTAATAGGTCGTTTAGAGAACCTTTTCTTGATATGCTAATTTTTTGAGACAGGTTTTTTGGGTTATCAGGAGTTGTATGCCAAAATCATCACTATTAAAACAATAAAAGACCTGACAAATTTCAGTTGGTGTGTAATGAATCTAAAATATATGAAAGTTTAATTGTAATCATTACATTATGGTAAATAATGAAATTTAGCACTATATGCTAATTTTTTGAGAAGGACCTGTATTTAAGGGAGCAGCTGGGCACGGGGAGAAGTGTCTTTTTGGTGGCTCTCCCCAGCTTCTCCCTGACTTGCTATTTAGGTATAGGGAGAGACCTGTCAATCTGTCGATGAATGCCTAGACATCCAGCCACAGAGTTCTGTGCACAGCGAACTGTTGGTATCTTGGCGTGCCTACAGCCGCCTCTCACAATGCTGAGTGATGACTGAAAGCAGACAGCTCGCAGGTGGAATAATGTTCATTATTATATATATATATATATATATATTATATATATATTATATATATATATATATATATATAATACACACACACAGTACAGACCAAAAGGTTGGACACACCTTCTCATTCAAAGATTTTTCTGTATTTTCATGACTATGAAAATTGTAGAATCACACTGAAGGCATCAAAACTATGAATTAACACATGTGGAATTATACATTACACTTTACAAAAAAGTGTGAAACTGAAAATATGTCTTATATTCTAGGTTCTTCAAAGTAGCCACCTTTTGCTTTTATTACTGCTTTGCACGCAGAAAAGGTGAACGGCTTGACTACAGTCATGGCCAAAAGTTTTGAGAATGACACAAATATTATATTTTCACATGATCTGCTGCCCTCTGGTTTTTATGTGTGTTTGACAGATGTTTTTATCACAGACAGAAATATAATTGCAAACATATGAGTAACAAAAGCTTATATTGACAGTTAAGGTACTGCCACACTTAACGATCCCGCTAGCGATCACGATAATGACGCATACTAATGCGATCGCTAGCGGGATCGTTTCAATATCGCTAATAGCTGCCTAATTTAGCGATGTCGTTAAGGACGGTATCGCGGTTAGCGATCTCCTTAACGACTTCGGCGGTACAAAAACACCGCACATCGCTCACAAAAAGGTGCCACACTCAGTGATATATGCTCACCAGCGGGACGCCAACGATCAAAATAGGGTCCGGAACGATGAACGAGATCACAGCAGGGACCACGTCGTTACTACATGCCACACACAAGGTCACTAACGAGATCGCTAAATAGTGACGTTTTTTAGCGATCTCGTTAGCGTTCTTGTTTAGTGTGGCATACCCTTTAGAATGAGTTAATGCAGCAAGTCAATATTTGCAGTGTTGACCCTTCTTCTTCAGGACCTCTGCAATTCTCCCTTGCATGCTCTCAATCAACTTCTGGACCAAATCCTAACTGATAGCAGTCCATTCTTGCACAATCAATGCTTTCATTTTGTCAGAATTTTTAGGTTTTTGTTTGACCACCCGTCTCTTGATGATTGACCACAAGTTCTCAATGGGATTAAGATCTGGGGAGTTTCCAGGCCATGGACCCAAAATCTCTGTTTTGTTCCCTGAGCCATTTAGTTATCACCTTTGCTTTATGGCAAGGTGCTCCATCATGCTGGAAAAGGCATTGTTGATCGCCAAACTGCTCTTGGAGGGTTGGGAGAAGTTGCTCTTGGAGGACATTCTGGTACTATTCTTTATTCATGGCTGTGTTTTTAGGCAAGACTGTGAGAGAGCAGATTCCCTTGGCTGAGAAGCAACCCCACACATGAATGGTTTCAGGATGCTTAACAGATGGCATGAGACAAGACTGGTGGTAGCGCTCACCTTGTCTTCTCTGAATGAGGCGTTTTCCTGATGTCCCAAACAATCGAAAAGGGGATTCATCAGAGAAAATAACTTTACCCCAGTCCTCAGCAGTCCACTGCCTGTACCTTTTGCAGAATATCAGTCTGTCCATGAAGTTTTTTTCTGGAGAGAAGTGGCTTCTTTGCTGCCCTCCTTGAGACCAGGCCTTGCTCCAAGAGTCTCCGCCTCACAGTGCGTGCAGATGCACTCACACCTGCCTGCTGCCATTCCTGAGCAAGCTCTGCACTGCTGGTAGCCCGATCCCGCAGCTGAAACACTTTTAAGAGACGGTCCTGGCGCTTGCTGGTCTTTCTTGGGCGCCCTGGAGCCTTTTTGGCAACAATGGAACCTCTCTCCTTGAAGTTCTTGATGATGCGATAGATTGACTGAGGTGCAATCTTTCTAGCTGCGATACTCTTCCCTGTTAGGCCATTTTTGTGCATTGCAATGATGACTGCACGTGTTTCTTTAGAGATAACCATGGTTAACAGAAGAGAAACAATGATGCCAAGCACCAGCCTCCTTTTAAAGTGTCCAGTGGTGTCATTCTTACTTAATCATGACAGATTGATCTCCAGCCATGTCCTCATCAACACCCACACCTGTGTTAATGGAGCAATCACTGAAAAGAGGTTAGCTGGTCCTTTTAAGGCAGGGCTGCAGTGATGTTGAAATGTGTTTTGGGGGATAAAGTTCATTTTCTAGCCAAATATTGACTTTGCAATAATTGCTGTTAAGCTGATCACTCTTTATAACATTCTGGAGTATATGCAAATTGCCATTAGAAAAAGTGAAGCAGTAGACTTTGTAAAAATTAATATTTGTGTCATTCTCAAAACTTTTGTCCATGACTGTACATGCCTAGTTCCCACTGTGAAACATGGAGGAGGTGGTGTGATGTGTGGGGGTGCTTTGCTGGTGACACTGTTGGGGATTTATTCAAAATTGAAGCGGTGAGCGGTCCAGCTCACCCCAAACCATCTCGATTGGGTTCAGGTCTGGTGACTGTGGAGGCCAGGTCATCTGGCGTAGCACCCCAACACTCTCCTTCTTGGTCAAATAGCTCTTACACAGTCTGGAGGTGTGTTTGGGGTCATTGTCCTGATGAAAAATAAATGATGGTCCAACTAAACGCAAACCGGATGGAATAGCATGCCGCTGCAAGATACTGTAGTAGCCATTCTAGTTCACTATGCCTTCAATTTTGAATGAATCCCCAAAAGTGTCACCAGCAAAGCACCCCCACACCATCACACCTCCTCCTCCATGCTTCACGGTGGGAATCAGGCATGTAGAGTCCATCCGTTCACCTTTTCTGCGTGCAAAGCAGTAATCAAAGCAAAAGGTGGCTACTTTGAAGAACCTAGAATATAAGACATATTTTCAGTTGTTTCACACTTTTTTGTAAAGTGTAATGTATAATTCCACATGTGTTAATTCATAGCTTTGATGCCTTCAGTGTGAGTCTACAATTTTCATAGCCATGAAAATACAGAAAAATCTTTGAATGAGAAGGTGTGTCCAAACTTTTGGTCTGTACTGTGTGTGTATGTATATGTGTATATATGTGTATATATATATGTATGTATATATATATTATATATATATATATATATATATTATTTTTTTTTCATTCAAATCACCCTCCCCTCCACCCCCCCCATTTGCCCCATTCAAAATTTAAAAAAAAAAACAACGCATATTTGGTATTGCCGCGTTCAGAATCGCCAGATCTATCAATTTATAAAAATAATTAATCCGATGGGTAAACGACGTAACGAGAGTCAAAACTCCACAATTGCTTTTTTTTTTTTTTGGTCACAGCAACATTGCATTAAAATCCAACAACGGTTGATCAAAAGATCATATCCACACCAAAATGGTATAAATAGAAACGTTAGCTCGGCACACAAAAAAAGCCCTCCCCAACCCCAGATCACGAAAAATGGCGACCCTATGGGTGTCGCAAAATGGTTTTTTTTTTTTTTTTTTAGAAACGTTAAATATAAACAGAACCTAGACATGTTTGGTGTCTACAAACTTGTAATGACCTGGAGAACTATAATGGCACGTCCGTTTTAGCATTTAGTGAACATGGTTAAAAAAAGAAACAAAAAGCTATTGTGAAATTGCACTTTTTTTTGCAATTTCACTGCATTTGGAATTTTTTTTCCTGTTTTCCATTACACGATATGGTAAAACCAATGGTGTGGAGTACCACTCGTCCCGCAAAAAAGTAAGCCCTCACATGGCCATATTGACAGGAAAATAAAAAAGATGGCACTGGGAAGAAGGGAAGCAAAAAACAGAAACTCAAAATCTGAAGAAACCCAAGGTCGTGAAGGCGTTCAATACACCTTACCACCCCCTTGTTTCCAACGGTGGAGATGGATGGAATACAAGCAGGTGAGAAGGTGTGTATAAATGATTGGCCTCACCATGAAGCATCGGGCACCTATACTTGGTTTGAACAGTCATTCTGTGCTGGAAGAGTCCCGTTAAATACTGCAGCTCCCAGGAGGAGTAAAGTTCATTTTCTCCCTGTAGCCGCACATTCAATGCAGTGGCTGGACATCATTGTAATACTATTAACTAGAGTTGAGCGAAACAGGTTGGTCAGATTCATAAGTCGTCGAGTTTCGCTGAGCGAAACCCAACCATAGTGTGAAGTCGGCCATGCGGTCGTCGACCCGAGCGCCAAAGTCGGTTTTCCCATAATGTTTGCAGATGCCTTTTTTCAGCCAATGAGCAAGGACGTACACTGTGGGCAACAAGATGACATGGGCAGCGTCCACCTCCATCTTAGAGAAGGGCATTGCAGTGATTGGCTTGCTTTGGGGGGGTGTCATAGTGGCTATAAAAGCCCTGACCGTCGACCGCCATTTTACTTCTGCCGATCTTAACAGTAGGGAGAGGTTGTTGATGCTGTTTATCAGTAGGGAGAGAGTTAAGGGTATTCCACACTAAACGAGATCGCTAACGAGATCACTAAAACGTCACTATTTAGCGACCTCATTGTGTGTGGCATGTAGCAACGGTGTGGCCCCTGCTGTGATGTCGCTGATCGTTCACTAGCGTTCTGGACCATTTTTTGATCTCTGGCGTCCCACTGGTGAGCCTATATCGCTGTGTTTGGCACCTTTTGGGAACGACGAGCGACCTCGTTTGTGACGCATGTGTTTTAGCGTCACGAAGTGGATCGCAATATCTGCAAGTTCTCTTTTGCGTCACAGAGAGGATCGCAGAAGTTGCAAAGCAGGCTAGCAGGACGCAGAGAGCAGGAGCGATGCTGGAAATTCCTATGAATCAAAAGCGCTCAGTACATGCTAATGACATCCTAACGACCGCCAAAGTCGTTAAAGAGATCGCTGACCGCTGATGAGTCGTTTATGAGATCTCCTGTTTGGCAGCTACTAGCGACCTAAAAGAGATCACACCAACGTTCTCGTTAGCTTGCGTCGTTAACGAGATCGCTAAAGGGTATGCCACACTAAACGAGATCGCTAACGAGATCACTAAAACGTCACTATTTAGCGATCTCGTTAGCGACCTCGTTGTGTGTGGCATGTAGCAACGATGTGGCCCCTGCTGTGATGTCGCTGATCGTTCACTAGTGTTCTGGACCGTTTTTTGATCGTTGGCGTCCCGCTGGTGAGCCTATATCGCTGTGTTTGGCACTTTTTGCGATGACGAGCGACCTCGTTTGTGACGCATATGACTATTTTTAGTGTCATGGAGTGGATCGCAATATCTGTAGGTTCTCTTTAGCGTCACGGAGTGGATCGCAATATCTGTAAGTTCTCTTTTGCGCCACAGAGAGGATCGCAGAAGTTGCAAAGCAGGCTAGCAGGACGCAGAGAGCAGGAGCGATGCTGGAAATTCCTATGAATCAGAAGCGCTCAGTACATGCTAAAGATCCTAACGACCGCCAAAGTCGTTAAAGAGATCGCTGACCGCTGATGAGTCGTTTATGAGATCTCCTGTTTGGCAGCTACTAGCGACCTAAAAGAGATCACACCAACGTTCTCGTTAGCTTGCGTCGTTAACGAGATCGCTAAAGGGTATGCCACACTAAACGAGATCGCTAACGAGATCACTAAAACGTCACTATTTAGCGATCTCGTTAGCGACCTCGTTGTGTGTGGCATGTAGCAACGATGTGGCCCCTGCTGTGATGTCGCTGATCGTTCACTAGTGTTCTGGACCGTTTTTTGATCGTTGGCGTCCCGCTGGTGAGCCTATATCGCTGTGTTTGGCACTTTTTGCGAACGACGAGCGACCTCGTTTGTGACGCATATGACTATTTTTAGTGTCATGGAGTGGATCGCAATATCTGTAGGTTCTCTTTAGCGTCACGGAGTGGATCGCAATATCTGTAAGTTCTCTTTTGCGCCACAGAGAGGATCGCAGAAGTTGCAAAGCAGGCTAGCAGGACGCAGAGAGCAGGAGCGATGCTGGAAATTCCTATGAATCAGAAGCGCTCAGTACATGCTAAAGATCCTAACGACCGCCAAAGTCGTTAAAGAGATCGCTGACCGCTGATGAGTCGTTTATGAGATCTCCTGTTTGGCAGCTACTAGCGACCTAAAAGAGATCACACCAACGTTCTCGTTAGCTTGCGTCGTTAACGAGATCGCTAAAGGGTATGCCACACTAAACGAGATCGCTAACGAGATCACTAAAACTTCACTATTTAGCGATCTCGTTAGCGACCTCGTTGTGTGTGGCATGTAGCAACGATGTGGCCCCTGCTGTGATGTCGCTGATCGTTCACTAGTGTTCTGGACCGTTTTTTGATCGTTGGCGTCCCGCTGGTGAGCCTATATCGCTGTGTTTGGCACTTTTTGCGAACGACGAGCGACCTCGTTTGTGACGCATATGACTATTTTTAGTGTCATGGAGTGGATCGCAATATCTGTAGGTTCTCTTTAGCGTCACGGAGTGGATCGCAATATCTGTAAGTTCTCTTTTGCGCCACAGAGAGGATCGCAGAAGTTGCAAAGCAGGCTAGCAGGACGCAGAGAGCAGGAGCGATGCTGGAAATTCCTATGAATCAGAAGCGCTCAGTACATGCTAAAGATCCTAACGACCGCCAAAGTCGTTAAAGAGATCGCTGACCGCTGATGAGTCGTTTATGAGATCTCCTGTTTGGCAGCTACTAGCGACCTAAAAGAGATCACACCAACGATCTCGTTAGCTTGCGTCGTTATCGAGATCGCTAAGTGTGGCAGTACCTTTAGGGCTGGAAAGAGAAGTTCTTCTGTGCTTGTTCTGATAGCAATTGTGCTGTACAGTTAGTGTGCAGTGACAGGGGAGGATTTTCTTGTGTGCAGTAGCGCTGGTTAATAGGCTGCCTGCTAGCTGTATTGCTGTGTGTAGACTGCTGTGCAGACTTCTTTTTACACAGCACTAATACTTTTATTCTTTTTTTTTCTGCACAGTTACCAAGCGTTCATTTTTTTCCCACACCGTATAGAGCTGTACACTCCTCACACACTACCGTGTACCGGCTGGGATCACGGACAAATACATGCTGACTATCTGTGTGTGACTCCGGAAATATATACGGAAATTTACAATTTTCCCCTATACTATATACACCTGGTATCGTGTGATACAGTAGCCTTTTTCTGCTTTTTATATTCTGGTCTAATCCATACTGAGCCTGAGAGCGTCTGTGACTCCGCAAATATATACGGAGATTTACAATTTTCCACTATACTATATACACCTGGTATCTTCAGATACAGTACCCCTTTTCTGCTTTTTATATTCTGGTCTAATCCATACTGAGCCTGAGAGCGTCTGTGACTCCGCAAATATATACGGAGATTTACAATTTTCCACTATACTATATACACCTGGTATCTTCAGATACAGTACCCCTTTTCTGCTTTTTATATTCTGGTCTAATCCATACTAAGCCTGAGCGCGTTTGTGTGTGACTCCGGAAATATATACGGAGATTTAAATTTTCCCCTTCACCGTATACAGCTGTACGCTTCTGATACAGTACCATATATCTGCTGGTATTTTTGGTACATTTTTCCCAAACATGAGGAAGTATGGTGGAAGAGGCTCTGGGCGGGGGAGGGGGGGCAGCTGGTACCGATGGTGGTGGTGCATCTGCTGGTAGTGCCAAAAGCACAATAGCACCTAAGGCCGGAGGTGTTGAGCCTGCGTCATTGTCTGGTTCCAGAAGGCCTGGAAGGCTTCCTTTTCTGGGAGTAGGTGAACCGCTTTTAAAGCCGGAGCATCAGGAACAGGTTTTGGCTTACATTGCTGAAACAGCCTCCAGCTCTATCGCCTCCTCTTCTGAACTTTCAAAAAATGCAAGCACTGAGTCGTCAATGCAGGCTCCTGGCTAGGAACAACACCTTTCCTTGTGTCCTTCACCCTCACCAAAAGTGAAGGATGCGGCAGGCCACACTTCAGATTACTCCATGGAGCTCTTTTCACATACCATGCCTGGGTTATCAAGTCAAATCCTGAATTCCCCACATTGCCCTCGCAGTCTACTGAGCCAGAATCTGACCCTGATGAAACTCAAGTGCCCCTTCCCGCATACTATACCACCTTACACGGTGACACAGAGGATGGTGCAGATGAAACTGAAGAGGAGGTGATGGATGACCCAGTTGTTGACCCGGATTGGCATCCATTGGGGGAAGAGGGTGCCGCTGGCAATAGCTCAGAAGAGGAGGTGGATCCAAAGCAGTCATCAACATCGCAGCTGGGGTTATCTGGCAGGCCTGTAGCAGTCTAAAAACGTGTTAAAAATCAGAGTTGCAGGACAGCTTGGCCAGAAGGTCAAATTAGCACTGCGTGCAAGCCCTGAAAATTTATCCCATAGTAGGAAGAGTGCAGTGAGGCACTTTTTTGACCAAAGTCCTATTGATGAGGCAGAGGTTATCTGTAAGAAGTGCGGAAGGACCTTTAGCCGAGGGAAAAATCTCCGAAATTTGAATACCAGTTGCATGCTTAGACATTTAAACACCATGCACTTTCAAGCGTGGAAGGACTACAAAACCTCAGGTAGCACATGTGCACCTGCTCCAACTGAAGGTAGCCAGCAACGCTACATCGCTTCCCCCACTGTAAGCCCGCCGGTTAGCACACCACCAGCAAGAAATGTTGAGGTGTCGTCGCAAGGCCAAAGCAGTCAGGGAATCACAATGTTTTTGCTACGAAAGACTGAATCTAGGCCATCACCACCATCACCAACCACTCTCAGTCCGCCATGTCCACCACTATTTCCCCCATATGCAGCTCTCAAGTCCAGCTCACCCTAGCAGACACTATGAGTGGGACAAGAAAGTACTCATCCTCTCATCCGCGTACATTGCCAAACTGATCTCATTAGAGATGATGCCCTTCCGTTTGGTTGAAAGCGCAGCGTTCCGAGAGCTCATGGCCTACGCTGTCCCACGCTATGACCTACCCAGTCGGCACTTCTTTTCTAGAAAAGCCATCCCTGCCCTCCACCTGCATGTGAAAGACCGCATTTTTCATGCACTCAAACAATCAGTGAGTAGAAAGGTGCACCTCACTACAGATGCATGGGCCAGTAGGCATGGCCAGGGCCGTTGTGTCCATCACTGCGCACTGGGTTAGTGTGGTGGATGCAGGTTACACAGGGACAGCGGCGGTGGGACAGTGCTGCCTAGCCCACGGTATAGGCAACAGTTGGCTGTAGGCGTTCGAGCCTCCTCCTCCAGAAGCAAAAGCTCGTTGACAGAGCGCAGTCGCACGAGCACTCCAACCGCAGCTGCCAGTGTTGCACACAAGGTGTCCCACTATCAAACAGCTAGTGGTAAGCGTCAGCAGGCTGTTTTATAAATGATGTCTTTGGGCGACAACAGACACACCGCGGAGGTACTGACTACTACTTGCAGCGAGAAACTGAGTCATGGCTGGGCAGTCTACATCTTGAGCCAGGCAAGGTAGTCGGTGATAACGGCCGTAATTTTGTGGCCGCCATAGCCCTGGCAAAACTCACACATACCTTGCCTGGCTCACACCTTGAACCTAGTGGTGCAGTGCTTCTTAAATAATTGTCTGGAGTTAACAGCCCTGCTCCATAAGATGCGAAGACTGTGCTCGCACATCCGTCGCTCGCCCGTAGACTCCAGTCATATGCAGAGGCTGCAGCGATTGCTCCACCTCCCCAGGCACCGCCTAATCATAGATGTTGCAACAAGGTGGAACTCTACCATGCACATGGTTGAGAGGCTGTGCGAACAGAGGCAGGCTGCAATGCATTTGTGGGAGGATACACGGGCAGGCAGTTTGAGGGCAGACATCGAGTTGTCGGGTGTGCAGTGGTCAAAGCTGAAAGACCTCTGTAAAGTCCTTCAGTGTTTTGAGGAATTCACACGGCTGGTAAGCGCAGACGACGCCATCCTAAGCATGAGCATCCCACTTATGCGTCTGCTCATGCAAATTGACGAACATTAAGGATCAGGCGTCTGCAGCGGAGGAGGAGGGAAGCCTTGATGACAGTCAGCCATTGTCTGCTCAGGGTACTGTCCTGGACAAGGTGGAGGAAGAAGAGGAGGAGGATGAGGGGGATGATTATTTTTGGGAGGAGGATGCTTCTCAGGGGGAAATAGAAAATGTTGGCTTGCCAAGGTCCGGTACAGGGTTTGTGTGTAACTGGAGGGATGTAGATTTGGCAGAAAGTGCTCCTCCATCCACCACTGGCAGTGCATCATTGACACCTGGAACATTGGCCCACATGTGTGATTGTCTTGCGGATCCTAAAAAGGGACCCCCACTTTGCCAAAATTATGAAGGATGACGACTACTGGTTGGCCAGCATCCTCGATACACGCTATAAAGGCAAATTACAGAACATAATGCCACAGGAAACCTAGAGCTAATATTGGCGAACAAACAAGCAACTCTGGTAAACCGTTTGTTAGAGGTATTCCCAGCACACAGCAGCGGTGCAGGTTCTACCACGAGCCGTACTGGGCCAAATGGAAGAGGTGTTCGTGGTGCACACAGCCGAAGTGGCGTTGGAGACAGGGGTTTTGTGGACTGATTTCTCGAGTACCGCTCACACGACTGGTAATACTGAATCGATTGCAACAGACATGAGACAACAGTTGTCAACTGTGGTTCAAAATTACCTCTCCTCCCCTATCGATGTTCTCCCTCACAGTTAATTCCCCTTTGACTACTGGGCCTGTAAACTGGACACCTGGCCTGAATTGGCACAATATGCCTTACAGGAGCTCTCTTGCCCTGCTGGTACTGTGCTATTAGAAAGAGTCTTCAGTGCTGCTGGATCAATCCTGACAGAAAGAAGGACCCGGCGTCGACCCAAAATGTTGGTGATCTCACCTTCATTAAAATGAACCGTGCCTGGGTTTCGAAGGATTTTGTACCACCCTCCCCTTATGACACATACAGTAGGTTAAATAATAGCAAGAAAAACACATAGAACTAGTGCAGTGAACCATTATGACACATTATATATAGATGTTAGTATTGCTATGCCACTAGTCCATGTATAGGATTATATATGACACACTGAGACTCATAGAGATACCACAACAGAACAATCAGTGCAATGTCAAACAAGACTTATGCAAAAAAATGACAATTTATTAATATCAGCAGAACAAAGAAAATAAGGGACAAAGTGAGGGCTAAAAGTTGCACACATATCCGCATTAGCCCCGGCGGCAAGACATTGTGACAACATCCGGAGTCGTCATAATAATATAAATGACAGACATATGTAAATTGGGGCAACAATATATTGCAGGCAACGCAAGATCATAAGATACTATCAAAACTGCCCATAACATGATGCATGATGTAATGATCATGTGGAAATATAAATGGTCTGTCAAAAATCAACCGAATGAACATAGTACATAGTACAGGGGTGGGTGGGAGACTCTGTGACACCCGGTATGTACTATGTTCATTCAGTTGATTTTTGACAGACCATTTATATTTCCACATGATCATGCATCATGTTATGGGCAGTTTTGATAGTATCTTATGATCTTGCGTTGCCTGCAATATATTGTTGCCCCAATTTACATTATGTCTGTCATTTATATTATGATGACTCCGGATGTTGTCACAATGTCTTGCCGCCGGGGCAAATGCGGATATGTGTGCAACTTTTAGCCCTCACTTTGTCCCTTATTTTCTTTGTTCTGCTGATATTAATAAATTGTCATTTTTTGCATAAGTCTTGTTTGACATTGCACTGATTGTTCTGTTGTGGTACCACATACAGTAGGTTGCCAGCAAAATGGCTCGCTTTGTCCTCCTCTTCCTCCGACTTCTCCAATTCCTCCATTTAAAGCTGCTGAACGTCCAGCCTACACCTCAACATATGCCAGTTTTTCCACCTCCCTAAGTGGGCTGTACCGCTCCCCCCAGGGCCGGCGTCAGCACCTGGGCAAGTGCCGGTGCCCTGAGCAGGTGGGGGGTCCCACTCGTGGGCGACGACACTGGCACAGGGCCCCTCAAAGTACGCCGGTGTCTCTGACGTGTGGGGGCCCACTCGCCATCAGAGACACCGGCGTACTATGAGGGGCCCAGTGCAGTTGCCCCGCTTGCTCAGGGCCCCAGCAGTTGCAATACTTACCTCTCCCTGCTCCACCGCTGTGACGTCTTCCGCGTTTCCTGACAGTGACATTCATGTCAGAGAGAGCGATGACGTCACGTCTGTGCGCCCTGTGCCTGAACAGTAACAGTGCAGAGAGCTGGAAGATGGTGACGCTGAGGAGTCCAGAGTAGAGCAGTGCCCAGCGAGGAGAGGTATTTCATTTTTTTTAATGCTTGGAGCTATATATGGGGAGCATTATACACTGGAGAATTATATATGGGGCCCATCATACACTTGAGCATCATAGATAGGGCCCATTATACACTGAAGCATTATAAATGGGGCCCATTATATATGGAGCATCAGATACGGGGGCCCATTATACACTGGAGCATCATATGGGGCCCATTATATATGGAGCATTATATAGGCCCATCATACACTGGAGCATCATCCATGGGGCCCATCATACACTGGAGCATTATAAATGGGGCCCATCATACAGTGGAGCATCATATACGGGGCCCATTATACACTGGAGCATCATATGGGGCCCATTATATATGGAGCATTATATAGGCCCATCATACACTGGAGCATCATCCATGGGGTCCATCATACACTGGAGTATTATAAATGGGGCCCATCATACACTGGAGCATCATATACGGGGCCCATCATACACTGGAGCATCATATACGGGACCCATTATACACTGGAGCATTATATAGGCCCATCATACACTGGAGCATCATCCATGGGGCCCATCATATACTGGAGCATCATATGGGGTTCATTATTTTTGGGGCATCATATAGGGTATGGAGCATCATATGGAGCACATATGGGGCCTATTCTGTACGGAGCATATGGGGTCCGATTCCGTATGAAGCATTATATGGGGCCTATTCTGTATGGAGCTCATTCTGTATGGAGCAATATATGGGGCCCATCATATACTGTATGGAGCTTTATATGCGACTCAATATACTGTATGGAGCAATATGTGGGGCTCATTATACTCTATGGGGACCGTCCTATACTGTATGGCACATTATATGGGGACCATCATATACTGTAGTATTATGTGGAGCTCATCATATACTGTATAGAACATTATATGGGACCAATTATTCTGTATGGAGCAATATATGGGGCTCATTATTCTTGTATGGCACACTATGTGGTGGCAACAATAATGTAGGAAGGAATATACTGTCCGTTTTTTGAGCTATTGTAGAATTTACAATAGATATCAGTCATGTAATGTAAGAAGTGAAGTATTTGGCATTGTACTATACCTATATTTCTCTGCCGTATTGGAGCATCATGAATTGTGGTATGTGTTAAAGGGGCCCACTGACACTCTTTCGCCCAGGGCCCACGAAAACCTGGAGCCAGTCCTGCCCCCCACAACTTTAGCCAAATAACCCCCAGTTTTCAATGCGTAACTGTTATTATAAATTAAATTAAGGTTGACAAGCTTAAGTAATAAGAATTGATGTCGTTAGCATTGAAATGGGCACTGTAGTTGTGTTTTCTATCCTCCACTCCCTGCCGACTTTGCTTCCCCATTGCATTGGGTTTCATGTTTCAGTCGGACCTCCGACTTTTTCCGTTAGTAGGCCGATTTCGTTCGACTCAACTTTTGTGAAAGTCGGGTGGTCCGAAGCCCGACTCGACCCTCCCGGAGGCAAAGTCGTTCATCTCTACTATTAACCTATATGGAAGTTAATGGTGTCTAGGGACTTGATCAGTTGCCTTTCATGGGAACATTTCACGAGAAAAAAAACCAAAACGCTATTCTGCAAATATCAGGTTAATCTGACGCCTGCACTTAAAGCCCCTCTGTTGGGAAGATAATAATAATAAACTAAATCCCCCCGCAGTGTTCGATGTTCAGTCATAGGGGCGGCGCAGGTATGGTTTCAGTCACTGCTCTGTGTATTGATAGCGGCAGCTGTATATGCGCCCCCGTCACTGATTGACAGCAGCTCAGCATTAGGGTCGGCGGTTACAGCTGCCACTATCTATACACAGAGCAGTGACTGAAACCATACCTGCGCCGCCCCTATGACTGAACATCGAACACTGCAGGGGGATAAAGTTTATTCCTTGCCGAGGGGCTCTAAGTGCAGGTCCAGAGCACGTTCATAATGCTATTAACCTGCAGATAACTGCAGTTTAATGTCATTTTTTTCATGTGATAGGTTCCCTGTAAGATAAATGCATGGCTCCTCTTAGTGCAAGGTCCCCTTCAAGGGTCTTCCTTTTTGTACACCTGGTATTTAGATGCATGTCCGCCAGACAGAAGCCAAACACACACTGTTTTGAACTTAAGGGCCCGTCTCGCATATTGAGATCGCTACCGAGATCGCTGCTAAACAGCGATCTCAGCAGCGATCTCGCTATGTCTGACACGTACCAGCGATCAGGCCCCTGCTGTGAATGGCTGGTCCTGTTACGTTTCGGTAACTGAGGAGAAATAGCAAAAACGGTAATACACTTATCTGAAGGAGAGCAGGAACCTAGCAGTGCTTCAAGCAAGACAGAAGGAACAATTGATAACCGGCAAGGCTGCTGGGAACTCCGGCCACTTATATCCTACCATTCAGCGCCAGCTGAAGGCCATTCAGTAATCAATTCATTACCCTCAGCAACCACCGGAGGGAGCCCCAGCTCAGAAGCCGCATCCAGCATATTTACAACAGTGTCATGTCAGAAATGTCAGGACATTTTTTTGATTGCTGGTCTCCCGCTGGCAGGCACGCATCGCTGCGTGTGACAGGCAGGAGACCAGCGATCTCCTGGTAACCAAGGTAAATATCGGGTTTCCAGGCGCGGGGCTGTGCCTGGAAACCCAACGTGTACCTTGGATACCAGCTCCCTGCATCAGGGGGCTAGTATCCAACGTACACTGCGGGTAACTAGGCGACGTTACCCGCAGTGTCGCTGTCCTGATCGCTGCCTGTTTGGCAGCTCAGCAGCGATTATGTAGCGACACACCAGCGATCCTGATCGTTGTCGGGATCGCTGGTGTGTCGCTATGTGAGACGGGGGCTTAGACTGGTAAGTGGGAGTTTATTGTAACGTAATTATATACAACAATATTTGACAAGGAAAAGCTCCCAGCATATACTCTGAACGAAGTGCGTGAATGCAGTGTTGCCATTGCTAGATCAGGCCTCCTGTGTTACTGTGTGCAAAACTGCTGTCGGGTTCACTTTAAGGTCTTAACCACGTGGGGTGATGCTGCAGAGTACAGTGTTGTTCCTAATAATTAACCATATACCTGATGACACAACCTCTTTTTACAGCACTTTAATATTAAAGGGGCACTTTAGTGCCGCTCACTTCCTCATATGAGCAGTGCTGATAATCTGCATCCCCGTTTTCCTGCTGGGATGTGTGTTCTAACAGAAATTAGGCATTGGATACAAATGGTTCTGTATAAAATATCCACTGTGTTCTAAAACAGCAGCATTGTAGAAATCTCCTTTACAGTTGTGCTCAAAAGTTTACATACCCCGGCAGAATTTTGCTTTTTTGGCCTTTTTTTCAGAGAATATGAATAACTCTAAAACTTTTTTTCTCCTCTCATGGTTAGTGGTTGAGTGAAGCCATTTATTGACAAACTACTGTTTTTCTTTTTTTTTAAATCATAATGATAACCCAAAACATCCAAATGACCCTGATCAAGAGTTCACATACCCCTACCTTGTATTGCCCCCTCTAACATCAATGACAACTTGAAGTCCTTTGTGGTAGTTGTGCCGCTATACATGCAACTGCGGGAGCTCGGAACATATTTTTGGCTCACCCGAGCATGATGAGATAATGCGAGCATGTTCGTTCATAACTACTCGTAGCCCAAAATACTGGCATCGGAGCACATTGCTCATGGCTTTGCAGGAGATGAAAAGTGCAGCTTAGCATCACAACTTTTGCAGTGATAATGATGCAGCATTTTCGCTGCTGGAATTACCTGGGAAAAATGCCATGTGGGAGGGTACACTTGCTCATTTGCAACTTGTGTATTGAGTTATGCAGGTGTGATCAGTTGTAGGTTAAAATAATTTTGTCTAACTTAAGATTTCAGGATCTATGACACCGATCATTCAATCCAGAATTCCCCCCTGGAGTTGGAGTGAGTAAATTCCTGGTCTTCAACTATAAAACTAGACTCCATCAGGCCCTTGCAAATTTCATAAATACACCATCACTAAAAGTGCTTAACCCCTTAGTGACAGAGCCAATTTGCAGCTAAATGAGCGGGCCAATTTTTACAATTCTGACCACTGTCACTGTATGAGGTTATAACTCTGGAACGCTTTAACGGATCCCGCTGATTCTGAGATAGTTTTTTTTCGTGACACATTGTACTTCACGTTAGTGGTAAAAAATTTTTATATGACTGGCGTTTATTTATGAAAAAAAACGGCAATATGGCGAAAATTTAGCAATTTTCAAACTTTAAATTTTT
Source organism: Oophaga sylvatica (assembly GCA_033576555.1). Taxonomy (NCBI): domain Eukaryota; kingdom Metazoa; phylum Chordata; class Amphibia; order Anura; family Dendrobatidae; genus Oophaga; species Oophaga sylvatica. The sequence continues at coordinate 820,290,811 of JARQOD010000001.1, read as the reverse complement.
ATGCCCTTAAATCAAAGAGATATGTCGCACAAATTTCTTAAATAACATTTCCCACATGTCTACTTTACATCAGCACAATTTTGGTAACAAAATTTTTTTTTTTGCGAAGTTATAAGGGTTAAAAGTTGACCAGCGATTTCTCATTTTTACAACCATTTTTTTTTTTTTTTTAGGGACCACATCACATTTAAGTCACTTTGAGGTTTCTATATGATAGAAAATACCAAAAGTGACACCATTCTAAAAACTGCACCCCTCAAGGTGCTCAAAATCACATTCAAGAAGTTTATTAACCCTTCACTTGCTGCACAGGAACTGAAGCAATGTGGAAAGAAAAAATTAACATTTAACTTTTTTTTGCAAAAAATTTACTTCAGAGCCAATTTTTTTTTATTTTCACAAGTGTTAAAGAAAAAATGAACCACAAAATTTGTTGTACAATTTCTCCTAAATACGCCGATACTCCATATGTGGCGGTAAACCACTTTTTGGGCGCACGGCAGAGGTCGCAAGGGAAGGAGCGCCGTTTGACTTTTTCAACGCAGAACTGGCTGGACGCCATATCACGTTTGGAGAGCCCCTGATGTGCCTAAACAGTGGAAACCCCCAACAAGTGACCCCATTTTGGAAACTAGACCCCTTAAGGAACTTATCTAGATGTGTGGTGAGCACTTTGAACCTCCAAATGTTTCACAGAAGTTTATAATGTAGAGCCGTGAAAATAAAAAAAATCATTTTTTTTTCCTCAAAAATGAATTTTTAGCACGCTCTTTTTTTATTTTCCCAAGGGTAACAGGAGAAATTAGACCCCAAAAGTTGTTGTGCAATTTTTTTCTGGGTACGCAGATACCCCATATGTTGGGGCTTGGAAGGGAGGGAGCGCCATTTGACTTTTTGAACGCCACGTTGTGTTTGGAGAACCCCTGAAGTGCCTAAATAGTGGAAACCCCTCAATTCTAGCTCCAACCTAACCCAACACACCCCTAACCTAATTCCAACCCTAATGTATCCCAAACCCTCATGTCAGCCTAACCCTCATTGTCAGCCTAACCTCATTGTCAGCCTAACCTCATTGTCAGCCTAACCCTCATGTCAGCCTAACCCTCATTGTCAGCCTAACCCTCATTGTCAGCCTAACCCTCATTGTCAGCCTAACCCTCATTGTCAGCTAACCTCATTGTCAGCCTAACCTCATTGAAACATAAAATAAATATAATTTCTTTATTTTATTATATGTCCCTAACTAAGGTGGTGATAAAGTGGGGTTTATTTACTATTTTTTTTATTTTGATCACTGTGATAGGGTTTATCACAGTGATCAAAATCTACTTTCACTGAATGAATGAATCTGCCAGCAAAAGATTTTCTTTTACAGGAAGAAGACGCTCGGAGCTGCGGGAGGACAGGGGTGACACCGGGAGATACGGAGAGCACATTGTGGGACCCTATTTCTCTCCCCTCTGATGTGCGATCACATCAGAGGGAAAGAGAAATTAAATGCAGGATCGCGTTTTTTTTTTCTTCTTCTTTTGCTATCGCCGTTATATGGTTAATAACGGCGATCGCAAAAGTGGGGGACTGCGGGGGACCCGAATTATGTTCTCTGGGGAGAAAATCCGACTCGGCAGGCGCACTGCGCAGGTGCCCGCCATTTTCTTTGCCGGAGAAGACACGGGCAGCACCGGGAGACATCGGAGGACGGGGGGGACATCGGGAGGCACGGGGGACAGATCGGGGGTCCCGGGGACCCTATTTTTCTCTCCTCTGATGTGCGATCACACCAGAGGAGAGAGAAATTAAACGGAGAATCGCGGCTTTTTTTTTTTTTGCAGTCGCCGTTATAGGGTTAATAACTGCGATCGCAAAAGGGGGGTTGGTAACCCGGTAGCCAAGACCCCGGAGAAAATCCGACTCTGGGGAGGGGGCTATACACTTTCTCCACAGTGTTCTCGTTTCTCGTTTAAAAGGCGTATTGACAGTCATTAAGGGGTTAAAGCTCTCTACCCCGATCAAACCATACCTTGGTTTTCATATCTCCAGTTGCGTTCATTCATTGATTCCCTTCAGCCGGGTTCGCTGCTCAAGTCTGACCCTTCTCAGTTTGATTCGTTGCTGATCGGAGAAGTTGCAGACTAATACTGAGCTCCTATGATTCAAGAGAGTGGGAGCGAGAGATTTGGATGACCTTTTTGGAGCAATGGAACAAAATTTTCTTTTGCACACACAGACTTCCATTGGCTTGCAAAGCTCAAAAAATTACAAAATCATAATAAGGTGGTATCTTTGCCCAGGAGATCTTCATAAGATATTTCCTCTGTCTCCAATAAATGTTGGAGATGTGAAAACGCTGAAGGCACTATGTTTCATATGTGGTGGGAATGTCCTCAAATAAGTGGCCTCTGGAGCCAAGTCTTTAATGTTCACAAACACATAACAGGGGAATCATCATCTAGAACTCCCCAGATCGGACTTCTTTCTATGATACCAGGGTCTTTTTAAATCTATCAAAAGAGGATTGCTGAGACACTGTTTATCTGCCACTGTACAGTCATACCCAGACACTGGTGTTCTAGAATCACTCCATTTATCCAGGAATGGTCTCTTGAAATAGATTTTTTGTGTAGAATGGAAAGACTCTCTGCTCATAATAAAATTAGCTCAGACAACTTTTTCCATACTTGGCAAGGATGGATGTTATTCATAGACTAGATGGAGGCACTATACTATCGCATCCTGTGCTGTTCTCCCCTCATGTGCTGTCCCGTTTGAGCTGTCTCTCCCCCTGTGCTCTGTCTCTCTCACCCCTGTGTCTGACCGTGTACAGAACATACCACAGCTCCTGGGTAGAGGAGGAAGCATAAGACAATACTGACATTACAGCAGAAGACCGCAGAGGATACATTTTATGAGGTAAAATATTGTTTAAAAACAGTCAGTGAAATATTTTACCTCACAGAATGAATCCTCTGTGATCTTCTGCTGTAATGTCAGTATTGTCTTTTGCTCCTCCCCTGCCCAGGAGATGTGGTATGCTCTGAACACGGTCACAGTCAATTTTTAAAATTAACTTTCGTTTTTTCGGGGAAAACCCCTTTAATGTTACCGGCTTCCTCTGCCTGTAGACACGTCGCGCATCTGCCGCCGGGATCACCCGAATGATTCACTGCGCCTGCACAGACTTCACGCAGGCGCAGTGCGACTGTTACACTGGTGGTACCGCGCAAGAGGCTGCGTGAATGTGTGTGGTGCATACCGCATATAGATTGGGGATGTGCGACTGTGTTCCACTGGTAGTACCGCGCAATAGGTTGGTACCAGCAGCAGTTTCCATATTGAGACACCCATCACTTGGGTGTCCCAATAAGGCGGTCAGTGAACTTCCTCCACTTGGAATTCTGGGATACGGTGACATCTGGACAGAACAGGCAATGAAAACATTACACGGCAACTATATAAACAGATTCCCTAGAACAGGGGTCGACAAAGTTGTTCAGAATCTAGGAGCCAGCCAAAAAATTTAGGAGCCAGAATTTTTTTTTTTAACAAACTTGGTTTTTATGGGCCGCGGGCAAAAGAGTCTCAGTGGGCCCCCTTAACACAGACCACGATTCATGATGCACAGATACTGCAGAGAAATATGGGTATAGCACAACGTCAAACACTTCTCTTCTTCCATTACATGACTGATACCTATTGTAAATTGTACAATAGCTCAAAAACCGCCAAATCCTCACAGCGCACAGTACAGACTGGACAGTACAGTCCTCCATACAATATTATGGGCACCACATAGTCTCCCCCTCATCACCCATATAATACCCCATGCAGGATGTCACCCCGCCATCCACCATATAATGCTCCATACAGAATACTGGACCCAATATAATGCTCCATACAGAATACTGGACCACATATAATGCTCCATACAAAATATGGAGCTCTCCTCTACACTGTGCTGCGTTCTGCACTGTTACGGCTCAGGAAAGGGCGCTGTGGAAAGACTCCCCATTAATCATTGCCATTCATCATTGTCTTCAACCATAATCATGCTCCCATGTCATTGCTCCATCATCATCATATCATTGCCCCATATCTCCATTGCCTCCCATTCATTGTCCATCACATCATTCTCATTGCCTCCCATTATATCATCTCATGCTTCCATTTCATTGCTCCCATCATCCATTTTCATTGCTTCCATTAATTCATCATCATCATTGCTTCATTAAATCATTCCCCATTGCCTTTCCTATCATCTCCCATCATCATATCATTGCCCCTTAATCATCATCTCATTGCTTTCTTATCATGCCTCCATATATCTCACACATGCTCCATTTCATTGCCTCCCATTAATACATCATCACATCATGCTTCCTTACATTGCCCCACTCACATTGCCTCCACCACTCATGCTCCCACACACACATACAGCACCGCAGGCAGCACTCTCTCACATGCGCACACACATACACACACACACTCCTCACCTGTCCGGCGTCCGCGCGCTCTCTGCCACAGCCGGCCGCTGAATGATGACGTCATTCAGCGGCGCTGCTATGAGAGAGAAGCGCAGGCGCCCCCTGGAGCTCGGAGCTGCGGCAGCGGAGGCACGGGGAGAGGTAAGTATTGCACCGGCTGCTGCCGGGGCCCTGAGCAAGCGGGGGGCCCAGTGGCGGCGCTGACACCGCTAACGGGCGCCGGTGTGCCCGACTGCGAGTGGGCCCCCCCGCCTGCTCAGGGCCCCGGGACTTGCCCGGGTGTGCCGGGTGCTGACGCCGGCCCTGCAGACGGCGCAGGAGGAGCTGCTAATCAGCTGAGTAAAAAATTTTTTTTTTTTCCTCTTTAATTCCCCGGGCGCCAGGCATGATTTTCTAGGCGCCACTGGCGACCTGGCGCCCGTGTTTGTCGAACCCTGCCCTAGAATACTTCTCAGTCCTACTGTTGTGATGAAGACACTGTATATTGTTCTTACCTGAATCTTCCTCTCCATTTAGGATCTCTTCTTGACTTTTCTATTTTGTTATAATTTTCTACTAAGTTATTTTCAGGCTTGACAAAGCCCAACTTGATTGCAAGAAGTTAATGAAAAATTTGTTAAAGCGAACCTGTCGCAGTTTTGGCCGTATTAAGATACACCCATTGCCTTCAGGGCTTAAAGCTGTTGATAAGCCCCCGGTCTGACCTGAAAGATAAGAAAAATAAGTTTTATTATACTCACCTGCAGGGCAGTCTGGTCCGAGGGTGTCGCAGGTCTGGGTCCGGCGTCTCCCATCTTTTTGTGATGCCGCCCTCCTGTTGCTTCATCGCTCCCAGGCATCGCGCTTCTGAGCAGGCGTACTTATCTGCCCTGTTGAGGGCAGAGCAAAGTACTGCGGTGCGCAGGCGCTGGGAAAGGTCAGAGAGGCCCAGCGCACTGCAGTACTTTGCTCTGCCCTCAACAAGGCAAAGAGGAGGAGAAAAAAAAAAGACCGGGTTTTTCAATGTATCCGCGCTGACCACACAAAGACAGAAATATTCTTCAAAGCTTTATTGTGCCAACGCGTTTCATGGCAAATCTGTCACTTCTTTGGCCCTGAGGAAGTGGGAGATTTGCCATGAAACGCGTCGGCACAATAAAGCTTTGAAGAATATTTCTGTCCTTGTGTGGTCAGCGCGGATACATTGGAAAACCCGTTTTTTTTTTTTTGTTTTCCTCTGTGATATATTAATATGAAATTTGATTATTATATACTCTAATTGGAATAGTATCAAAACTGATTACTTTGGGTTTTCATTGGTGGAAGCCTATCATCAACATTAAGTAATAAACACTTGCATAGATCCTTTTGTATGACTATGAGTTTCACTTTTTGAAGAACTGAATTAACTTTTGATATTCTAATTGTGAGAAGTTGTGTGTGTGTATGTGTGTATGTGTGTGTTGTTGTGTATATATACTGTTGGGTATGTATGTATATGTGTAAAAATATATATATATATATATAATTATTTAAATAATTTTTAAATATTTATATATTATTAATATGTGTGTATTTTATATCATTGTTACATACCGTTCAAAGTTTGGGTCACTTAAAATTTCTTATTTGAAAGAAAAGCACAGCTTTTTCCAATGAGCAACTTAAATATTGGAATATACTCTATACATTGTTATGTGTAATGATATTTAGCTGCAAATGTTAGTTTGTAATAATATCTTCATAGGTTATAAGCCTCATTTCCAACAACCATCAATCCAATGTTTTTGGTACTTGGTTTGCTAACTGTGAAGAAGGCTAATGGATGGTTAAATACCTTGTGAAGTATTATGACACTAAAAGTTTGCTGATTAGAAGCTATAAACCTGACCTTCCTTTGAGCTAGTTGAGAATCTGGACATTACATTGTAGGTTCATTAAACCTCATATGGCCGGAAAAAATGAACTGTGAAACCGACAGTATTCTTTTTAGAAATAAGTTATTCCTCGAGAAATTTGCCAAGAAACGAATTTTCTCACAAGGTTGTTGTACTACTCCCTTCAGAGAAGAGCAACAACAGTGTCTTTCTGCAGCGTTTCTGCCCATTGACTTCCCAAATTTAAAATCAGTCATATGTGCAGCAAACGTGGTAAAAAATGTTTGGGGATTTGCGAGGTTTTGTATGCTATTACCATCTGCTTTGTTTTTTCCCACGCTGTCATCTGTGTATAGCTTGGAAACAGCGGTGCGGTAGTTCCTTTCGCGTAACGCTATGGCAGTAAGACTGTCGTCCAGAGTGCTGCGGCATCTGTAGAAGCGTGGATCCCCAGCGGTGACCTGTAAAACTGAGTGTTCGTGAGAGCTTAGCTCCACAGGCTGTTTATCTGGAGGGCAATACCTGACCCTCCAGGCATATTAAATAGCCTAGTGTTTTGCCTAGCCTTTTGCTGGTTGATTTATTGGGGACCCATCCCAATTTTTTTTTCTGGGGTTCCTAAATTAGCCCCGTAAAGGCAAGCAAACATCTGTGAGCTGATATAAAGTGGAAACCTTTTTTGGCTATTGGCTCCTCCAGGAATTAACTCAGCATGTGGCTTTCCTTGGCTGGTTATGAAATTACGCGGAGCCCACGAATATTTTTTATTATTTTTAAATGTTTTGAAAAATGAACAGATATAGGGTTCGCACCATTTTGTGCTGTGCAACTGTCACACCAGCGATTGGAATTATACACGTATAATACTGTGATACACTGATGTCCCACCGGGACACAGTAAAAGTTAAAAAAATAAAAGTGTTAAACATTAAAAAAAATATCATAATCTTTATTCCTGAATAAAAAAAACAAAAATTAAATTCACAATTTGGTATCGCCGTCCGTAACGACCCCCATAAAACTAGAATTGCCTAAATTACGTATATCCATGTATAGCGACCCCCCCTAATTTGCCACAAACTGGGAAAACTATGCCCCATATGATGCTCCAAAGATTATGCCCCATTGTGCTCACAGATTACCCCATATGCTCCAGATTATCCATATGTTCCACAGCTTATGCCCCCTATGGTCCAGATTAGCCCCTATGTGTCCACAGATTATGCCCCATAGCTCCATATATACCCCATATGTTCCACAGATTATGCCCCCATATGCTCCAGATTATGCCCCATATGTTCCACAGTATAGGCCTCATCTGCTGCTGCTGCAAAAAAAAAAATGACATACTCACCTCTCGTCGCTGGGGGCCAGGTGTCGGTGTCCTGAGCAGGCGGTGACACCGGTGCGCTATGGGGGACAGGTGCCGGTGTCACCGCTCACTCAGGACCCCGGCACCTGAGATATTTACCTGTCCTCTCTGCACCGCTGCACGCTGCGTCCTCGTCTGACTCCTCTGGCTGTGAATGATCTGGCAGGGGGCGGGGCGCGCACTAACGACGTCATCGCGCCCTCTGCCTGATCATTCACAGCCAGAGGAGTCAGACCGAGGGAGCAGCGCACCGGTGGAACGGACAGGTAAATATCGCTATACTCACCCCTCCGCCGGCGCTGTCTCTGCAGCGTCTCCTCTTCTCCCGGCGCTCTCCACAGCGCTTCCTTCCTACAGCGGTCACATGGTACCGTCATTAAAGTCATGAATATGTGCATATTCATGACTTTAATGAGCGGTGCCATGTGACCGCTGCAGAAAGGAGCCGGAGATCGTGGGAGAAGCAGGGGGGCTGCAGAGACGCGCCGGCGGAGGGATGAGTATGATCCGACACCCCCCCCGCTCCCACTCCGACCCCGTATATGACCCGCGTATAAGCCAAGAGGGGGACTTTCAGCCCTAAAAAATGGGCTGAAAATCTTGGCTTATACACGAGTATATACGGTAATATATCAAAATATAATATTATCTTTAGAAGTTAAATATTTATAACGTTTGTAATGTTTTTTTGTTAAATTAAAAACCAAGTTTATTAAAAAAAAATTCTGGCTCCTAAATTTTTTGGCTGGCTCCTAGATTCTGAACAACTTTGTTGACCCCTGCTAATAGATCACAGACTGAACATGAGTCAACAGTGTGATGCAGCAGCAAGAAAAGGCAAATACAATTCTGGGATGTATTAACAGAAGCACACAGTCTAGATCACATGGTCATTATTGCCCTCTACTCCTCTTTGGTCAGACCTCATTTGGAATACTGTGTCCAATTTTGGGCACCACATTTTAAAAAAAGACATCAACAAACTGGAGCAAGCTCAGAGAAGAACGACCAGAATGATGACTGGTCTGCAAACCATGTGCTATGAGGAACGGTTGCAGGATTTGGGAATGTTTAGCTTGCAAAAATGAAGACTGAGATGAGACTTAATAGCTGTCTACAAATATCTCAAGGGTTGTCACATTGTAGAAGGATCATCTTTATTTTCATTTGCACAAGGAAAGACTAGAAGCAATAGAATGAAACTGAATGGGAGGAGACACAGATTAGATATTAGAAAAAACTTTTTGACAGTTAGGGTGATCAATGAGTGGAACAGGCTGCCACGAGAGGTGGTGAGTTCTCCTTCAATAGAAGTCTTCAAACAGAGGCTAGACAGACATCTGTCTGGAATGATTTAGTGAATCCTGCTTTGAGCAGAGGGTTGGACCAGATGACTCAGGAGGTCCTTTCCAACTCTATCATTCTATGATTCTATAATATTTGTTTCTTTATCACCTCATTGGGGGACACAGGTTACTATGGGTGTGTGCTGCTGTTGCTAGGAGGCTGACACTATGCAAATTAAAAGTGGAAATAGATCCTCCCCGACAGTATACACCTGCCGACAGGCACAATGCACCTCAGTTTGTGCTTAGTGTCTGTAGGAGGTGGACCTGGATCTTCCAGATCCGCAGCTAACCTCATTTCTTTCTTTCAAGTGTTGTTGTGTTTTATTAATGTTTTTTACTTTATTTTTCAGATACAGCTCTCTGGGAACCAGGGTGTAAAGCCTCACCCTGTCTTCCCACATTATTGCGGCTGAGCGAGCAGTGTGGTATCCGCACTGCACCTCTCAGACCCGTAGGCAGGACGCATCCCCTACCACCCTCATGGTGCTTCTGGGCGATGACCGGTGGCCAGTACTAGCTGAACTCCCTCCTCACCCCTCTCCCAGCAGAGGGCTGAGAGGAAGACGGTGGTCACCAGCGGTGACCTCTCCCCTTTTTTCCAAAGGGGTTGACGCCGTCTTCTGGGTAGGAGGACTTCTTGTCTCCCAGCGACCCCCCCCCCCCCCCCCCTCTACCCGGGGCCCCTGCGGTATCCTCCAGATGCCAAGGAGAAGAGGACATCGCAGACCAGTTACAACACGGTACATGCAGCCCAGTGTCCCCCTAAAACTCCCAGACAAAGTCCCTCGTTTAAATCTCCCGCCCTTTAACCACAAGGCGGGGGCAGTGTTTCCTAGCACCCGGGCACCGCATAGCTGCAGGCCCCGGCGGGAACCACAGGCACAACGCTCCCAGCTCCAGCCAGGGGATAGGAAGGCCATGGTAGCAGCAGATCAGCGCCGCATCAGCGTCCTGCTAGGCGCAGCGGAGATCGCACCACACGGCGCTTCCAGCGCCAAAACACAGGGTATAGGCGACGCATCAGCGGCCAAACAGGGCCGAGAGAACCCCGCCGCTCGGCACCCCCAGCATCCGGATGTGGCGGACACTCGCCGCACACAGTGATACAGCGCCACTCCCCCGCATCGCGCCGCAACAATGGCGGCTCACATGCAGCATGGGGCTTATACACTCCCCTAGCCCGGCCCACCACGCCTCCACTTCCTGCGCGCTTTGAATTTTCGCGCTCCTTTCTTCCCAGCAACACGGCATCATAACCCCGCCCCTTCCACAGCCTCACAAATCACGAGGACGCCTGGCACATTAGCCCCGCCCCAACACAGCCGACAGCCTATTGCAAGGCTCCGGCTATAGCCCACACCCCGGAAGGTCCTGGCAATCTCTGCCTCTCTTCCCCTGCACGGAAACCTCGTGCAGATCCAGGACTCCCGCCTTGGGGGACACTACGCTCGGCTCGACTGCACATCGGATCGGGTAGGCACTAGCACCTGCGCTTTAAATAGCCCTCCTCTGCAGTATATTTGCAGCCCCCTTCTATAGCACAGCGCCATATACATATGCACAATCCCACAAGGTCTCCCCTTACTAGACCCATCGTTACACATTACGCCTGCGCACGCTGCAGGAATAAGTGGGCATCAGCTCAGCCGTCACCTTACTGTACGTCCTGCAGTACCCCTACCATGTCGACCACCCAGGAATTCACCGACTCCCGGGATGAGATCCCCCACCCCCCACCAGAGTGGGCCATCGCCATGTCTGTCAATCGCAGACTTGACTAAGGTATCCCAGTCCCTGGTCCAGGTCCTGGAAAGGATGCCACAACTAGCTCCAGCCACTAGTGCTCCGAACACCTCCAATGGCGAGTCGTCAGCACCAGACCTCGACCTCCAAAGGGACAGACCGGGCAGAAGTTCTAGGAAGCGGGCTCAGCCCGGCTCTTCCTCCAGCTCCCCAGGACCCTCCCCATCACACAGATGGCTGTCCTCTCCCAAACCGCTTCTTCGGAGGACGACCTTGGGTCAGAGATTGATTCCCAGTCCGAGTTAGACTCGGACACAGATCACACGTCCAGGGCCCAAGACATGGTAATATTGTGCCATCACCCAAACGCTGAAATTAGAGGAGATCATACCACCACAGGACTCCACCGTCTCGTTCAAGTGAGCAAAGCCTCCCGAACTTTCCCAAATCATAGGGAGTTCGAGGCCACGGTAGCGAGACACTGGCAACACCCAGATAAGCGCTTCTCAGGACCGAGGCACCTAAACGTGCTATACCCCTTTCACTCGGACCTCCGCACAATGTGGACCGAGCCCCCTAAAGTGGACCCCCCGGTGTCTCGACTGTCCTCTAAAACAGTCCTACCTCTAACGGACGGCGCTTCGCTCAAGGATTCGTCGGACAGACAGAATCCCTGGCCAAATCGGTCTTTGAGGCAACTGGCGCCTCTCTCTGCCCCAGCTTCGCCTCCACCTGGGTGGCAAAAGCTGTCTCAGCCTGGGCAAGAATGCTTCGTTAGGGTATCTTGGCATCAGCCCCTCAAGCTGAGCTAGCGGACTTAGCCAACCAAATTGAACACGCCGGCAAGTACCTTCTGGATGCAGCCGGGTGCTCCGCAAGGGCAAACAGCAACATTGTGGCCATACGCCGCATTCTCTGGTTGATGACATGGAACGCGGACACCACCTCAAAAAGATCGCTCACCAATCTGTCTTTTCAGGGCTCCAGGCTCTTCAGAGCTGGGCTAGGCCAAATAATCACAGAAGCAACTAGAGGTAAAAGCACCTCCCTCCCCCAGTCTAGACCCACACGCCCTTTTAGAAAGAGAACCTCTAGACCCTTTAGGTCCTTTCGTCCGTTCACTTCTACAGAAGGGGCCATACAGCAGGAACGCCCCTCCCCTTCTGGGAAACTGAGAAAAACAACATTCAAGCTTCCTCCACACTGGAGACCAAAAGGCAGGCCCCAAAAATCTTCTCGCCCTCACGCCAGCAGATTCCCGTCTAAGTAACGGGTCACCCCCACCTGGAAGCTTATCCAGGGTGGGAGGCAGACTTCTGTCCTTCAGAGACTCGTGGCTAGCAGTGGTAGACGATGCCTGGGTCAGAGAAATCGTCACCTCCGGTTACAAGATCGAATTCTCTTCCCTTCCACAGCCACGCTTCTTTCCGTCCGCTCCCCAAGGCAGCCGTCCCACACCACGGGTTTCCTAAAGGCCGTCTCCTCCCTCCTGTCCACCGGGGTGATCGTCCCCGTACCACCAAACGATCGCTTTTCAGGTTTCTATTCAAACCTATTCGTAGTCCCGAAAAAAGACGGCTCATTCCGCCCAATCCTGGACCTCAAGCTTCTCAATCGCCACGTACGAATCCGCCACTTCAGGATGGAGTCCCTACGCTCAGTGATCGCCTCAATGGAACGGGGAGAATTCCTCTGCTCCGTGGACATAAAGGACGTCTATCTCCACATCCCCATATGCAGAAAGCATGAGAAGTACCTTCGATTCGCCATCCAGGAGGAACACTACCTATTCATGGCTCTCCCCTTCGGCCTGGCATCTGCCCCCAGAGTCTTCACGAAGGTCATGGCACCCATCATGGCCATCCTTCGCTCCAGGGGAATCATATTACGTACCTGGACGATCTACTGATCAAGGGCCCATCCCACCAAGACTGCCATCAGAGTCTTCAGGTCACCATGGACACTCTAACCCGCCTCGGCTGGATAATCAACAGAGAGAAATCCTCTCTGTACCCCATTCAAAAGCTAGTGTTCCTCGGCATGGAGTTCGACACGATCCGGGCACGAGTGGGACTCATGAAAGAAAAATTCTCATCCCTCTCCAAAGGGATCAAATCACTCAAATGCCCAGCCTCAACCCCACTCCGATTCTGCATGAGGATCTTCGGGAAGATGATAGCCTCCATGGAAGCCATTCCCTTTGCCCAATTTCACAGCCGCCCTCTCCAGCTGGCCTCCTCTCTGCCTGGGACAAGAACCTCGCTAGACCGCACTGTTATTCTGCCTCCCGAGGTGAGGCAATCCCTGAACTGGTGGTCGCGGCCGTCCTCAATCCTACAGGGAAGGTCCTTTCTGCCGCTTCAGTGGCAAGTAATCACCACCGACGCCAGCCTTCTCGGGTGGGGGGCAGTCTACCGCCAGAAAACAGTGCAAGGACGATGGAACTTCCAGGAGACTATGCTCCCCATCAGTCTCCTGGAAATCAGGGCAATCTTCCTTGCCCTACTCCACTGGCAGGCTCTGCTCGCAGACAGACCAGTCTGCATTCAGTCAGACAACGCCACGCCCATGGCGTACATAAACCATCAGGGCGGAACCCGCAGCAACCAGGTCATGTCAGAAGTAGCAAAGATCCTGCACTGGGCAGAACGCCACGTTCCGGCCATTTCGGCCGTCCACATTCCCGTGGTGGAGAATTGGGCAGCTGACATCCAGGGCCTAGCATCAGGCGAGTGGTACCTCCACCCCACAAACTTCCGTCTGATCTGTCAGCGCTGGGGCACTCCAGACGTCGACCTCATGGCGTCTCGGATGAACCACAAGGTACCCCTCTTTGTGGCCAGATCCAGGGATCCCCAGTCCATCGGGTGCGACTCACTGGTGATTTCGTCGTCCCAGTTCCGACTCCCTTATCTGTTCCCACCCCTGGCCCTGATCCCAAGGGTGGTAAAAAAGATAGAGGGCATTCCTGTAATTCTAATAGCCCCAGACTGGCCAAGGCGACCTTGGTATGCGGAGCTGGTGAACATGCTCACCGACGTTCCGTGGAAGCTTCCAGACTGCCACGACCTACTCTCACAAGGGCCCATCGACCACCAGAGTTCTCAGCCTCTGAATTTAACGGCATGGCCGTTGAGGCCGCGGTCTTGAGAGAATCAGGTTTTTCCAGCCAGGTCATCCAGACCATGATTAGAGCCAGAAAACCGGCCTCCTCCCGCATCTACCACAGGTACTGGAAAGCCTTTTTCCGCTGGTGCGAGGACAACGAGATTTTTCCAATGTCCCTCTCCCTGCCATCCATCCTCGGCTTCCTCCAATCCGGTCTAGACTCTAACCTATCCCTCAGCACACTAAAAGGTCAGGTCTCCTTCCACATCAACGAGGACCTAGTCCTCGCCTCCTTTTGTCCGTCCCCCTTTCACCCGCTAGAAAGGTCCCTCCACAAGCTGGACGTCGTCAGAGCCATACGGGTCTACCTCTCCAGGACAGCCCCTCTTCGCCAATCCGATTCCCTATTTATCATCTCCGAGGGTCGTCGGAAGGGGCTCCCAGCTTCATAATCAACAATCGCTCACTGGATTCGCGCAGCCATACTGGAAGCTTACCACCTTCAAGAAAAACGGCCCCCACCAACTGTGAAAGCCCACTCCACCAGAGCTGTAGGGGCTTCATGGGCTGTCCGTCACCAGGCGTCGGCAATTCAGGTTTGCAGAGCCGCAACATGGACATCCTTGCACACCTTCGCAAGGTTCTACAAAGTCCACACCGAAGCCTCTTCCGATGCTGGCTTAGGTAGGAAGGTACTGCAGGCGGCGGTAGCGCACTGACCGACCTAACGCCCTTCCTTCACGTCGCATATTCCCCGCCCTTGGGACTGCTTTAGGACATCCCATAGTAACCTGTGTCCCCCAATGAGGCGATAAAGAAAGAAGGATTTTCGGGTACTTTTACCGTAAAATCTCTTTCTTATAGCCTTCGTTGGGGGACACAGCACCCTCCCTTTATTGTTAAAATTGTACACGGTGGGCCCCACAGCCCCTTGTTGAGTTAGTGCACCCTTTTGTAGGGTCTCTAGTGCTTCTCCTACTGCTTTTATTACAAACTGAGGTGCTTGGTGCCTGTCGGCGGGTGTATACTGCCGGGGAGGAGCTATTTCCACTTTTAATTTGCATAGTGTCAGCCTCCTAGCAACAGCAGCACACACCCTTAGTAACCTGTGTCCCCCCAATGAAGGCTTCAAGAAAGATTTTACGGTAAGTACCCAAAAATCCTTCTTTTGTGTGTGTAAACATTATATTTGAACATGGTATGTAATGTTATGGTCTTCAATGGAGAAAGAAAAAGGTTGAACAAGGAAATGACATCACAATTCTTTTTTTTTTTTCCTTCTATCTTTAGCTTACAAAAACGTATGAAAATCCGTGTCAAAACCGCGCAGAATTTCAACTGCGTTTTCTGCCAAGAGAGGCAGAATCCGTGCAGAAATTTCCACAAGCAAATCTGCAACATGCGCATATAGCTTTAGGGTATGGTTCCACGTTCCGGAACCACAGCGCTTTGGACGGAGCGGAAAGTCCGCTCCGCCCAAATCCCCGCCCCCTAGTGAACGCGCGGTCAATCCGGAACACATCCGGAATGACCGCAGGGCTACACAGGCCTGTGTTATTTCCCTTGCGGCGACGCAGCGTCGCCGCAAGGGAATAGGACATGCTGCGGTCTAAAAAGACGCGCCGCATGTCCGTTAACGCAGGTCTGCCGCCTGCGTGTTTTTAAGCATAGTGGAGACGGATTTCTTGAAATCCCCTCCACTATGCTGTAACATCTGGACGCTGCGTGTTTGACGCTGCGCCACCGCACAGCGTCAAACAGGAAAGCAATTACTGAAGCATTCCGGATCGTGGAAACACACCCTTAGACTGTCAGAATGAGCTCACTGATTGTCTCGGGTAAAGAGGTCGGCCACTTTCTCTTGTTAGTGCAGGTTTCCTCGCAAACTGACCAGTACTTCTCTCTATAAAATGACAGCTGATGGAGGAGCATTTGTCCAGATTCTCAAAACATGACTTATAGCCCACAGTACTGGCATTTAAGTTAAAAATATTGTCCCCAAAAGTGGCCAACCCCTTTAATTGGGTGTCTTTTCGGGTAACATGTTATTGGGATGAAAAATTGGAGAGTCAGAGGTTCCTGTCTGTCTTTAAATTGAATTGCTGGCATGTCACACTACATTTTCCCAGCAGTTGTTCTTGGTCCTGTTTTATAGTAAATACTTTGATTTTCCATGAAATAGCAATTCTGGGGCATCATTTCTTTTATTTCATAAATTGCTCCTAGTGTTTTGAACAGGCAGTGTGCTACTAGAGTGGCAATCAGCTATGGCGTGCTGGCTGTACAGATGGAAAGCACTTAAGCAGCAGGATCTTCTAGGCTATGTGCACACTATGCGTTTTTGTTTCCCGCGCGGAAATGGGCCAAAAACCCAATGGAATCCTTATGCAAGGTGAGGTACTTTCACACTTGCGTCTTTTTGTGATGCGTTTCGAGCGCACATCAAACGCATTAAAAAAAACGCGTGTAAATGGTGCGATATTTAGTCACATAAGTGTGCGCATTACGACAAAAATGAAGCGTTTGGACGCGATTGTATGCGATTTCAAGCATTTTTGCATGCGTTTGCGTTTTTTTCGGCGCATGGGTTGTCTACGTGTCACATTTCTATCATCTCTGTCTCTATCTGTCTCTCATCTCTGTCATCTATCATATCTGTCTCTATCATCTGTCTCTATG
>JARQOD010000001.1:820231805-820274123 GCA_033576555.1 Oophaga sylvatica | reverse complement strand
TTTACTTATCAGCTTAAGGTATGCCACACTAAACGAAATCGCTAACGAGATCACTAAAACGTCACTATTTAGCGATCTCGTTAGCGACCTCGTTGTGTGTGGCATGTAGCAACGATGTGGCCCCTGCTGTGATGTCGCTGATCGTTCACTAGCTTCTGGACCGTTTTTTGATCGTTGGCGTCGCGCTGGTGAGCCTATATCGCTGTGTTTGGCACCTTTTGCGAACGACGAGCGACCTCGTTTGTGACGCATATGACTGTTTTTAGCGTCACGGAGTGGATCGCAATATCTGTAAGTTCTCTTTTGCGTCACAGAGAGGATCGCAGAAGTTGCAAAGCAGACTAGCAGGACGCAGAGAGCAGGAGCGATGCTGGAAATTCCTATGAATCAGAAGCGCTCAGTACATGCTAATAGATCCTAACGACCGCCAAAGTCGTTAAAGAGATCGCTGACCGCTGATGAGTTGTTTATGAGATCTCCTGTTTGGCAGCTACTAGCGACCTAAAAGAGATCACACCAACGATCTCGTTAGCTTGCGTCGTTATCGAGATTGCTAACGAGATCGCTAAGTGTGGCAGTACCTTTAGTATAGAGGGTGCCGGCTGACACCTTTTCATTACTAAAGGTACTGTCACACTAAGCGAGATCGCTAACGAGATCGCTAAAGAGTCACCGATTTTATGACGCAGTAGCGATCTCGTTAGCGACGCAGCTGTGTGTGACATATAGCAGCTACGTGGCCCCTGCTGAGATGTCGTTGATCGCTTATGAATGTTATGAGCCGTTTTTTGGTCGTTGGTGTCCCGCTTGTGAGCCTGAATCGCTGAGTGTGACACCCTTTTATGAACGACTTTACCAGCGTTGCAGGTGGGACTAGGTTTTCCCAGCGACCGCAGAGGTCGTTATACAGATCGCTGATCTCTGATGAGATCTTTGTGTTTGGAAGCTAACTAGCGACCACATAGCAATCTCACTAGCGATCTTGCCAGGTCGTGTCATTGTCATGATCGCTAGTGTGATCGCTAAGTGTGACAGTGCGTTAAGTCTACAGCTAGGTGTCAATGACAGCCGCTGCCCTAATCCCATTTCCCTGATGCCACACTGCATCAACATGAAAAAGGTGGTGTTGAACCAAGAAATAACGTCACAAAACTTTGTTTTTTTTTTTTAAATATCTTTATTTACCTTCCTTCATTGCTGTACAAAAACCCATGCAAAAACGCACGAGTTTTTCATGCCAAGAGATGCAGAAACCTTGCAGAAATTTCTGCAAGCTAATACTCACCGTGCGCACTTAGCCTTAAAGTGTTAGAGGAAAAAAAAAGCTGGTTATGATTGTCAGTAGGTTGAGGAGAGTCCGAGGGTAGTGTCTCCTGCCATCAGCTGTCCTCTGTTACAATGATTTGTAAGGCTTCCTGTAAAACAGATATTTAAAGGGAATCTGTCACCCCATTTTTGGACTATGAGATACGACCACCGCCATCAGGGGCTTATCTACAGCATTCTGTAATGCTGTAGATAAGCCCCCGATGTCACCTGAAAGAGTAGAAAAACAAGTTATATTATACTCACCCTGGGGCGGTCCGCCGTCCGGTCCTATGGGCGTCGCGGTCCTGTTCGACGCCTCCCATCTTCTAGCTAAGCCGGCCTCTTCTTTCCGTCGCGGCTCCTGCGCAGGCGCACTGATCTGCCCTGGTGAGGGCAGAGCAGAGTACTGCAGTGCGCAGGCGCCGGACCTCTCTGACCTTTCCTGGCGCCTGCGCACTGCAGTACTCTGCTCTGCCCTCACCAGGGCAGATCAGTGCGCCTGCGCAGGAGCCGCGACGGGACACAAAGAAGAGGCCGGCTTCGCTAGAAGATGGGAGGCGTCGAACCGGACTGCGACGCCCATCGGACCGGACGGTGGACCGCCCCTAGGTGAGTATAATATAACTCGTTTTTCTTCTCTTTCAGGTGTTATCGAGGGCTTATCTACAGCATTATAGAATGCTGTAGATAAGCCCCTGATGGCGGTGGCCGCATCTCATAGTCCAAAAATGGGGTGACAGATTCCCTTTAATACTCTACAGTGAATGAATAAAACTGCTTTGCTATTATAGATTATCTGGACAATGGGAACAACAAGATGGCAATCCAGCAGGCTGAAAAGCTGCTTAAGAAACATAAAGACCTACACTGCGCCAAGGTAGGAGCAGTTTTTTTATGCTGTAACTGCTGACAGATCTGAACAGTATTTAACGGGAATCTCTTAGCCATTTTTGCTATGTAATCTGAGCACAGCTTGATATAGGGCAAGAAAGCTTGATTCCAGTGATGTATGACTGCTTAGTGTAGTTTTGATAGAATCTTACTTTGTGTGATGTAGAGAGAATTCTTCTTCACTGTAGAACTCCGCTGACTGGCAGCATCCTGTGTACACTATCAAATGTCAGCAACCTGCTCTCAGTGGTGGTGTTACACAGATTAGCCTGACTGCCTGGCATGTGAGATGTAGTCAGGCAGTGATAATATGCTGCTGATAAAATACTGATTGTATTACTACAGCACACAGCCTAATAAGTGACACATCCCTGGAATCAGGCTCTTGTGCCCTATATTATGTTGCACTCAGATTAAATAGCAAAGATCTGATAGATTCCTTTTCATAGTAATAGGTTTTGGAGATTATTGGAAGATAGTTTTTAGCTCCAATTTTCTCTTTCTCTCAGGTCCTCAAAGCAATTGGATTACAACGAACCGGGAAGCAGGATGAAGCGTTCGTACTTGCACAAGAGGTAGCAGCTCTGGAGCCCACTGATGACAACTCCTTGCAGGCACTTACAATCTTGTACAGGGAAATGCACAGACGTAAGAACATTATGTTGTGTGATTTTGTCATCTTTCTGCAGTTAGGGTAAGGGTGGTAAAGCTCATTCTTCTGAGTTTTTGGGAATTTTTCTTGTATTATTTCTTGTTAATGTTATTCTATTAAACGGAATCTGTTTCCAGGTTTTTGCTACCCTATCTGAGAGCAGTAAGATGTAGGGCCAGAGATCATGATTCCTGTGATGTCACTTAATAGACTGCTGTTTTTTTTTTTTTTTTTATAAAATCACTTAATTATCTGCTGCAACTCTAGCATTTCTGCGAATGCTGAGCCTTGTATTACCCTGTCCACACCACTGATCAGCAGCTTTCAGCCATGATCTCATTATACAGACATCATATCATGCATATGAACGACTACCTGACGGCAGGTTTACTGGTCCTCTACTGATAATCTCCTAATAAAACAGTGATTTATGAAAACTACAGTAAGTCACACATCAGGGTCTCTGCCCCTACATCATGCTGGTCTCGGATTAGGTGAAAAAAACTGGTGGCATATTCCTTTTTAAGACAAAACACGGATTTTGGTAAAGACTTACCTGTAAAATCCTTTTCAGCGAAGGAAGGAAGAGAGACACAGTATTCATTACTGATGGGTAGGCGGAGCCCCAGATCAGGATGTTACCTCAGATCAAAAGAGTGATGACTGGCTGGCCCCTCCAGCTCGGGCTCCTCCTACTCAGCTCCAGTCGTATCAAAGCTTTTAGGAAAAGAGCCAAGATCACCAGCGGAGCAACATAACCCCTTCTGAAGGAACTTCAGAGAAAAAACACAAGGATACAGGTTATGCATGCAAAGAAAGCCAAAAACCACAGAGTTCCAGGTACTACTCACGGAACCTGACTACTGCGATGAGCTGGCGATGCTGGAACAGAGCCTTAGCGCGCTGACCTCAGCCCAGATAATCGCTATCAGATAAGGGTCGCGCTGCATCTGAAAACATCAACACACTTCTGCCGTGGGAGGGTGCTGTGTCTCTCTTCCTTCCTTCGCTGAAAAGGATTTTACAGGTAAGTCTTTACCAAAATCCGTGTTTCAGCTGCAGATGAAGGAAGAGAGCCACAGTATTCATTACTGATGGGACGTCCCAAAGCAGTTCAAAAATAAGGGTGGGAAAAAACCAACAAAAGGCAGAAACCCAACAACCTTAACAACAAAGCGCAACCAGCGCTAAACACAAGTTCTTCCAGAACTTTAAACTACAGCTGCCTGCAGGACCCTACGTCCGAGGGCTGCATCAGCGGAAGCACTGACGTCCACTTTATAAAACCTTGTAAACGTGTGGACAGAACGCCAAGTCGCCGCTCGGCAAAGCTGCACTGCCGAAGCACCTTGATGAAAAGCCCACGATGAAGCCACAGCTCTCGTGGAATGGGCTCGAATCTTAATCGGGCAAGATTCACCCGAAGACGGTAAGCTTCCAAAATAGCTGACCGGATCCAACGAGCTATAGAACCCTTGGAAGCTCGTTGACCACGCCGACGACCTGCCGGAACCACAAACAGGGAGTCCGTCTTACGAAAACCTTGAGTAATAAATAGATAAAACTTCAAGGCCCGCACTAAATCCAATGTGTGTAAATCTCGCTCTTTCGTATTCTTCGGATCCGGACAGAGTGAAGGCAACACAATATCCTGGTTAACATGAAATTGTGACACCACTTTAGGCAAAAAATCACCCCGAGTGCGAAGCACTACACGATCCGGAAAAAACTCCAGAAAAGGAGGCGAGCAAGAAAGAGCTGCCAATTCAGAAACTCTCCTCAAGGAAGTGACTGCAACAAGGAAAGCCACCTTCCAAGAAAGTAAAGAAAGGCTAGCAGAAACCATAGGTTCAAAAGGTTTATGCTGAAGAGCCTCCAAAACAAGGTTGAGCCGCCAAGGAGACACGGGTGCCTTCCGCGGCGGAAAACTTACGAGAGATACCTCGGAAAAAGGAGAGCACGTCTCTATTCGAAGCAATGGTTCTCCGGAACAATAAGGACAGAGCAGAAATCTGACCTTTCAGAGTGCTAACTGCCAAACCCTTGTCTAGCCCATGCTGCAGAAAAGCCAACAGGTTGGGAATGGAAAATTTTCTCGGGTTCCGAGAAGACCCCAAACACCACGAAAAGAAGGTTTCCCAAATTTTGTGGTAAATCCTAGAAGTAGCCGGACATCTTGCAGCACGAAGGGTAGCAATGACCTCGGCTGAAAAACCTCTACGGGTCAAGATTTCGGTCTCAAGAGCCACGCCGTCAAACGCAGGGACATCAAGTCCGGATGACAAATGGGCCCCTGAGTCAACAAGTCCGGTTGAAGAGGGAGTGGAAACGGAGGTGCCGCCAACAGCGACATTATTGTCGAGAACCACACCCTTCTTGGCCAGTCTGGAGCTATCAGAATAGCTGGAATTCTCTCTAGTCTGATCCGACGCAGCACTAGAGGAAGTAAGGATATCGGCGGGAATACATAGATCAGCTCGAACTGATCCCACTGAGCCACTAGAGCATCCACCGCCACCGCCTTCGGGTCCTTGTACCTGGACATGAATGTCGGTAACTTGGCATTGGACCTGGATGCCATCAAATCCACTTGGGGGGTTCCCCAGCGAGAGCACAGTAGTGCAAAGACTCCCGGGTGGAGGCTCCATTCCCCGGGATCCATCCTTCTGCGACTGAGAAAGTCCGCTGTAATATTCTGAACCCCTGGAATGTGAATCGCCGAAATGGCTGGTACATTGGCCTCTGCCCAAATCAGAATTCGGGACACCTCTACCAAGAGTCTGGAACTCCTTGTCCCACCTTGGTGATTGATATACGCGACAGCCGTCGCATTGTCTGTCTGCACACGGACTGGCAGACCGCTCAAAGGGACCGTCCAATGTTGGAGGCAAAGGAAAATCGCCCTCAATTCCAGGATGTTGATCGGAAGCACAGACTCTTCCGGTGACCATACCCCCTGAATCCAGAGATTGTTCCAAACACCCCCCCAGCCCGTCAGGCTGGCATCAGTGGTTATGACTGACCACTTCAGAGGGAGGAAAGACTTCCCCAGGGAGAATGCCCCTGGCCGTAACCACCATTCTAGAGAATCCCGCACCGCGCGAGAAATGGTGACACTGCAATCCAGCGATTGCGACTGATTCCATCGACTCAAGATGAACCTTTGAAGAGTCCTGGAGTGGAACTGGGCAAAAGGAATTGCCTCCATGGACGCCACCATCAGTCCCAGAAGACGCATACACTTCCGTAGGGACATTGCCGTTGAGGATGTCATAATCTGTACATGTCGAAGAAGACATGACTGTTTGTCTGGTGGTAGGGAAACTACCGACCGAAACGTGTCGAGATGCATTCCCAAAAGAGAATTGTCCTCGATGGTTCCAGGGACGACTTCTCCAATTGACCAGCCAACCGAAGTCTTTCAGAAACTGAAGAGACAAATCCGAGCCGTCAACGCCTCCTCCTCCGAGGAAGCCACGATCAAAAGATCGTCCAGATAAGGGAGAATCGTAATCCCCTGTCTTCGAAGGAGTGCCATGAGGGGCGCCAGAATTTTTGTAAAGACCCTTGGCGCTGAGGCTAAGCCGAACGGCAGAGCCACGAACTGGTAATGATTCTGACCTATGGCAAATCGAAGAAAGCGCTGATGAGCCTTTCCGATGGGAATATGCAAATAGGCGTCGCGAATGTCGATTGACACCAGAAAATCGTTCTGTGACAGAGCTGCCACAACGGAACGAAGCGACTCCATGCGAAATTTCCGGGCATGGACATGCCGCTTCAATCGCTTGAGATCCAGAATCGGGCGAAATTTGTTCTCCTTTTTGGGAACTATAAAAAGGTTGGAATAAAAACCTTTCCTTCGGTCCTCTGACGGAACCGGTATCACTACACCCTTTTGTAGTAGCGATTCGACCTCTCGCTGTAGAGCGACAACAAGCTCGGGTTCCGACGGAACGCGAGATTGACAAAAAAACATTTGGGGGTTGAGAAGCAAACTCTATGAAATAGCCTGCCGACACTATCCGCGTTACCCAGGAATCTGGAACGCGAGCCATCCAAGTCTCCTTGAAAAGAAGCAGGCGACCCCCCACTCGAGAATCCTCGAGTGGACCCCTGGCGTCAATCCGACTTTGCGGTTTTCTTGTCAAGTTCCCGCTTGTTCTGGCGGAAACTCTGCTTCCAGGGAGTACGAGTTTTCTGAGAGGATTTCTTTCCTGAGAAAGAAGGACGACCCGATCCCCACGAGGAGTGACTAGATCGTCCTCGGCCCCGAAAGGACCGCCGACCACTATAAACACCAGGCTTACTGGACACCGAGGCCATGGCCCTTCGCTGTGGTAATGCTGATTCCTTCGCCTTAGCCTTGGAAATCAGCTCTGTGAGGTCGGATCCAAAAAGATGGCCACCCTTGTAAGGTAAGGCCAACAACCCTTGTTTGGAAACTGCGTCCCCGGCCCACTGTCTGAGCCATAAAGCTCTTCTGACTGTGACCGCTGAAGCTTGCGCTTTGGCCAGCAGAGATGCCGTATCCAGACCGGCATCAAAGATATAACAGGTTGCCGTTTCTAACCATTCACAAGTTTCCCGTATCTCAGATAACGGAGATTCATTTTGCAACTCCGTCTTCAGACGTGCCAACCAGCTTAGAGAAGCTCTAGCAGCACACATGGATCCTAGCACTGCTCGAAATCCATGACCCGCAGCCTCATAGCTTGCTTTTGCCGCCAATTCTGCCTTTCTATCCAAAGGCTCCTGTAAGCTCGCTTTTCCCTTAATAGGGAGTAGAGAGGATTTACTAAGCTGAGACAAAGACACATCCACTTCAGGAGCAGAAGTCCAATTAGCCTTTAACTCCGTAGAGCAAGGATAAAGTGTATCAAAGAAATGCGTTCCATGAAAACGCTTATCTGGACATAGACGTTCCTCCTCTATTACACCATTAAGCTCATCCAGAGCTGGCAATGTTGTGCGCGAAGCACGGGACTCCTGGAAAATGCGTGCTGATTTACCAGGACGACTAGTTACCTCCTCCGGTAACTGTAGTATATCTCTCATGGCTTCAATTAATGCCTCCGTACGCTTCGTCATAGAGGAACGCCCCTGCGGCTCGTCCGCATCTGAATCGGATATTTCTCCATCCGAATTTAAAGGGGAACTCTGCCCAATATCAGATACATCTGACTCGCTCCGTGTAGAGGCCGGTAACGGCCTGCGTCGCTTCCTCTGAGAGGAATTAGCAGACACATATTGACCTAAAAGGTCAGATAAGTTATTAATCGATCGAGCGATATCATCCAATTTTCCACCGCTGTCGACCGCAGCGCTAGACGCTATGGAGGTCTGCGTATCTGATTGCCGCAATGGCACTGGGACGTGATCCGCGGCATCTGAACTCTGTTCAGACATGTCTCGCCTGTATGAGCAGGTCAAAGCGGTAATACCAGCAAAAAACTATGCGGTTTTTTTTTTTTTTTTTTTTTTCAAACGCTGAAGGGTTAACGCTCCACCAAGCAGAGTTACCCCAGCGGTATTCAGTCAGCAAATTTAGCAGGTAGAAATAACCCTCAAAGGGGTTAATATTGCAAACTCACCAAAATATATATATATTTGTGAGCCCCAGCCAATTTTTATGTCTCTGATGAGACTGCAGCTGCAGGATAGCGATCGCTGCGCTGCGGGGTGAGGAATCCGCACTCACCCAGCTGGCCGTGGTGTCTATATGAGGAGGGGAGCGGTCCGAGGAGCCCAGGAGCCTGAGTAATGGCCGCCACAGTGAGGGGGTCGCAGGAGAAAAGCCAGAGCGCGCGTCTTCCTGCTCAAAAGACCGGGATAGATAGGCCACGCCCCCTGCTAGCTCAAATAATGAGCGCGAACTCTCCCCGCTCCTGCTCCCTCTCTGTCCTGCAGCTATCTGCCTGCGGACAAAAAATCACCACATCTTCATGTAGTAGCGCTGTCACAGCAGCGCTGAAGCATACTGACATTACATGTAGTAGCGCTGTCACAGCAGCGCTGAAGCATACTGACATTACATGTAGTAGCGCTGTCACAGCAGCGTTGAAGCATACTGACATTACATGTAGTAGCGCTGTCACAGCAGCGCTGAAGCATACTGACATTACATGTAGTAGCGCTGTCACAGCAGCGCTGAAGCATACTGACATTACATGTAGTAGCGCTGTCACAGCAGCGCTGAAGCATACTGACATTACATGTAGTAGCGCTGTCACAGCAGCGCTGAAGCATACTGACATTACATGTAGTAACGCTGTCACAGTAGCGCTGAAGCATACTGACATTAGTAATAGCGCTGCGCATTCAGACGCTAAAGCACTCACACATAATTATTATTAAAATTTGTGTGGAGTACTCACCAGCCAAGGCGCCACAGGGACCCTCAGGGGTTTCTGGTGCAGTGCCCATGCTTCCCCCCAGGGCGAAGAACGCAGTGACCGCACGTGTGGTTTGCGTTCCCGCCAGAGAAGCTCTCCTCATTCCCCAGGGCCGGCAAGGATTCTGCAGGGACTTTGAGTAAATACAGATCCGCCAAGGGAGAGGTTGGGGTACAGCAGCGCTGATACCCCTGAGACCTCTAGACCAACTAGTGATCCAAGTCTCCTGTCCGAATATTAAAATAATAAAATCTTCTGAGGAGCTGCATTAGCAGCGACCATCCTCTGGACCTCAAATCTTAGACTGGAGCTGAGTAGGAGGAGCCCGAGCTGGAGGGGCCAGCCAGTCATCACTCTTTTGATCTGAGGTAACATCCTGATCTGGGGCTCCGCCTACCCATCAGTAATGAATACTGTGGCTCTCTTCCTTCATCTGCAGCTGAAAAATATATATAAATTAATTTATTCATGGCTGTTACTACAACCAATTATTTAAATGGATTTTACATGGTCTTCCACTACTAGGACAACCCCTTTTCTGTCTGAACATTTGCTCCCTTTAAAATAAAAACACTTTTACTCCCATCGTGTGCCAGCGCTGTTCCAGCGGAGTTGTCAGCACT
The DNA here is from genome assembly GCA_033576555.1 of Oophaga sylvatica. Lineage (NCBI taxonomy): Eukaryota > Metazoa > Chordata > Amphibia > Anura > Dendrobatidae > Oophaga > Oophaga sylvatica. The sequence continues at coordinate 820,264,254 of JARQOD010000001.1, read as the reverse complement.
CGCGTTCCCGGGGTCACGTGAGGTTATGTGACTTGACTCCTGCGCCCAATTGGTGCTGGCGTCACTGGCCCCGTAATCAAGAGTGGGTGAGAGCTGCGGCTGACGGCTCACTACCTCCTGATTACTGCAAAGGTGGGGGACAGTGACGCCAGCACTGATTGTGCACAGGAGTCACGTGACGTAACAACCTCACTCGAGTGCCGACACGGGAAATGAGTATAGGTGTTGTGTGAGAAGGGGTTGTCCTAGTAGTGAACAGATATACAAGCCACTTTTCGAATTAAAGTATTGGTGGCAGACTACAGAGCTTTGTTCACGATTACAATTTCATGAAGTAAAGCTTTCTGCTGTCCCAATTATATGTATAGTACACGGCCTCTATATTAAAGCGTATAAGCCTTTCATTTTTTCTATGCATTTGAGAAATGATTGTACTTGTTCTGTTGCTTACTGGGGTTTCCGATGAAGTTTTCCAGCCTCCGTTGAGTGGGTCATAACAGAGGTATGGACGCAGTGTTTTTTCTTTGGTGTTTTCTAGGAGGTAGTGGTGAGGAGGAATGTCGGAGCTGTTCACGCTGGTATGATTAAGGGCATCTTAGTACACCGGAATCGTGTAATGTGTTGAGGTTTTTAACATTTATGGACTTTTAATTGATTCTATAAACTTAGTTTTTATCCAGTAGGTTGTGGCGGAAATTACCTGTGTTTTTCTAGTGGAAAACCGCGTAAGGGAACCCCACTTTTTTGGGGAGGTTTGGGTTTAAGTTTTTTTTTTTTTTTTTTGAGGTTTTTAACTTCCTAAAGCAGTTTTGAAGAGTTGTTTTTCTCCTAAAGTGATTAATATTTTACTGGCTCTGGAATGGACATTGCCTAATTTTGCACAGATTCTATTAGGAGCCTCTTCAAAGAAGTGACATACACTTTCTTTTTTTCCGACCAGGTGTTTTTTCAAAATCGGAACATGCCAAATATTCTGACCACAGAATCCAAGTCCCGCTCTGTTATCCTTGTCAGTGTCCTAGACCTGAATGGAGCAGCAGGGCATATATACCTCCTGGCTGAGACTGAAACTCCTCACAAATTGATGTAACTGTATGATATGGCTTTGGCGCTAAGGAGTTGAGGTTGTCATCTTTTTGAACTCTTGCTGCTAGGGTATAATATCACCAGTGTGTGGCGGTACATGGACTGTGACTGTGTACACAGATCTGCGAGGAGCTCTGTTGTCTTTCACGCTGCGATTCTTTCTCCCATACCTTGTACATAGACGGGTGGTGTTCTGCTCCTCTCATCCCCTGTTCCTTACTTCTGGGACACCTCGGCCTGAGCCGCTTGCTGCAGTGCAGTTGCCCCAATAGACCTGCTCAGTGTCTCTTCCTTCGGGGTTATTGTCTGCTCATCAGTCCTGGTGTGTTATAGCTGAAGGCATCGTCCTGTTAATTACTATAAACTTCTTTATATTTGCTTTTTTTTTTTTTCGCTTGCAACATGAGAAAAAATGCTTAATTGACATTATCTACTTGTATTTTAGCGGAACTGGTTACTAGATTGTATGAGGCGGCTGTAAGAAAAGTCCCAAGCAGTGAAGAATATCACTCTCACCTCTTTATGGCTTATGCCAGAGTAGGGGAATACAAGAAGATGCAGCAGGTATGGGAGATTTTCCTGTAATCAAACCATTACTATTTCTTCTTTTTACATTATAGCCAATAACTAATTCACTGCTGTTGCATCAATTCTTACTGAAAGTGCATCATTCAGTCAGCAGCATAATTAGGAATGAGCTGTATAAGGCTGGGATTACTTTTAAAGTGTGTTGTGGCCATGATTTGGTAGCACTTAATATATGTGTTACAGATCATGCTCCTGTTAGTACAGCCTTCCCTGCAGATGGCACAGCACTCCTTTTTGCATTATGGCGGTGGATGGGAACTAGATCAGACCGTCCCATCAGTCGCCTCCAATTAAAAAAGCACTGTACATGGGGAAATCTGGATTCCAATTGGAGGAGGCTGATAAATAGGTCTGGTCACATGCTCCTCCAGGAACGTTCTGTAAGGAAGGCTGCCCTAATAATCACCGCCACTGTTAAAGGAACCGGTCACTCGATTTTATGCTGCCTACACAAGTGGCAGCATGCATTTTTCACTGAAATGCTCCTGTATTTCAGAGAAAATGTAGTTTGGAGATGAGTCCACAGAGTATAGAATTAAAGGGACTAGTCTAGTTCGGCCCCTGGTTGGCTGCCCCCCGCACCGCTCCAAGTGATTGACAGGTCTCTCCAGTGTGTACATAGGGAGAGCAGAGCTATGCCGAACCAGTCCTTGTCTTTCCCTATAGTCCCCGCCGGAGCGTTTCAGAGGTAAACATGCCCCCTTACGAAGCTGGATGAGACGCACGGTGCCTTGGGTACTCTCTGGCTAGGCATCCGTTTACACTCTGTAGGTTTACTGTGGTCTGTAATTATTACTAGGATTGTATGGTGAGATTTTCTCTGTAATGTACGGTTGGCTGTTTCATGGGTTGGCACTTTATCCTCCTGGATATCTTGAAATCTTCTCGGCTGTCTTGAATTATATTTTGTTGCCCTCTATCGGTGTTTTTTTTGGCCCTTCTTGGTGTTAGTTATTTCTGTCTTTTGACCCCTATTCATCAAGAACGCCATTTTTCACACTGGTGTTGATGCCAGTGCAGCATGGAGTGTGAGGCACCTGATTCATTAATAGGCACACGCCAATTTATTGAGGTGAGCCTTGGAAGTTTTGTGCGTCTGTGCACTTCCCCACATATCTATCTTCAGTCAGGAACTGGTGTAAGTTAGGCCACTGATTGTCATGAATTTGATGAGCAAAAGTTGTCATGCCCCGGCTTCTCCTACTTTCTTTTTTTTTTTGGGTGGGTGGTGGGCATGAAAACTCTCAAGTCACAAAAAAATAAATTGCTTAGTTTCAAGTTGTATAAAAATTGAAACTTCTCAAAGCTTTTTACGTCAGAATTCTGATGTAGAAGTTTTAATGAATCAGGGCCTCTATGATTTACAGACAGTCTTTTGGCATCATCCTTTTTTTCAGTTTCATTTACTGTCTGGCTGCAAACACACAGCTACTCTCTGATTCATGATGCCTGTGGTTTGGGCAACATAAGTCAAGTGACAGGTTCCCTTTAAAGCACCACTCCAGCAGCAGTTGTTGTGGTGTTTTTTTATTTTTATTTTTTTTATTGGACAGCTGGAGCGGTGCTTTAAATGTACGTCCCCTGCCCCCTGTCTGATACTCGCCTTCTGGCATTTTTATTCTTTTTCGCCACCGCTCCTTGTCTTTCTCTGGCGAAAAGTGACCAGCCAACTGCTCCAGTGTTTCATGGAGCTGTGCGAGGGTCACTTTACCATACAGAGTGCATTGTTCTGGCTCTGATGGCTTTGCATTGCGTTCTTGTGACCTCTGTAACCTCTGACTTCCGGTCAGTCATAAGCTGCGCTCACAAGATGGCACAGGGGTACCGGAGGGGCACCGAAAAAACTGTGAAGACGCCAGATGGTGAGTATATGACTGGGAGCAAGTGACTTCGATTTAAAGCACCACTGCAGCGCTTCGCTGAAAACCCTTCAGTGGTACTTTTAAATGTTATACTAGTATTCTATTAGAATAGTCAAATCAATGCTGCTTTTGAGCGAGCTATTGCTTTGTAGCCATGGTATACCTAAAGATCACTTAAGTACTGCCATATCTTGTTTTACAGGCTGGGATGGCACTTTACAAAATTGTTCCGAAAAACCCGTATTATTTCTGGTCTGTGATGAGTTTAATTATGCAGGTAGGCACTGAACACACATGAAATGGTAAAGTGTTGCAGCTTCGTTTGTTGTTTTGCCTGCAGAATAAAACGGAGGAAAAACACAACATGTGAACATAGCCTAAGTAAAGTGGAATCTCTCTCATTGAGATTTCCTTGTAGACTGTTTTTTTATGCCCTTTTAGATTGAATCAGAACAGTGCAGTGATCCCAGTAAATGCCCCTAACCCTAAAGTAATCTGCGCATATGTGCAGTGTGACTCTTGACCATTAAATAGTTTTAAGGGGTCTTCTGTTATATCTCCATGCAATAATCTGCATGAAACTCTCATGGTTAAAAATTGACAAGTTCTTTTTCCAGTATATTAGTGAACATATTTATACCATTATTTAAAACAATATATGTATCCAGTCTATTTCAGCACAAGATGAAAAACTTTCTAAAACCATGTTTTTACCTCTGGCCGAAAGAATGGTTGAAAAAATGGTGAAGGAGGACAAGATCGAAGCAGAGGCTGAAGTAAGAACAGGTTGCATATAAAGATGATACAGTAATATGACATTTCACTCCAGTAATGAAAAGCAATAACTTTATATATGGTTGTCTTGACTAGGGGATGTCTGCTGTAGATATTTACTTATAAAAGGATCTTATGTTAAGATGATCACACAATGGCCTCCTGTTTCTAGGGACCCCAGCTAATGGCTATAATATGTGTGCCCCCCAGAACAAGTGTATACATTTCTTGCAGCTCCACCATAGGGGAAAGGAAGCATTACCCTGTTCCCAAAATGGCCAATCTAGGATCAGTCTAAATCATGGTACTTTTTGCATATAGATTTGGACCATGTAATTTTCTTATGACCGTATTAAATCTGTAGACCCCCCCTGAACAAGAATTTAGTGTGGTGCCAGGAATACAGAATTTGGACCTACAACTGTAAGAAAATACGAAAAAAAATATAAGGGAATCTGTCAGCAGGTTTTTGCTATGTAATCTGAAGACCGAAGGAGTTAGAGGCTGAAACACAGAATTCAGGGATGTGCCACTTGTCAGTGTGTACTGTGGTCTTTACTAAGTGTGAATCTTTATTACTAAGAGATTAGCATTGCCTTAATCCAGCAACGCCCCCTCCTGTGATAAGCAGCTCACTGTCTATGGACTATGTGTATACAGAGCCCGGGATGGGCGGGGGCAGCTTTCTCAGCTCTGCTTCATTCTAAATCTAAAATCTCAGATTACTGGGTGCAGCAGTTCTGAAATAATCAAAGTGATACATTGTTGGAATCAACTTCTCTTTGCCTACATTATGCTGCTCTCAGATTATACCAAAAACACAATTGCCTTTTAAAAGCTTTGTCAATGTTAAACCATTTTTGATTGCTCCAGTGCATCCAAATATGAATTCACACTTTTGTGATGGTTGGTCCTGGTATCACGTTCTGTACCCTGAGTTTCATATATTGTTTCAATTCGACTTAAAATAAAAAACAAATCAATTTTGCAATAGGTTTTGAAGAAATGGGTTTTCGAGGCTAGAATGTACACCTTTTGCATACTTGGTCACACTACGACTAGTCTCATCTGTCTGCTCCCATGTCACTTTATTTACGTCAAATTATTTTTTTATTCAGAATATTTAGCATTTTCCACTTTCACAAAATGGATAAATGGCGTTAAACCAAACTAATCCCAACACCCACCCAAACATTATATAAAGGGAGTTTAAATTAATCCTCTATATGAGATAGAAGTCCAGTTCTCCAAGGTGTCTGTCAATATGTCAGTAAATTCTCAGCACCTATAACTCATACTTTCATACACTTTGTACAGCAGACTACTAAATATAAAATGACCTGATATATACCTTACTAAAATCAATAATGTAGAAGATCAATATGTTAATAATCCAGTATGAACGTTTTCCATCACATTTGACGGCATACCCGGGGTTGTAAAGTTATGGACCCCATGTGCTTTGAAATGTATTACAGGCGTTAGATTTTGCATATACCCCATCTTGCAATCTTAACCCCTCTCTGCCATCAGACGTACTATTCCGTCCATGTGACCCTGGACCTAATTCCCATGGACGGAATAGTACGTCATGCCCTTTAATGCGACATCGCGACTAAAGTCGCGGTGATCGCATTAAAATTCCGATGCCATCTTACCTCTAGGAAGATGACGTCGGCATCCCGGGCTGCGTCCTCCCCTCTCCGGCCTCCCGATCGCTGTGATTGGCTGTTCAATTCTGAACAGCCAATCGCAGCCTTTCTCACTGTTTCAGCCAATCAGATGGGCTGAAACAGTGAGATCCCAGGCTAGGATCGAGTACCGATGTACTCGATCCTAGGCCTGGGTCTAGCACTATGCAGACCCCCCTGGATTGGCGCGATCGCCGATCATATCGATCGCGCCAATCGCAGGGCACAGAAGCGGTATTACCGCGCTGTGCCCTGCCGGTTCCTGCTGGATCGGTGCTATAAAAGCACCGATCCTAGGCCGGAACATAGGACAGGCCTAGCAGGGCCTGCAGGAGCTGATTGGCGCGATCGATGTTATCGTCGATCGCGCCAATCGCAAGGCACAGCCGCGGCGCAGGAGCGCTGTGCCTTGCTGCTGACATGCCGGATCGGTGCTGTAATAGCACCGATCCTGGCTGGATCGGTGCTGTAAAAGGCTGTGGAGGCTCAGGACAGGCCCTGTAGGGCCTGCAGGAGCTGATTGGCGCGATCGATGACATCGTCGATCGCGCCAATCACAGGGCACAGCAGCGGTCTGATCGCTGTGTGACCGCGTTGTGCCCTGCAGGTGACCTGGCTGCTGCCCTGGCTGTGACCTGCCTAGGATCGGAGCTGTGAGCTCCGATCCTGGGCAGGTTGCCAGGGTAACCAGGAGAGCTCTGATTGGTGGGATCTTGTTATGATGGATCCCACCAATCACAGGTCACAGAAGCGAATTGACCGCTCTGTGACCTGTCTCACCTGGCTCTGACCTGTGAGTGACCGTTCTGCAGGGGTCTTCACACTTGCTGAGGATTCCTGCAGAGCGGTCATACAACAGATCTCTCCTGTGCTGGGCCTTGTAGTGCTGAAGACAGAAGAAAAGAAGACAGAAGAAAAGAAGTCAGAATAAAGAAGAAAAGAAGATAGAAAAAAGAAGAGAGACTACAACCGTAAGTGTTGATCCCTCTCTTCCTCCCTCCCCATCCCCCTTCCCCCTCTTTTTACCCCCTCCACCCCCCCTTTGCGCCGCCTCCGTGCGCACACCCAGCCGCCGAGCGTTGATTGGTGACGCATTTCACCGATCAACACTCGTGCTCTCAGCCCCCTTTGCGCCACCTCCGTGCGCACACCCTGCAGCCGGCGAACTTTGATAAGTGACGCAGTTCACTTATCAGAGCTCGCGTCCGGCGGGTTTCCTTTTTTTCACCCCCCCTTTGCGCCGCCTCCGTGCGCACACCCAGCCGCCGAGCGTTGATTGGTGACGCATTTCACCGATCAACACTCGTGCTCTCAGCCCCCTTTGCGCCACCTCCGTGCGCACACCCTGCAGCCGGCGAACTTTGATAAGTGACGCAGTTCACTTATCAGAGCTCGCGCCGGCTGTTTTCCTTTTTTTTTTTTTCACCCGCCTTTGCGCCGCCTCCGTTTCCACATCTAGCAGCCGCCGAATTTTGATAAGTGACTCAGTTCACTTATCAGATCTCGTGCCGGCTGTTTTCCTGTTTTTTTTTTTCACCCCCTCCCTGCGCCACTCCCTTTGCGCCACATCTAGCAGCCGCCGAACTTTGACAAGTGACACAGTTCACTTATCAGAGCTCGCACCGGCTGTTTTCCTTTTCTTTTTTTTTTTTCCTTTTTCACCCGCCTTTGCGCCGCCTCCGTTTCCACATTTAGCAGCCGCCGAACTTTGACAAGTGACACAGTTCACTTATCAGAGCTCGCGCCGGCTGTTTTCCTTTTCTTTTTTTTTCACCCCCTCCCTGCGCCACTCCCTTTGCGCCACATCTAGCAGCCGCCGAACTTTGACAAGTGACACAGTTCACTTATCAGAGCTCGCACCGGCTGTTTTCCTTTTCTTTTTTTTTTTTTCCTTTTTCACCCGCCTTTGCGCCGCCTCCGTTTCCACATTTAGCAGCCGCCGAACTTTGACAAGTGACACAGTTCACTTATCAGAGCTCGCGCCGGCTGTTTTCCTTTTCTTTTTTTTTTCACCCCCTCCCTGCGCCACTCCCTTTGCGCCACATCTAGCAGCCGCCGAACTTTGACAAGTGACACAGTTCACTTATCAGAGCTCGCACCGGCTGTTTTCCTTTTCTTTTTTTTTTTTCCTTTTTCTTTTTTCACCCGCCTTTGCGCCGCCTCCGTTTCCACATTTAGCAGCCGCCGAACTTTGACAAGTGACACAGTTCACTTATCAGAGCTCGCACCGGCTGTTTTCCTTTTCTTTTTTTTCCTTTTTCTTTTTTCACCCGCCTTTGCGCCGCCTCCGTTTCCACATTTAGCAGCCGCCGAACTTTGACAAGTGACACAGTTCACTTATCAGAGCTCGCACCGGCTGTTTTCCTTTTCTTTTTTTTTCCTTTTTCTTTTTTCACCCGCCTTTGCGCCGCCTCCGTTTCCACATTTAGCAGCCGCCGAACTTTGACAAGTGACACAGTTCACTTATCAGAGCTCGCGCCGGCTGTTTTCCTTTTCTTTTTTTTTTCACCCCCTCCCTGCGCCACTCCCTTTGCGCCACATCTAGCAGCCGCCGAACTTTGACAAGTGACACAGTTCACTTATCAGAGCTCGCACCGGCTGTTTTCCTTTTCTTTTTTTTTTTTCCTTTTTCTTTTTTCACCCGCCTTTGCGCCGCCTCCGTTTCCACATTTAGCAGCCGCCGAACTTTGACAAGTGACACAGTTCACTTATCAGAGCTCGCACCGGCTGTTTTCCTTTTCTTTTTTTCCTTTTTTCTTTTTTCACCCGCCTTTGCGCCGCCTCCGTTTCCACATTTAGCAGCCGCCGAATTTTGATAAGTGACTCAGTTCACTTATCAGATCTCGTGCCGGCTGTTTTCCTGTTTTTTTTTTTCACCCCCTCCCTGCGCCACTCCCTTTGCGCCACATCTAGCAGCCGCCGAACTTTGACAAGTGACACAGTTCACTTATCAGAGCTCGCACCGGCTGTTTTCCTTTTCTTTTTTTTTTTTCCTTTTTTTTCACCCGCCTTTGCGCCGCCTCCGTTTCCACATTTAGCAGCCGCCGAATTTAGATAAGTGACGCAGTTCACTTATCAGATCTCGTGCCGGCTGTTTTCCCCTTTTTTTTTTTCACCCCCTCCTTGCGCCACATCTAGCAGCCACCGAACTTTGATAAGTGACGCAGTTCACTTATCAGAGCTAGGGCCTGCTGTTTTAGACTTTTCTTTTCACAGGCATTTTTTTCTCCCCATTTTTTTTTTCTTTTAGATTTTTCTTTTCAGCATAGTTTACACCAAGCACTATCCCCCCCCCACACATACACAGTTATCAATAAAGTACACCCAAGCACCACATTTACAAAAAAATGTCCCACCCGTCCCGTTCGTCCCAACAGCGCTATTCATTGGAGGAGGCATACGCTTTTCTTGCCTCCGACACTGATAGCGAGGGAGAGGATCCCACATTTCTTTATTTTTCAGATTCCTCTTCCTCCTCCTCTTCCTCTTCCCCCTCCTCATCTTCCTCCTCGGGTCCTGCGGAACCACCACGCAGACGCCCCAGGACAGAAGATGAGGCATCTGCCCCCATTCCAGAAGACGAAGATGAAGCCGAACCAGCGCAACCCACTGCGGATCCCGTGTGGACCTCGCCCCCCGAAAATTACGAGCCACTGATTCCTGATTTTGTGGCAGAATCAGGAATCAGGTTTGACACCACTGGCCTCACAGAAATAGACTTTTTCAAAGTCTTTTTCTCTGAGGATTTTATTAACCACATGGTGGAGCAAACAAATTTGTACGCTCGTCAATTTTTGGAGCAAAACCCCCGTTCATCATATTCTAACTGGTCTCCTGTAGACGCAGTTGAATTGATGCAGTTTTGGGGCCTGGTCCTTCACACGGGGATCTTGAAGAAGCCAGAACTTCGGCAATACTGGAGTGTTGATATTTTATATAACGCTCCAGTGTTCCGAATGGTCATGGCCCGGACGCGTTTTGAGGCCATCCAGAAATTCTTGCATTATAACGATAATGCACAGTGTCCCGCACGAGATGACCCCAACTTTGACCGTCTGTTCAAAGTTCGGCCGGTCATCGAACACTTCAACAAAAAGTTTGCTGAAGTGTACGTGCCCAAAAGGGACATTTGCGTGGATGAGTCCTTGGTTCATTTTAAGGGACGGCTCGGATTCCGTCAGTACCTGCCCAACAAGAGGGCAAGGTACGGAATCAAACTCTACAAACTGTGTGAGAGTACCTCAGGGTACACTCACCGTTTTAGAGTTTACGAAGGAAAGGACACCAGGATTGAACCCCCTGAGTGTCCTCCTGTCCTGGGAGTGAGTGGGAAAATTGTGTGGGATTTGGTTCACCCACTGCTGGATAAAGGTTATCACCTCTACACCGATAACTTTTATACCAGCATCCCACTCCACAAATCCCTCTTTGCGCGTGGTACCGCAGCCTGCGGTACCGTCCGCAAAAATCAGAAGGGCCTCCCGAAGACGCTGCTTGGGCAGATGCTCAGAAAGGGTGAGAGCAGAGCCCAATGTAGCGACCACCTTCTGGTGGTCAAGTACAAGGACAAGAGGGATGTCCTTCTCTTGACCACCATACACGGTGATGGCAGCGCCCTCAGCACTGTACGGGGTACCTCTACACAGGTCCGCAAACCGGACTGTGTACTTGGGTACAACAAATACATGGGGGGTGTTGATCTCTCTGATCAACTCCTCCAACCATACAGTGCTTTGAGAAAGGCCAAGGTGTGGTACAAGAAGCTGTCCGTGCACATCGTCCAAATGGCAATGCTCAACGCTTTCCTGCTGTCACGATGTGCACGCCATACCAATACGTCGTACCTTCAGTTCCAGGAGGTAGTGATCAAGGCCCTGATGTTTGGCGCTCAGGAAGGAGAGGGCCCCAGTACTTCCGGAACTGAAGGTGCTCGTATTGTACCAGGCCAGCATTTCCCGGGGGAGGTCCCGCAAACTGCAAAAAAAGGTAAGTCGCAAAAAAGGTGCCGAGTGTGTTACAAAAGGGGAATACGCAAGGACACCATTTATCAGTGCGACACCTGCCCCGAAAAACCTGGCCTGTGTATGAAGGATTGCTTCAAATTGTACCACACCTCCATGCACTACTAATTTACTTTACAGGAAAGATTAGTTCCAGAAGGGGGGCACATCTAGAGAAGCTTCTTGGGGGTCTAATTTCTAAAATTATGTCACTTGTGGTTTTTTTTTCCTGTTTAGGCACATCAGGGGCTCTGCAAATGGAACATGATGCCCGCAGACCATTCCATCAAAGTCTGCATTCCAAAACGTCACTACTTCCCTTCCGAGTCCCGACGTGTGCCTAAACAGTTTTTTCCCACATGTGGGGTACCAGCGTTCTCAGGACAAATTGGACAACAACTTTTGGGGTCCAATTTCTCCTGTTACCCTTGGGAAAATAAAAAAATTGGGGACTAAACAAATCACTTTTGTGGAAAAAAAAAATATTTTTTTTTTCACACAGGGCATTATAAACTTTAGTGAAACACTTGGGGGTTCAAAGTACTCACCACACACCTAGATAAGTTCCTTAGGGGGTCTAGTTTCCAAAATGGGGTCACTTGTGGGGGTTTCCACTGTTTAGGCACATCAGGGGCTCTGCTAACGGAACATGACGCCCGCAGACCATTCCATCAAAGTCTGCATTCCAAAACGTCACTACTTCCCTTCTGAGCCCTGCCGTGCGCCCAAACAGTGGTTCCCCCAACATATGGGGTATCGGCGTACTCAGGACAAATTGGACAACAACTTTTGGGGTCCAATTTCTCCTGTTACCCTTGGGAAAATAAAAAATTGGGGACTAAAAAAATCACTTTTGTGGAAAAAAAAATATATTTTTTTTTTCACACAGGGCATTATAAACTTTAGTGAAACACTTGGGGTTCAAAGTACTCACCACACACCTAGATAAGTTCCTTAGGGGGTCTAGTTTCCAAAATGGGGTCACTTGTGGGGGTTTCCACTGTTTAGGCACATGAGGGGCTCTGCTAACGGAACATGACGCCCGCAGACCATTCCATCAAAGTCTGCATTCCAAAACGTCACTACTTCCCTTCCGAGCCCTGCCGTGCACCCAAACAGTGGTTCCCCCCAACATATGGGGTATCAGCGTACTCAGGACAAATTGGACAACAACTTTTGGGGTCCAATTTCTCCTGTTACCCTTGGGAAAATAAAAAATTGGGGACTAAAAAAATCACTTTTGTGGGAAAAAAAATATATTTTTTTTCACGCCAGGGCATTATAAACTTTAGTGAAACACTTGGGGTTCAAAGTACTCACCACACACCTAGATAAGTTCCTTAGGGGGTCTAGTTTCCAAAATGGGGTCACTTGTGGGGGGTTTCCACTGTTTAGGCACATCAGGGGCTCTGCTAACGGAACATGACGCCCGCAGACCATTCCATCAAAGTCTGCATTCCAAAACGTCACTACTTCCCTTCCGAGCCCTGCCGTGCACCCAAACAGTGGTTCCCCCCAACATATGGGGTATCAGCGTACTCAGGACAAATTGGACAACAACTTTTGGGGTCCAATTTCTCCTGTTACCCTTGGGAAAATAAAAAATTGGGGACTAAAAAAATCACTTTTGTGGGAAAAAAAAATAATTTTTTTTTCACGCCAGGGCATTATAAACTTTAGTGAAACACTTGGGGGTTCAAAGTGCTCACCACACACCTAGATAAGTTCCTTAGGGGGTCTAGTTTCCAAAATGGGGTCACATGTGGGGGGTTTCCACTGTTTAGGCACATCAGGGGCCCTCCAAACGCGACATGGCGTTCGTTCCCAATTCCAGCCAATTTTGGTTTGGAAAAGTCAAACGGCGCTCCTTCCCTTTCGAGCCCTGCCGTGCGCCCAAACAGTGGTTCCCCCCCACATATGGGGTATCAGCGTACTCAGGACAAATTGGACAACAACTTTTGTGGTCCAATTTCTCCTCTTACCCTTGGGAAAATAAAAAATTGGGGACTAAAACGTCATGCTTGTGGAAAAAGTATGATTTTTTTTCTTCACGGCTCTACATTACAAACTTGCGTGAAGCACTTGGGGTTCAAAGTGCTCACCAAACATCTAGGTAAGTTCCTTAGGGGGTCTAGTTTCCAAAATGGGGTCACATGTGGGGGGTTTCCACTGTTTAGGCACATCAGGGGCCCTCCAAACGCGACATGGCGTTCGTTCCCAATTCCAGCCAATTTGGTTTGGAAAAGTCAAACGGCGCTCCTTCCCTTTCGAGCCCTGCCGTGCGCCCAAACAGTGGTTCCCCCCACATATGGGGTATCAGCGTACTCAGGACAAGTTGGACAACAACTTTTGTGGTCCAATTTCTCCTCTTACCCTTGGGAAAATAAAAAATTGGGGACTAAAACTCATGCTTGTGGAAAAAATATGATTTTTTTTCTTCACGGCTCTACATTACAAACTTGCGTGAAGCACTTGGGGTTCAAAGTGCTCACCACACATCTAGGTAAGTTCCTTAGGGGGTCTAGTTTCCAAAATGGGGTCACATGTGGGGGTTTCCACTGTTTAGGCACATCAGGGGCCCTCCAAACGCGACATGGCGTCGTTCCAATTCCAGCCAATTTTGGTTGGAAAAGTCAAACGCGCTCCTTCCTTCGAGCCCTGCCGTGCGCCCAAACAGTGGTTCCCCCATATGGGGTATCGCGTACTCAGGAAATTGACAACAACTTTTGGGTCCAATTTCTCCTTTTCCCTTGGAAAATAAAAAATGTTAAAAGATCATTTTGTGTAAAAATAATGTTTTTTTTCTTCACGTTCTTCACTCGTGAAGCACTGGGGTTCAAAGTGCTCACCACACCTAGATAAGTTCCTTAGGGGTCTAGTTTCCAAATGGGGTCACTTGTGGGGGTTTCCACTGTTTAGGCACATCAGGGCCTCCATAACGCGACATGCGTCGTCCATTCCACAATTGGTTGCAAATAAACGACTTCCTTCGAGCCGCGTGCCAATCAGTGGTTCCCACATATGGGTATCAGAGTACTAGGACAATGGACAACACTTTTGGGTCAATTTCCCTTTACCTGGAAAATAAAAATTGGGGACTAAAATCTGTGTGAAAAAAATGATTTTTTTCACGCTTACATTACAAACTTGTGAAGCATGGGGTTCAAATCTCACCAAAATTGATAATTCCTAGGGTCATTTCAAAATTGGTCATGTGGGTTTCCTGTTTAGACATCAGGGGCCTCAAACGCACATGGCGTTCGTCAATTCCACCAATTTTGTTGAAAAGTCAACGGCGCTCTTCCTTTCGACCTCGTGCGCCCAAACAGTGGTCCCCCACATATGGGTATCACGTACTAGGCAAGTTGACAACACTTTTGTGTCCAATTTTCCTTTACCCTTGGGAAATAAAAATTGGGGACTAAAACATCTTGCTTGTGGAAAAATATGATTTTTTTTCTTCACGGCTCTACATTACAAACTTGCGTGAAGCACTTGGGGTTCAAAGTGCTCACACACACATCTAGGTAAGTTCCTTAGGGGGTCTAGTTTCCAAAATGGGGTCACATGTGGGGGGTTTCCACTGTTTAGGCACATCAGGGGCCCTCCAAACGCGACATGGCGTTCGTTCCCAATTCCAGCCAATTTTGGTTTGGAAAAGTCAAACGGCGCTCCTTCCCTTTCGAGCCCTGCCGTGCGCCCAAACAGTGGTTCCCCCCCACATATGGGGTATCAGCGTACTCAGGACAAGTTGGACAACAACTTTTGTGGTCCAATTTCTCCTCTTACCCTTGGGAAATAAAAAATTGGGGACTAAAACATCATGCTTGTGGAAAAAATATGATTTTTTTTCTTCACGGCTCTACATTACAAACTTGCGTGAAGCACTTGGGGGTTCAAAGTGCTCACCACACATCTAGGTAAGTTCCTTAGGGGGTCTAGTTTCCAAAATGGGGTCACATGTGGGGGGTTTCCACTGTTTAGGCACATCAGGGGCCCTCCAAACGCGACATGGCGTCCGTTCTCAATTCCAGCCAATTTTGGTTTGGAAAAGTCAAACTGCGCTCCTTCCATTCCGAGCCCTGCCGTGCGCCCAAACAGTGGTTTTCCCTCACATATGGGGTATCGGCGTACTCAGGAGAAATTGCACAACAACTTTATCGGTCCATTTTCTCCTTTTTCCCTTGTGAATATAAAAAAAATGTTTGTAAAAGATCATTTTTGTGACTAAAAAGTAAAATGTTCATTTTTTCCTTCCACGTTGCTTCAGCTCCTGTGAAGCACCTGAAGGGTTAATAAACTTTTTGAATGTGGTTTTGAGTACCTTGAGGGGTGTAGTTTTTACAATGGTGTCACTTTTGGGTATTTTCTGCCATATAGATCCCTCAAAGTGACTTCAAATATGAGGTGGTCCCTAAAAAAAATGGCTTTGTACATTTTGATGTAAAAATGAGAAATCGCTGGTCAACTTTTAACCCTTATAACTTCGTAACAAAAAAAAGTTTTGGTTCCAAAATTGTGCTGATGTAAAGTAGACATGTGGGAAATGTTATTTGTTAACTATTTTCTGTGACATATTTCTCTGTTTTAAGGGAATAAAATTTCAAAGTTTGAAAATTGCTAAATTTTCAAAATTTTCACCATATTTGTTCTTTTTTCATAAATAAACGCAAGTTATATGGAAGAAATTTTACCACTAACATAAAGTACAATATGTCACGAGAAAACAATCTCAGAATCGCGAAGATCCGTTGAAGCGTTCCAGAGTTATAACCTCATAAAGAGACAGTGGTCAGAATTGTAAAAATTGGCCCGGTCATTAACGTGCAAACCACCCTTGGGGGTGAAGGGGTTAATACTATTCAGCAGGTTTTTTTTTAATATTGTCACTGTAGGGGCTAGGACTGAATTCAGTGAGATGCCCGATAAATACTTTTGTACAAGATAGTGCTTAAGGGATAATCAGGATGCAAAACCCTATCAGACTGACATATTATTGACATATAGGTGTAATTTTCAGTTTCTGTCTCTAGAATAGCCTAAAATGTGCCTCTTATTCAACTTTGCAAGTTTCATACAAAGGTCTTAAATGAAGCGCTTTGAAATAAAACACGGATCTTACTACATCTCGCCGTGTCTCCATGCACAGTCAGGGCAGCATGTGGTGCTGATGCAGTCAGACTTCCCTAGAATTCTTGGTGTAAGCGGCCGGTCACCTGACACATTATGTTATTTTCTTCGGCTTCCCGAATTAGAAGTGAAATTATATGCTATGGGAATGTTCGGATTTGGGTGTTTACTGGAGGGAGATTCTCGCTATCATTAAGTGCTTATTATACTAAGCTCTAGTAGACCCAAGGGCTTGTATCTTGGGTTTATTAGAAGACGAAATGTAGTTTGATCCAGAACAGATCTCTTGAATCCTTTTTCGTCTGTGTGGGCTACAAGATTTACTGAATGAAGCAGAAATGGCTAAAATTTAGAGAAATTGCAACAAAGTGTGTAAAAAAGTTGTATGATTTTTAGGTCCTATTTTTGTCATCCGTAGAATATTAATTAAAGCAAACGTGTCTTTATAGGTTGAATTGTACTATATGATTTTGGAGCGTCTGGGAAAACACGAGGAAGCCCTAGAGGTTATAAGAGGAAAGCTCGGTGGTATGCATCATCTAGCCATTCCTTAACTGCTGTGCTTTACATTGTGGCATGTATATGAAGTTGTGTATAATATTTTCTTTATATTGTGGCCCAAGAATAGTATTGTATCCATGTCCCAATTTACTGCCTAAGGGTATGTCTACACGATCTGGAAGTGGCAGCGCTTTGGATACAGCACATGTTCGCTGCGTCCAAAGCGCTGCCGTCTATTGAACTCAGGTGAATTCGCATGTGGTCACTGAACCGTGCGCATTCACCACATCCAGTGCATTCTCTTGCGGAGACTAGTGTCCAACCTGCAGCGTTTACTGATCGTCTGCACATACCCTCAATATTTTAATATTTGTTGTAAAATGGGAGAATAAGTTCATATGTCCTTGACAAGTTATGTCTTGTATGATCGATATGTAGAAAAGCTGACCAGCGAGCTGCAAAGCCGAGAAAACAAATGTATGGCGATGTACAAGAAGCTGAGCAAGTGGCCTGAATGCAATGCACTCTCCAAAAGACTTCTGCTACTAAAGTGAGTCCATGGATTATCTGCTTGTCCTTACCACTGAGCATCAAGTCTGCAGCTGTAGTTTGATGATGCGTCAGTCTTTTTTCTTTTTGTCTGTCTTCTCCACTTCAGTTTGTCTGGCAAAGCATTAAGAACACATATGGCAGGGTTGTCTCATGGAGACTTCTGTCCATGTGCAAAATTACTGGTTTGCGAGGATGTTGGCAATGTAACCTGTGGGGTGACAACCTGTTGCATGTATCGATGATGTGCAATGCATCTTGTAGTATATTAGTACATTAATATGGTTTGTCCCACTACCTTTAATAATTTTATTCTTTCCTTCAGCTCAGATGACTGGCAGTTCTATATGTCCTACTTTGATTCTGTGTTTCACCTCATTGATGAGACTTGGACACCGCCAGCAGAAGGCCCAATGTAAGTCTCTGCATGTGTTTATGAAGAGGTTTCGTTAAAACATGAGAACAAATTGGGTGTAGGTAGGCAATCTCTGACATCAGCATTTAATGCGCCAGGGGGGCACGTGACTGTATGCCCGTGATGAGATTGTAAGGCGCCTGTGGGTTGCTATGAAAAATAGGGGTCTAATGAAAACTGCTTGTCATGACTGATCTCTTGTGAAAGTTAGCCTCTGCCAGACATTCACAGGAGACTGTGATTTTTGCTGTACACAGCAGTACTGTAGCACTGCTTTCTATAGCACAAGCAAAGTTAAAAAAAAAAAAAAAAAAAAATTTAATAAAACATAAATGTTCAGATCGTTTCTCTTTTCTCCCTACGTCCGAAAAGTCAGATCTATCAAAATTATATATTTAATCCGATTAGTAAACTGCATAATGAGAAAAAAATAAAATGCCAGAGTTGTTTTTTGGCCTCCACAACACTGCAATAACGGGCAATGTACCCCAAAATGGTATCATTTCAAATATCAGCCCAGTGTGCAAAAAAAATTAGCCCTCACACAGCCCTGTCGACCAAAAATTGAAAACATTTACGGGTCTTGGAAAATGGGGACACAAGCAAAATTTTAACAAATTTCCAAATTTATTTTCACCACTTACCGTGTATACTCAAATATAAGCCGACACCTAATTTTGCCACAAAAAACTGGGTAAGCTTATTGACTCGCGTATAAGCCGGGTATGCATTGTCCCCTCATCCCTGTCCTGGTATGCATGGCTCCCCGTCCCTGTCCTTGTATGCATGTTTCCTATTTAAAGAAAAAAAAAATCCTACTCTCCCTCTGGCGCGACTTCATTGCTGCATCTAGTTCCGACTTCGACAGCTCTTCCTGTTAAGCGATCACATGGCCCGCTCATTAAGGTAATGAATATTCACTCCAATCCTATGGGAGTAGAGAGGCGTGCATATTCATTACTTTAATGAGTGGGGTCACGTGATCGCTTGTCCGTAAATGTTGCTGGCGCCAGAACCGAGATGCAGCGAGGGCGCGCAGGAAGGTGAGTAAGATGTCTTCTGGAATCCGGCGGCTATGGATGTCACTGTGCGCGCTAGAAGAGAAATGAATAGTCATATACCGACCTCCAGGCCCGACCACTGACTTCATCGACCAATTCTCTGCCTGGTTTATTCACTTTCTCTCCACTGACATCACCACCATCATCATGGGTGACTTCAACATCCCCACTGATACCCTTCAGTCAGCAGCCTCCAAACTCCTGTCCCTTACTTCATCCTTTAAACTTACTCAGTGGTCCTCCTCAGCCACCCACACGGACGGACGGACATACATTAGACCTGGTCTTCACCCGCCTCTGCTCTCTATCTAACTTCACCACATCCCCTCTCCCTCTATCCGACCACCATCTACTCACTTTCTCATCCCTGTCCTCCTCTCCTGTCACCCATGTCCAGCAACATGCGCACCCCCGCAGAAACCTTGCACACTTAGACATCCACACACTCTCTGACTCTATTCTACCACTGGCATCCATATCCTCACTCCACGACACACAGTGCCACTGCTTTCTACAGTGCCACTCTCGCATCGGCTATTGACACGGTCGCCCCTCTCGTTCATGACGTACCAATAGACAACCTTGGCACAATAATACAACTAAAAACCTCCGGCAAGTGTCCAGGATTGCAGAGCGCGTTGAAAGAAAACAAATTCGCAAGACGAATTCACTGCATTCAAACAAGCAACACTCTCTTTGAAATCTGCCCTCACCTCTGCTAAACAGGCCTACTTCACAACCCTCGTATCTTCCCTATCCTACAACCCCAATCAGTTATTCAAAACTTTTAACTCCCTCCTCCGCCCACCACTGCCCCCTCCTACCTCCCTCATCTCTGCTGAGGACTTTGCCACACACTTCAAAAATAAGATCGACCAAACAAGGCAAGTCTTCATTGTTCAACCACCACAACCCCTTTGTATACCAGACCAATGCCCTAACCCCATAACCTCCCTCTCCAACATAACCGAAAATTGTCTCCTCTCCAAATCGCACCTCACACCCTGTGCACTTGACCCCATCCCAACCCACCTCCTCCCCAACCTCACCACCACTGTTATCCCATCCTTAACCCACCTCTTCAACCTATCACTAACTTCCGGTACCTTCCCTTCTGCTTTCAAGCATGCCACAATCACGCCTATTCTTAAAAAGCCAACCTTCGACCCAACCGCTATGTCCAGCTATCGCCCAATATCGCTGCTCCCATTCGCTTCCAAAATCCTGGAGCTGCACGTCCACGCTGAGCTTTCCTACCACCTCTCTTCTAACTTGCTCTTTGACACTCTACAATCTGGTTTCTGCCCTCATCTCTCCACTGAGACAGCCCTGACCAAAATTACTAATGACCTTCTTACAGCCAAAGCGAACGGACAATACTCTATACTCCTGCTTCTTGACCTGTCCTCTGCTTTTGACACAGTTGACCACTGCCTTCTACTACAGATTCTCTCCTCCTTTGGCTTCAAGGACCTCGCCCTATCCTGGATCTCCTCATACCTTTCCAACCGCACATTCAGCGTCTCCCACTTCCACACTACCTCCTCGTCCCACCCTCTTACTGTTGGAGTACCCCAAGGCTCTGTTCTAAGACCCCTACTTTTCTCAATCTATACACTTGGCCTGGGGCAACTCATAAAGTCCGACGGATTCCAGTACCACCTTTATGCTGATGACACTCAGATCTACCTCTCTGGCCCAGACGTCACCTCTCTGCTGTCCAGAATCCCTGAGGCCTATCAGCCATATCCTCCTTCTCCTCTCGCTTCCTCAAACTCACTGTGGACAAATCTGAACTCATCATCTTTCCCCCATCTCACAGATCTTCCTTACCTGACCTATCTATAACAATTGACAACACCACGCTTTCCCCCGTACCGGAGGTCCGCTGCCTCGGAGTAACCCTTGACTCTGCCCTGTCCTTCAAACCACACATCCAAGCTCTTTCTACCTCCTGTCGCCTCCAGCTCAAAAAATATTTCCAGAATCCGTCCTTTCCTCAACCCTCAATCTACTAAAATGATTGTGCACAGAATCAATAGTGCTATAGAAATAATAATTCCTCTATAGCAGCGGGCACAGTTGCAGCTGCCAGCTCCTGCCTCCTGTGACCCACTGTTCCGCTGCTCCCCCTCCCCCGCCGGCCCTCTGGGATAATTGACTCGTGTATAAGCTGAGGGGGCATTTTCAGCACAAAAAAAATGCCGAAAAACTCGGCTTATACACGAGTATATACGGTAAATAAAGTAAACAAACTACACATGTTTGGTATCGGCGTAATCGTACTGACCTGGAGAATCGTATTGCCAGGCCAGTTTTACTGTATAATGAACATAGTAAATAAAAAAAAGAATTGTAGAATTGTAATTTTCTCCTTTGCCTCATTGTTGGACACAGGACCATGGGTGTATGCTGCTGCCACCAGGAGGCTGACACTAAGAAAATCAAAAAGATTAGCTCCTCCTCTGCAGTATACACCCACACACTGGCCACAGCCGAACCAGTTCATGCTTAATGTCTGTAGGAGGCACATGGGTCTGGTCTTCAGACCACAATTTTTCTTTATTACTTTTTACTTTTGATTTTTTATTTCTTATAATGGATTACAGAGGGTGACGGATCCCTTCAGGGTTCCGATCTCCCCAAACCAAGAACAGGCGGGAACGTGGAGTGTCGCCTCCACGTACCCCCTCCTCCACTGTTAAACGGTATGCCTGAGCTTCTTTAGGGACAACGTTTCCTTTCAGGATTCTGATCTCCCCACACCAACAACAGACGGAAACATGTACCCCCTTCTGAGCCAGGCTTATTTTATCCGGATCAACAGCCCTGCTCCATCCAAAGGGAGTGAACCCCTAGGATGTCCAGAGGCACTTATGGCGTCCGTGCGGCCTCCACTGCCTCACCACTGACAAGCAGCGGCGATGGAAGGAGGCGACAGTCCCTTTCCACCTCGTGGACAACGGGATGGTGGATGGAGGGTTCCCGGCACCGTCCACATTGCAGCAACACTGAAGCCCAGTCATCTGCGGCGGCTCCATGCTGGGACGCGCACCGCTGGTAAGAGAATCCAGGTCGGTGGTGGGCCCCTGCAGCAGATTCTCAGTCAGTACAAACGCCTGTCATACATGGGAGTGAGCATCGGTGTCTGGGCCTTACACGTAGTGCGCGCCTCAAGAGCAGCCCCCAGCGCAAACATGACTCTCAAATGTCTGGGGGAATCTTTCCCAGAGGTCCATTCACCCGCTTCTGTGCTCTCTCCTCTGATTGTGTGGCGTCAACCTCCAGCCGGTAACTCTCCTGCCGGCCGCAGAAATTTAGGCCCCGGCTAGGGCCTATTCACGGAGCAACACTGAGGCTTCGCCCACTGGATGACGCCATCAAGAATATTAGCAGTATAAGAAGCCAGCATACTGTGGTGCAGTCTCCCCCGAGGACATCTAAAAAAGGGTAGCAAGGTACATACGGTGTATTCTACTTCATGTACTACCTGCTGGACTTTGTTGCCGCTTGGACATAGTATCCCTCTGCAGGGACGTGGATCCTGATTGCTCTCAGGAGTTCTCCTCCTCTACTGAACCAAGTGAACCTAGCCCCCATGAGCGGGCTCTGTCGCTGTTGCAGTCCATGACCCCACTGACTAAAGTGATAGTCCCTTTTCTATTGGCCAGGCCTTTGCCAACCTGTCTCAGAGGATTCCTCCATCTCAGATTTCAGAAGGGCGACAGATCCTTTAAGGGTTCCGCTCTCCCAAACCTACAACAGGCAGGAACGCGGAATATCGTCTCCACGTACCCCTTCTGGCATAGCTTTTTTTTTTTTTTGTTATGGGCATGCCGTGTTATTCCTGGTCGACGGATCCCTTCAAGGTAACGTTCCCTTCACACCAGCAACTGATGGGAACACGGAGTGTCGCCTCCACGTACCCACCTCTGCATCCAGGCTCACACTGCCCTTTTTTCCCGGCGTCGGACCAACGGCCCTTACCCATCCTCGACCAGTTAACCCCCTTGGATGTCCATAGGCTTTTACCGTGTCCATGCAGCCTCCTTCCCATCGCTCCTGATGAACAGTGGTGATGGCAGGGAGATGGACGGTCCTTTTCCCCTCTTCTGACTCGGAGTGGGTAGATGGAAGGCTAGGACATAGTTCGCCGGCACGTAGAGCGACCGGACACAAGTCAGAGGCTTATAGAGGCGAGATACTCTTTCCCCTGATTGCGGAAGGAATGGGAAGAATCACCTCCGGTTGATTCGCCTGTATCCTGCTTGGGCTCAAAATCCCTTTTGTTACTTACCAGATGATTCCTCAATTAAAGACCCCACGGACTGGCAGAGAACCCGGGCCGTTCGTTTTTTTTTTCGTGGCTTCGGGCTCGGCACTCCCCCCCACCCACCCCCCTTTTTTTTGCCACAGTCTGGGTATCCAAAGCTATGGTCTCTTGGGCTGACACCCTGAGCAGGACCATACAGGACACTGACCTTCCTCTGCAAGCAGCAGAACTATCTGATCAGATCTCCTTGGCCAGGGAATATTTCTTGCATGTGTCCCTACACTTAGCTCTGTGCTGCACTTACAGTCGCAACTGCCAACGCCATACGACGGACTCTGTGGCTCAGGGAGTGCGAACAGACGCTGCATCCAAAAAGTCCTTGACGTCTCTGCCCTACCAGACTGGGCACTTATTCGGCGAGAAGCTGTTTCAGCTTCTCTACGATGCCACAGAAAAGAAAAAAAAAAAAGGGACTAAATTCCCTCCCTAGCAAAAGTCTAGGTGTCCTTTTCGTCAACAAGAACGTTTCCGGTACTTTCGTAGGCAGACATCGATTCCTTTGTCGTCATATCTAGCTCTTTAGTCCATCACGACGAATGATCCAGTCTCCTTGTGTCCTACGGATACAAGATAGAGTTTCCTCCCGGCCTACAGCACGGTTCGTCCCTGAAGAAAGAAGGACTGAGCGGTATCGCCCATCCTGGACCTGAAGTTACTCAACAAGTTCGTCAGGATCCTTCAGGAGGGAGCTCCTCCACTGTGTCATCACTTCAACGTAGAAGAGGGAGTCCCTAGCGTCCATCGACATACGGGATGCTTACCTTCATATCTCGGTCTTTCCGACTCACCGAAGGTTCCTGCTTCTCGCTGTCCGAGAGTAACATTTCCAATTTAAGGCTTTGCTCTTTGGCCTCGCCACTGAACCCAGGGCATTCACAAGGGTCATGGCGGCTGTCATGTCCATTGTGCACGCTCGCGGTGGGTTGTCATGTTATACCTAGTCGTTTTCCTGATCAAGGGGCAGTCTTTCCAAGACTGCGCAGAGGCGTCCATGTTTCTTTGGACACATTTTCTCGCCTGGGCTGGCTGATAAACTTAAACAAATCTTTCCCGGTCTTGGCTCATCAGGTATCCCTTTTAGGAATGACCCTGCACACCTCCCGAGGGTTGGTAATTTTCCCTTAGCCCTTCAACAGGGGACTCGGGCACGTTGTCTCCCTTTTTTCTCGCTATCGGCTGGGACAGGAATCCATTCTCTTTCAACAGTCTATGCCGCTTGTCTCCGATCACACGGCCAAGGGGAGGTAATCACCTCGGGAATTGTCCCTTTCGATCAACGGCTTGGAGAACAGGGCGATTCGGTTGTCCCTGCGGCGGTTCCATCACCCCCTGGTCGGTCGCCCCATCCGAATATAGTTGGACAACGCCACAGCTGTGGCTTATATAAATCATTAGGGAACCATCTGCAGCAGGGCGGCAAGGCGTGAGGTGGGTCGAGATGTCACACTCAGTCATCTCATCGGTTTACTTCCCGAGAGTGGAAAACTGGACGGCAGACTTCCTCAGCCGTCGGGGTCTTGCCTCGGGAGAGTGGGTCACTTCATCCGGAGGTATTTCATCAGATTTGTCATCGCTGGGGGACTCCGGATGTGTACCTGAGGGCATCAAGGCTAAACGCCAAAGTACCTGGGCTCATAGCCGATCCCGGGATCCAAAGGTCATCGGGGCAGATACACTTTCCATCCATGGCGTCAGATTCTTGTTCCGTTATTTCCGAGGGTCATCAGGAAGATCAAGGCGGTAGGGATTCCTGTGATCCTTGTCTCTCCGGACTGGCCTCGCCTGGCGTGGTATGCGGAGTTGGCTCAACTTGTCGTCAACGTTCCCTACCGGCCTGGCCATTGAATCCTCGGTCCTAACCCAAGTGGGGTTCTCCTGGGAGGTGGTTTCCTCTGTTTAGCGCTCTGAAACCTGCATCAGGGCACATTTATCAGGGCGCATTTATCACCACACCTGGAAAGCGTTTTTCGCATGGTGCAGGGATCACCGTCGTTCTCCCTGCCTTATCGGTTTTGATTCAGCACCACATTGACGTCGGGGCCCTATCTTGGTCCTGGGCGTTCCACAGGAGGGTCCGTTTGACCCGCTGCAGGACGTCTGACTCTCCTTCCCGGAATGTCATCATCCGGGTTGCATTAACTTCCATCAGGCGGATATCGGAGCTAGCCGCTCTTCCTGTAGAGTTGCTCTTCTCATTTTTCACCAGAACAGGGTGGTTCTCCAACCATCCCCATCCTTTTTACCCAAGGTTTTTTCTTCCTTTCTCCTTAACGAGGACATTGTCCTGCTCTCGTTTTTGCACGGCACCAATATGCCATTTTGAGAGGACTCTCCACACTCTAAATCGCATGAGGGCTCTCAGAAGATACATCTCCCAAACGGAGTTCTTCCACAAGACGGGACGCCTTATTGGTTCTTCCTGAGGGTCACAGGAAGAGACTAGCCGTGTCCAAATCCACAATAGCCTTGTGGATACGCTCGGCTATTTAGGAGTCTTACTGAGTCAGAAGCAAGCCTATTCCAGTGGGATTAGGACACACTCCAATCGTTCGGTGGATGTTTCCTGGACTATTCGGCACCAGGTGTCCGCTCTGCACACCCTCTCGAAGCACTACAACATTCACAGTCGGCTATCAGCGGATGCGAGTCTGGGAAGACTGATCTTTCAGACGACGGTAACGCATCTCTAGGCAGTTGGTGCGTGAGGTTGTCTGTTTCTCACCCAGGGACTGTTTTGGGACGTCCCATGGTCCTGTGTCCCCCCCAATGAGGCGAAGGAGAAACAGGGATTTTTGTGTACTCACCGTAAAATCCTTTTCTCCCCAATGTGTGGCTCGGAGAAAAGGATTTTACGATGAGTACACAAAAGTCCCTGTTTTTGCAATTTTGAAAAGCTTACTCCCCACCCCCCCCTGCTTTCCAGTACATTATATGATAAAATGAATGGTGCCAATAAAAAGGACAACTTGTCCTGTAAATAATAAAAAAAAAAAAAAAAAAGCCCTTGTGGCTATGTGGCCAGAAAAATAAAAAGTTTTGGCTCTTGGAAGAAAGGGAGGAAAAAAACAAAAATTAGCCACGGCGCAAAGGGGTTAAAGTTGGTGACTCACAACCATCTGATGTGTATGGGGACCCCCAACATGATCGGTGAGAAGGATCAGCATGGTGTTGAGTACCAGTTGGGTGTCGCGTGACTGATTCCATTTTAGTCCAGTTAAGTTAGCCCATGAAAGCGTTGCATAGGACTGATTGATCCGTGGGCATTACCTTTCCAATACAGGATCATCTTCACTGATTTTAGAAAAAAAAACGGAATACGTCTTTTAAGTTTAATTAGAGATGGCTAGCGAGTCACCATCTCTGTTTTTGCTCCAGGTCATTGGAAGGAAATCTCGATTACACTATTGAACAAGTAGTTACATTTATAGAAGAACAAATAGAGTCAGATTCACAGAATCCTCGCCCACTTCGGGGCCACACTTAGCCAAACTTGAGCTGATTCGTCGACTAAGACTGAGGGGCTGTAACGATGAATATAAACTTGGTAAGTGTCATAACAGAGTGTTGTCGATTTTTCTTTTAGTTTACGGTCTTGCTTATTAACTAGGTATCCACGATTAGAAAAACGTGGCTGCTTTATTTCAAGAACAGTGTCATCCCCAGCCATTGGTTGTGACTGGTGTTACAGCTCTGTCCCATTGAATGAATGGAGCTGAGCTGCAATACCGTATACAACCAATGGTGGGTGTTGCTCTTTTTGAAATAAAGTTGACTTTTTTTTCTAATTTTGAACAACCCCATTGAATTGTCTATATAACTGTGCACTTTGATGAATTTGCAGGGTGATGTTAGGCTATCTTAATTGCCCACCGCTCCTTGCGTATCTATCATTAGAGGTTGAGCAGTACTTTTATATAGATGACTTATCCTTAGGATAGGTCATGAATATCACAGGGTGCAACACCCAGCAGCTGCAACGATCAGGTGTTCTCGATGCCAGCAGCAGCCATCAATTGATCAGTTGCGTAGTGGAACAGCACATTGTAGTCAACTGCATAGTGGCCAGACCTTTACTTGAATAAATAGGAGTGGATCTCCAGTACCTTGCTGCTGCCAGAGCTGTACTCTTCCTCTCTGCATCTAATCACTTCTGACTAGCACTGAGCACAGCTGATCGGTGGGGCTGCCAGGCTTTGCACCCCCCGATCTGTTACTGATGACCTATCCTAAGGGCAGGCCATCAATATAACGTACTGGACAACCACTTTAAGGTCTGTTCTCATGGTGCAGTTGAATAACCAGTTTTGCCCAATTTCACAAAGCAAGAAAAAAAAAATAAAATGATTTTGCACTAATTGCTACTATACCCTATTATTGATTCTACCCTGTGAATAGACCCTTAGAGTGCTCCTGTTTATTAAAGGGACCTGGTCACATTTACCGTGCTGCTCAATTGCCCAGTTGTGTATTATGGAACAGGGGGAGCTGAGTGTTCACTTGGTTCTTGTCTCTGTTCAGGAGAGCCAGAGGATCTGATGTTTGAGTTTTTCCTGAAGTTTGGTGACAAGCCTTGCTGCTTCACTGATATTAAGGTCTTTGTGGATCTCCTTTCTTCCAGTCATCATTCAATTGTAAGTAGTTCATGCAGACAGGTTCCCTTTGACTGTCTCACTCAGTACATTCTCCAGACTTCATTCTATCGACCATTACTAATCAATGTTATGTGGCCTAACAGCCTCCCAAGTGATTCATGGGGTAATGGGGAAGTACACGCACTAACTAAGGCACCAAACCTTGCTAACAACATACATATAATGTAGTTTATAAACAGGTTGCTTGGATCACTGCCTCTGACTCCTCCAGCAGAAGGCGATGTGGCTCTGCCGGCAGACATCAAGGCTATGCAGAGACATCTGTGCGTGGTTCAGCTCACCAGGCTGCTTGGACTCAGTTACAAGATGGAAAAGCTTCAGAAGCAGGATGCCATCAGAGAGGTTGTTTGGAGATACAGACACGGTCTACAGTTCGGTAAGTATCCGTCACATACTGTTAATTTCTCCTTCGCCTCATTGGGGACACACAGACCGTGGGTGTTATGCTGCTGCCACTAGGAGGACACTAAGCAATACAAGCACAAAAGATTAACTCCTCCTCCTGCAGTATACACCCTCTGTTGGCTCAATCCTGAACCAGTTCTTGCTTAGTGTCTGTAGGAGGCACTAGGGTCTGCTTTCAGACCCCACTTTTTTTCTGATTTTTTTATTATTTTACTTTCTTCACGCACGGATGGGCGACAGGGACTTGTACGAAAAGTCACGATCTCCCAAAAACCAACAACAGGCGGCATCGTGCGAGTGTCGCCTCCACGTACCCCTCCTGCCACGCTACCATGGGGCGACAGATCCTTATAACAGGCCGCTCTCCCCATGAGATACCCTTACTTCAGGATGATGATGATTTTGCGTGGCACCTTGGATGGTTACCCCCACCACCTCTCCTGAAAGCGGTGGCGGTCTGGAGGCATGTAAGAGCCCTCTCCACCCCCCTATTGAAAAGGGTTGGTGGATAGAGGATGTACAGCCATAGTCGCTGTAGTGCTGTGGAGTTCTCCCTCCTCCATCTTTGGGCTCTCTCCGCAGTGAGTATATGAGGGGCACTGTTATACCGGTCACCGCGACCGCTTCTGCGCACTGCGCCCGCATGGCGTTGCGCCGCCGCAGCACACAATCGCGCCGCTGGCGTTCCCTATCGCGCCACGGCCTCAAATTTAGTCCCCGGCTCCGGCCCAGAGTAGGCCGCAACTTTAAAATTTACTCCCCGGCTTCGGGCCAGGATAGGCCTCAAGGGGAGAGGGCGGTCCGTGTTGGCTCCGCCCACACGCACGCTATTGGCCGTCACCAGTTAACAGGGGACTTCCCCTGTTTTCCTCCCCCTCTCCTCCCACTGTTTCTGGCGCCTCTCGTCTCACACGGGAGGCGCTTCTAAGATCTCGGGTGCCATATTCTCCTGGGACAGCGCTGCATCGCCATCCTCTCACTTCTCTGGTGCACACATAGGCCTGGGAGGACGCTGCGACTAGGCCTACACAGCGCTTAACCCTTCTCCTGCAGAAGGTTCTCTGGTGAGGAAATATGTCGCAATCAAAGGGAATTAAAAAGGCTGACAAGAACTACTCTGTAGTATATGCCGCCTGCGCTTCATGCAACGCTCCCCTGCCATCAATGCATAGTTCCCAATTCTGTGCATCATGTGCCCAGGAGCCCATGGCTTCCTCTGCTCAGGAGCCCCTATTACCGAGCAGGAGTCCCTACCTGTTCCTGATCCCATTGAGTCAGGTTCTTCAGGGTGGCCCGAATATCTGGCGCACTCCATAAACTCTCTGACCAGAGCCTTGGATACCTTTCGTGGATCTGCTCCTAGCCAGAGCGCCCCTTTTCCAGAGAGGGTCCGTTAGCCTTCAGAGATGTCTCATCTGACAGGGGCCGTCTCACGGCGTCCGCAAAGCGGTCGTCCAAAAAATGCCGCCATAATGCTTCTCCCAATCCATCTAGTGGTTCAGCATCTGCGAGTTCAGGTTCTCGTTCACCTTCTCCCAGAAACATCAGTGACCATGATTCGGAATACGAGTCGGACATTGGTGATGATCCCAACTCACCAGAATTTCAGGAGTCGTTAGACTCTCTAATTGAGGCAATTAATACAATCCTCAAACTAGAACAAGAACCTGGGTCTCAGCTGAATCATCCTATCAAAAGGGCAAAACGTGTTCACAAGGTGTTTAGTAACCACCCTGAATTTACTGATTTGTTCAGGGACACAGGAGCGTCCGGACAGACGTTTTTCAGGACTGAAGTCTCTGAAAGCTCGATACCCTTTTTCAGCAACCGTGACGAAAGAGTGGACTGAATCTCCTGTTGTAGATCCTCCAGTATCTCGTCTATCTTCAAAAACCCTACTCTCTGTTTCTGATAGTTCATCCATTAGGAACCCTTCAGATAAACAGATTGACAACCTCGCCAAATCAATTTTTGAGGCGGCTGGAGCATCTCTATCTCCCTCTTTTGCAGCCACCTGGGTGGCAAGAGCTATGGTGGCTTGGGTTGAGGGCCTAGTCAAAATGACTAGTGATATCCCTCTTTCCCCCGAGGCACGTAATCGGCCTATCAGATTATGGGCAGGTGACTACATGGTTCATGCGTCCCTGGATGCAGCTAACTGCGCTGCTATCACGGCCGCCAATGCTATCGCCATTCGGAGGTCCCTATGGCTCCTTGAGTGGCGTGCAGACGCTGCTTCAAAGAAGACTTTGACTTCATCTTATCACTCAGGGCGTCTTTTTGGAGATCGCCTTGATCAGATTATTTCTGACGCTACTGGTGGCAAAAGCAAATTTCTTCCACAGCGCAGAATCAATAGGCCTTTTCGGTCTCCAATTCCAAAGTCGTTTCCGGCCATTTCGTAGCTCCTTTAATTGGTCCCCTGCTTCGTCCTCTGCTCGAGCATCCCGGTCATCTCGTAGAGATAGGGGCTCGCAACCATCGTCCAGATCCTCTCAGCCCTGGAGAAACAGGTCTTCTCAGGCAGGAAATAGGAGCTCCTCCTCTCGCAAGTTGTCATCACAATGACTCCTTGCTGGGGATGGGGGACCCAAACAAGGTAGGCGGCCGCCTACTCTTGTTCCACAAAGTCTGGGGGTCAGTAGTTCAAGACCAGTGGGTCCTCGATCTAGTACACTCAGGTTACAAAATCGAATTCTTGTCCCTTCCCCCAAGACGTTTCTTTCAGTCTCGCTTCCCCAAGTCCAAGGATCTTGCAATTCCTTTTCTTCAGGCTCTGAACACGCTCTGTTCCAGCGGAGTCATCGTCTCAGTTCCTCACAACGAAAAATTCAAAGGGTTTTACTCAAACCTCTTTGTGGTTCCCAAGAAGGACGGCTCCTTGCGTCCTATTCTGGACCTAAAATTGCTAAACAAATTCATCAGAGTCCGTCATTTCAGGATGGAATCCCTCTGTTCTGTTGTCGCATCTCTAGAGAGGAAAGAATACTTGGCGTCTATCGACATCAAGGATGCGTATTTGCACATTCCAATTTTCAGCGGACATCAAAAGTTTCTGCGTTTTGCTGTCGGAGAGGATCATTTTCAGTTTACCGCTCTGCCCTTCAGTCTCGCAACCGCCCCCAGAGTGTTCACAAAGGTTATGGCGGCCGCCATGTCAATTTTACACTCTCGGGGTGTGGGATGGAATCTAAAACATTTGACGAAGAAGTCGAATCCTATCCCATTCCCTCATCATAGAAGATTCCTTTTCTGGGAATGATTTTGGATACCTTCCAAGGATTGGTATCTCTCCCTCCAGAGAAGATTATCTCTCTGAAGCGGGAGTGCTCCTACTGTCGCTAAACCGCCCTCATTCTCTGCGGAGCGCCATGCAGGTCCTTGGAAAAATGGTAGCTTCCATCGAAGCAGTACCTTTCGCCCAGTTTCATCTCCGCCCTCTTCAACAGGAGTTGATATCAGTCTGGGACAGGAACCCAGCGTCTCTAGGTCGCCGCTTCCGTCTGTCTCCCACAGTCAGAAGCTCCTTAAAATGGTGGATGAATGCCTCATCACTGAATCACGGCAAATCTTTCCTGCCTGTCCATTGGCTGGTGGTGACCACCGATGCCAGTCTTCTCGGATGGGGAGCTGTGTTCCTTCATCACACGGCTCAAGGCCGCTGGTCTCTGTCAGTCCCGTCTCCCGATCAACATCCTAGAGATCAGAGCTATCAAGTTAGCTCTCGTGCATTTCCATCATCTCCTGGCCGGTCGTCCCATCAGGATTCAGTCCGACAACGCCACGGCCGTGGCGTACATCAACCGTCAGGGGGGCACTCGGAGCAGATCAGCGATGCTCGAGGTATCGCACATTCTGCGCTGGGCCGAGATAAACCGCTCGCTCATCTCCGCGGTTCACATTCCAGGAGTGGACATTGGGAGGCCGACTTCCTCAGTCGCCAGGGCCTAGACTCAGGGGAATGGTCCCTGCACCCGGAAGTGTTCCATCTTATTTGCCAGCGATGGGGCCTGCCGGATGTAGACCTCATGGCATCCAGACTGAATGCCAAGGTTCAGACTTTCATAAGTCGTTTCTCGCGATTCACTAGCCGTCGGCTCGGATGCGCTAGTCCTCCCTTGGAGTCATTTTCGCCTTCCTTACATTTTTCCTCCTCTTCCGTTAATCCACAGGGTGATTCGGAAGATCAAGGCGGAAGGCGTTCCTCTCATTCTGATCGCTCCGGACTGGCCTCGCCGTCCGTGGTATGCGGAACTAGTGCTTCTGGTCGCAGACGTTCCCTGGAGATTACCAGATTGGCCGGACCTCCTTTCACAGGGTCCGATTTACCATCACAATTCAAAAGCGCTGAATTTTGACGGTATGGCCATTGAAGCCTGGATCTTAACTCAGGCTGGTTTTT
>JARQOD010000001.1:820213605-820231705 GCA_033576555.1 Oophaga sylvatica | reverse complement strand
GGGGGGGGGAAAATGAGGTCCCTGGCCTGCTGACTGGCCCACGCGTCGGGGGTCGGGTGACCTTGTACAACTGCTTTTGTAGCGCAGCTTAATTTTACACTCCACAGCTTTTTGAGGGCGGGAGGTTTGCCTGCGGAGTAGAAGCGGGGGAAGCTGTATTGTGGGATTGCAAACCCCAACTACAATAAAGGGGGCTTGCTCACCAGCCGTTGGTAGCTTTTCCATTTGCAAGCAGTTTGCCAATGCGAAATTCAGCCCTGTGCTCGGGGGGTTTTTTGCGAGTCGGGCGCTTTTTCTCACACCTGTGTGAAAATGGCTGCACACTGGTTTGGGGAGTGTGAGGATGCACGTTTGGGATGCTGCGAAGTACAGACTGTGCCCCGTACAACACTGCCTGAATGCACCGGGCATTCTGGCGGGGAAACCGGAAGCAGCTGTTTGCGAGTGGGAAAAAAGAGGTGGCCGCTGTGTGAAGAGAGGGAAAAGGGGGGGGACCTGTGCAGGTGGCGAATCATTTTGGGTGTGATGCTGCCACTCACAGGGTGCCTCTTCCTAATGTCAAAATGGTGGTTTTAAGGTTGCTGACGTTCCCCCCTCTCCGACATTTGTCGACAAAGCTTGCATCTGACTACTCTAACGTCATCGGCAACTTGGTCGAAAAAGGCCCATGCACCACAACTCTTGGGCGCACCCCTTTTGCGCATTAAAAGAGCCCTGCTCCTAACGGGTGCTGAAGTTGAGGGAGCAGACAACCAATTTTCCCTCTTCCTCTCCCATGTGGATGGCCACGCTGCGCCACACCTGCAAGCTCTTCCTTTGAGCTATCCCTACTTGCTTGCTGCCCCTCAGCATGCCATGATGGGTCAAGGACCTCGTCATCTAATACACTTTCATCAGCAGAAACTGGCAGCTGAGTTTCATCATCATCTGCTGACTGGGGTCTGGTCACTGTGGGCACTGGCCCACCCTCCACTTCTTCCTCAGACGCACACAGTGGTTGCGCATCTGTGCACACTACCTCTTCTTCAGCTGTAGGAATGCTGTCTGGCTGGCACACAGATTCCAAGCCAACAGATTCTGAGAAGAGGATTAAGGTTGGCTCCTGGACCTCTGAATGAATGGGCAATTTAGTGGGCGGTGAAGAAGCAGATGGGTGCTGCTCTTCAGTGGCCTGACCCGATGTGGTGGAGAGGTCCTGGGAGGATGCTGCGCTCATTGAGGTGGATGCCTCAGCTGCCATCCAACCAACAACAGTTTCTACTTGATCCTCTCTTATCAGCCTATGGCCCTGTGCTCCTAACAAGCTGCGCATAAATGACTGCTGCCGGGTGAAAGTAGGTGCTGAGTGACTTGGGCCTACTGCTTGCTCTGGATGTGCACCATGTCTAGCTGCTGATGCACCTCTTCCGCGGCCGCTACGGGGACGTCCCTTACTCCCTGCCTTCATCTCTATTGATGGATTCAGAACGGCAAGAAAGTAATTATTAGGGATTAGTGTGCTTATTCCTGTAGGACTACAAACAGGTATAAGAAACACTAATGGCACTGTATGATGGTGTGTCTGTTACACTTTATTTGAATCTAGTGTGGCCTACACAAAGAGTAACGTGTGTTTGTGGTGTTGGTGTACACGTTACGGTCGGATGTCACAGCGCAGTAAATGACACTGCTGTAATACCAGAGAAAAAAGGATTCTCCGGGACTGGGCCAGGTGCTGTGTGGCACCAGCCACAGAGGTTGTTTGGGCCCTCATAGTACAATCACTATGTAGTATTTAACCCCTTAACGACCGCCGATACGCCTTTTAACGGCGGTCATTAAGGGTACTTAAACCACAGCGCCGTTAATTAACGGCGCTGTGGAAAAAGCCTATAGCGCCCCCCAGAGTCGGATTTTCTCCGGGGTCTCGGCTACAGAGAACATGATTCGGGTCGGTTTTTACCGACACCGCTTTTGCGATCGCCGTTATTAACCCTATAACGGCGATCGCAAAAAAAAGCTATTTTCCTTGTAATTTCTCTCTCCTCTGATGTGATCGCACATCAGAGGGGAGAGAAATGGGGTCCCCGATCACGCCCCCCGTGCCTCCCGGTGTCCCCCCAGGCCTCCTGTGCCTCCCAGATCTTCCGGCGTCTTTTTCCGGTAAAGAAAATGGCGGGCGCATTCGCAGTGCATAGTGCGCCCGCAAGCCGGATTTTCTCCGAGGTCTCGGCTACCAGGGGTAGCCGAGACCCCAGAGAACATAATCATGGTCCCCCCCAGCCCCGCCGCTTTTGCTATCGCCGGTATTAACCTTATACCGGCAATCGCAAAGAAAAAAAAAAAAAGTGATCCTGCCTGTAAATTTCTCTCCCCTCTGATGTGATCGCACATCAGAGGGGAGAGAAATAGGGTCCCCGATCCCCTCCCCCGGTACCTAGGGCTCTTCCCCGTGTCCCCTCCTGGCTCCTGCAGCGCCCCTGTGGTCCGATCCTCCAGCGTCTTCACCGTGTAAAAAAAAATGGCAGGCACATGCGCAGTGCGCCCGCCGACTCTGCCTGGCGGCAAATTCAAAAAAAGAATGATTCATTCATTCTGTAAAAGTACATTTTGATCACTGTGATAAACTATCACAGTGATCAAATAAAAAAAAACAGTACATAAACCCCCCCTTTATCACCCCCTTAGTTAGGGACATATAATAAAATAAAGAAATTTTATTTATTTTTATTTTTTCATTAGGGTTAGGGTTAGGGTTATAATTAGGGTTAGGGTTACAATTAGGGTTAGGGTTAGCATTAGGGTTAGCGTTAGGTTGGGTTCATACTGCATTATGGCAGTCCGTTAGACGGACTGCGTTACACCGCGGTATAA
Source organism: Oophaga sylvatica (assembly GCA_033576555.1). Classification (NCBI taxonomy): domain Eukaryota; kingdom Metazoa; phylum Chordata; class Amphibia; order Anura; family Dendrobatidae; genus Oophaga; species Oophaga sylvatica. Next base: position 820,228,852 of record JARQOD010000001.1, on the reverse strand, counting down.
CGAGGTGTAACGCAGTCCGTTAACGCTGCCACTCACCCCCATTTGAGGGCGCATCTCGACGCATGCCGTAAAGCGGCATGCATTCGCAACGTGCCGTCATTCAGTGACGGAGCCTCGGACGCGGGCTGCAGCGTCTGGGCTCCGTCACCGCTAGCGCAGATGAAACATCTGCTGATTCCTCTGCGCTAGCAGGTATAGCATAACGCGATTGCGTTATGCTATACCGTTACCAGTCCGTCAACGCTATGTGTTCAACGGGCTGATAAAACGCAGTATGAACCCAGCCTTAGGGTTAGGGTTATAATTAGGGTTAGGGTTGGAATTAGGGTTAGGGTTACAATTAGGGTTACAATTAGGGTTAGGGTTACAATTAGGGTTGGGATTAGGGTTAGGGTTGGGATTAGGGTTAGGGGTGTGTTGGGGTTAGGGTTGGAGCTAGAATTGAGGGGTTTCCACTATTTAGGCACATCAGGGGGTCTCCAAACACGACGTGGCGTTCAAAAAGTCAAATGGCGCTCCTTCCCTTCCGAGCCCTGCCGTGCGCCCAAACAGTGGTTTACCCCAACATATGGGGTATCAGCGTACTCAGGACAAATTGCACACCAATTTTGGGGTTCTAATTTCTCTTGTTACCCTTGGGAAAATAAAAAATAGCTGGCTAAAAAAATCATTTTTGAGGAAAAAAAAAAAATTATTTTCACGGCTCTGCGTTTATAAATTTCTGTGAAGCACTTTGGGGTGCAAAGTGCTCACCACATATCTAGATAAGTTCCATAGGGGGTCTAGTTTCCAAAATGGGGTCACTTGTGGGGTTTTCCACTGTTTAGGCACATCTGGGCACTGCAAACGGAACATGACCCCCATCAACGTCTGCATTCCAAAACGTTATTACTTCCTTTCCAAGCCCTGCCGTGCGCCCAAACAGTTTCCCCCCCCACATATTTGGTATCAGCGTACTCAGGACAAATTGGACAACAACTTTTGGGGTCCAATTTCCTTGTGAAAAATCAAAAATTTGGGACTAAAAAATCATTTTTGTGGAAAATTGTTTTTTTTTATTTACACCCAGGCATTATAAACTTTTGTGAAACACTTGGAGGTTCAAAGTGCTCACCACAGATCTAGATAAGTTACTTAGGGGGTCTAGTTTCCAAAATGGTGTTACTTGTGGGGGGTTTCCACTGTTTAGGCGCATCAGGGGCTCTCCAAACGCGACATGGTGTCCAATCTCAATTCCAGCCAATTTTGGTTTGAAAAAGTCAAACGGCGCTGCTTCCCTTCCAAGCCCTGCCGTGCACCCAAACAGTGGTCCCCCCCATATATGGGGTATCAGCGTACTCAGGACAAATTGGACAACAACTTTTGTGGTGTAATTTCTCCTGTTACCCTTGGGAAAATAAAAAATTGGGGACTAAACGATCAGGTTTGTGGAAAAAATATGATTTTTTATTTTCACATTAGGCCGTTATAAACTTCTGTGAAGCACTTGGGGGTTCAAAGAGCTCACCACACATCTAGATAAGTTCCTTAGGGGGTCTATTTTCCAAAATGGGGTCACTTGTGGGGGGTTTCCACTGTTTAGGCACATCAGGGGCTCTCTAAACGCGACATGGCATCCAGCCAATTCTGTGTTGAAAAAGTCAAACGGCGCTCCTTCCCTTGCAACCTCTGCCGTGCGCCCAAAAAGTGGTTTACCCCCACATATGGGGTATCGGCATGCTCAGGACAAATTGCACAAAAACTTTTGGGGTCTTGTTACCCTTGGGAAAATAAAAATTGGGGTGAAAAGATCATTCTTGTGGAAAAAATATGATTTTTTATTTTCACGGCTCTATGTTATAAACTTGTGTGAAGCACTTGGAGGTTCAAAGTGCTCACCACACATCTAGATAAGTTCCTTAAGGGGTCTAGTTTCCAAAATGGGGTCACTTGTGGGGGGTTTCCACTGTTTAGGCACATCAGGGGCTCTCTAAACGCGACATGGCATCCAGCCAATTCTGAGTTGAAAAAGTCAAACGGCGCTCCTTCCCTTGCGACCTCTGCCGTGCACCCAAAAGTGGTTTATCCCCACATATGGGGTATCGGCGTATTCAGAGAGAAATTGCACAACAAATTTTGTGGTTCATTTTTTCTTTTAACACTTGTGAAAATAAAAAATTGGTTCCGAAGTAAAGCTTTTGCAAAAAAAAGTTAAATGTCAATTTATTACTTCCACATTGCTTCAGCTCCTGTGAAGCACCTGAAGGGTTAATAAACTTCTTGAATGTGGTTTTGAGCACCTTGAGCGGTGCAGTTTTTAGAATGGTGTCACTTTTGGGTATTTTCTATCATATAGACCCCTCAAAGTGACTTCAAATGTGATGTGGTCCCTAAAAAAAAATGGTGTTGTAAAAATGAGAAATCACTGGTCAACTTTTAACCCTTATAACTTCGTAACAAAAGAAAATTTTGTTCCCAAAATTGTGCTGATGTAAAGTAGACATGTGGGAAATGTTATTTATCAAGAAATATGTGTGACATATCTCTCTGAAATTGAAAATTGCGAAATTTTAAAAATTTTCGTCATATTTCCGTTTTTTTCATAAATAAAAGCAAGCCATATAAAATATTTTTTACCACTAACGTGAAGTACAATATGTCACGAAAAAACAATCTCAGAATCAGCTGGATTCGTTAAAGCGTTCCAGAGTTATAACCTCATAAAGTGACAGTGGTCAGAATTGTAAAAATTGGCCCGGTCATTAAGCTGCAAAATGACTCTGTCACTAAGGGGTTAACTTTACCTCACAGCATCTATTGAGGTTAAAGCAGTGGCGTACCGTCAATTGTAGCAGACCACGCAGCTGCTATGGGGCCCGGACAGGTGAGGGGGCCCGCGACGGCCGCTGCGGTTTGGCAGCTGTGCTGACACAGTACTACCAGGGCAGGGGGAGGCGGCGGAGGCGAAGCGCAGCTGTGTGCTTTATACTCACCTCCTCCTGGCGCGGTCTCCGGCGCCTGTGTTCAGCGGTCACGTGGTACCGCTCATTAAAGTCATGAATATGGGCATATTCATGACTTTAATGAGCGGTACCACCTGACCGCTGAACACAGGAGCCGGAGACCGCAGGAGAAGAGCAGGGCAGAGATCGCGCCAGGAGGAGGTGAGTATAAGGGATATTTACCTGTCCTGTTCCACCGCTGCGCTGCTGTGTGCTCGCATCCTCTCTTGCTGTGAATGTTCAGGCAGAGGGCGCGATGACGTAGTTTGTGCCTCTGCCTGAGCATTCACTGCGGAGGACCCAGAAGACAGCGGCGGTCAGCGGTGCACCGGGTGACAGGTAAATATCACAGGTGCCGGGAGGTGAGTATGTCTTATTTTTTTTTAGGTTTCAGCAGCTGCGGCAGTATAAGGGACCTATACTATGGGGTACAATCTATGGAGCATCTATGGGGGCATTATCTATGGAGCATGATGCATCTATGGGGGCATTATCTATGGAGCATCTATGGGGGCATTATCCATGGAGCATCTATGGGGCATTATCCATGGAGCATCTATGGGGGCACAATCTATGGAGCATCTATGGGGGCATTATCTATGGAGCATCTATGGGGGCATTATCTATGGAGCATCTATGGGGGCATTATCTATGGGGCAGCATCTATGGGGGCATAATCTATGGAGAATCTATGGGGCAGCATATATGGGGGCACAATCTATGGAGCATCTATGGGGGCACAATCTATGGAGCATCTATGGGGGCATAATCTATGGAGCATCTATGGGGCAGCATCTATGGGGGCACAATCTATGGAGCATCTATGGGGGCATAATACATTTTTTTTTGTTAAATGTGTCTCCTCACTGTGCTGGCACTTTACATTTACAATGGCTCTGGCTTTTTTTTTTTTGGGGGGGGGGGCCCCATTCAGACTTTTGCTATGGGGCCCCATGATTTCTATGTATGCCCCTGGGTTAAAGTAACACTTATAGGGGCACTGAGAGTGAATTTACTGGTGAAAAATTTGGGGGTGCGCGATAGAACAGGCCGCACTAGGGTCCTGCAGTCTGATGTGACTACAAAGACTGACCTAGTGGGTGCTGCACTCCCCAAAAAAAGGCACACAGGCGGTCTGCACAGCGGAGGTGACTAAACTGTGCAAAGCGCACCCGAGCACCAGGAAAATTGAGGGATAAATGGAGGTAAGGGATTAGGGGGGGCGGAGTTCGGGGGGGAACCCCTCACTTAAAAATCTCTATATAGCGTTCACCAAAATGTACTGGATGGTGAAGCTACACTTTTAGGAAAAAATAGGGGAAGGGGATTTAAGGGATGAAAAGAAAAGGCTGTGAAAAGGCAGTGAGACACACACCACACAGCGCTGCAGCAGGAGGAGCTGCAGCAGCTGCAGTGAATGTGCGCTGCACTGTCTCACACTAAGCACCTCACCTCACTACAGTCGCTGAAAAACAATTTTTTATCGCTATTAGATCCGAGATCTCTCCCTATCTCCAACAGCAACTTATCCCTATCTGCTTTCACAATAGAGTGAGGCTAAAATGGCAGACGCAGCCTTTTATACTGCCTGATCACACCATCCAGCCAGCCAATCGCAGCGCAGCCCCTAGCGAGCAAGTTTGGACGCCTCCTACCAAGCTTAGGGGAGTTACACAATGTTGTCAGCAATTCTTCAGCTCCTGATTGGCTCCACGGAGCGCTCAGAGACTTAAGGATTATGGGATTTCCGATTTCCGATGTGAAAAAAATATCCGAATCGGAAATCGGAATTCCGATATAGCAAATATCGGCTGATTTCCGATATTTCAATATTGGAAAGCTCATCCCTAGCGATCAGGTGTGAAGCACAGCGGAGTGGTCTGTGCTCATCTTGGTCAGACAATTAAGACTGGACCAGATGCATATGATCAAGCCAAAGTAAGCAACGTCATAAATAACACTGGGGTAAAGGAGGGGTTAGTTGGAAGACATACCATGTGGATACTAGGAGCAGAGGTAAGAAAGGTTTGTGTGAAAAGCTGTGTAGAAAGCTGGGTAACATACCTGTAGGGAGAGTAGACAAATAGACATGCTGTTTAGAGTGCGATGGTCGCAGATGGCAGGCACAGTCTGTATGCATCGTTCTGGCTTAATTCATATCTCACACTTTTAAAATACACACTGCACACTTGGCTGATCTTTGACGCACTTACTACAATGAGTGGAGAGACAGTGCACAATTGACCTCCGCTCCACTTTAGGCTCTGAAGAGCCCCGGTTCTTGGGATCAGAAATGGATAACTTTCAAATTTGAGAACACCCCTTTAAGAAGAGGCGGCGGGCCCTGAAGCATCGAGATGAAATACTCAGAAAAGTGGAACCACACAAATGCTGGGCCTAGCGACTAACATGTGAGTCCTGGCAGATGTCCACAAGCAGTGCGTGCACCATCCTGGTAAACCCATGAGAGCAGAGCTGTGAGAATTGCCACAGTGAGCAGCAGAGAACCCTAAAGAGGTAGGGTCTCATGGGAGCGACGTCCACAGATAGAAAGCTGTGCACTGTGCTAGCAGCAGCGGAAATATATGAAAGTTGCATGAGAGCTTTCCTTGTGAGCCCCGCCTGGAGGGCTCTGCCTTTGAACTTACCTAGTGAGATCAAAGCGAAGGCCAGAAACCTGACGCAGTTAAGCCTGACTGCGGGTTTGTGCAGAGCCTCTACGTGCAATATAGTGGACAATATATATGTATCCGGAGATAAAAAATGCACAAAAATAAAATATATGTGTTTCAAAGAAATAATAATAAAATAATACGTGCCTATATCACCAGAAACAGAGCATTGGATGGTGGACCATCCGAAAATGAATAAAAAGAAACACCCAGGATGTGGAGGGAAATGGCCCAATGAGAGGGAAGAGACACGAGACAAAAATATATAAAATAATGCCTTTATTGTACAAAAATTGGCTGACAAACATGCAATAAAACCATGTAAAAATAAGATATGTAATAAAATATTAATAATGAACTGAACACACCACAATCAATAAGCTGTGATGTCAGCTGGGATATCCCCCTGACGAAGGATTAAATTTCCGAAACGCGCGTCGGGGCGCGTTCTTTTGCACACCACGCTGTTTTTGCTCCCAGGTATGGTCTCTCCTTTTTTTGTTACTACGTGGCACATTTTCTATGCACAATTGCACAGTATAGTTTAGCACATTTATCCGTTTAGTCATTATACATTACATATAGTGAAGCACAGTTTATTATTTCTTCTGTGTGTGCCTAAGTTAGGGCATTTATCGTCATTGCTAATTTTGACACATATTTGACCACAATTTTATACACATTTTTTATATGGTTATTTTATTAGTCAGCATTCATCACGTTTAATTTTTACCATCTTTTTTGTGCCACTTATAATATTTATTTTCACATGTTTTTCATATACTATGTTCCTGGTTATTATTATTTGAGCATATGTATACACAATTCCTCTTATATATGCTTATTTATATTTGAATGTGTATACATCACAGCTTATTGATTGTGGTGTGTTCAGTTCATTATTAATATTTTATTACATATCTTATTTTTACATGGTTTTATTGCATGTTTGTCAGACAATTTTTGTACAATAAAGGCATTATTTTATATATTTTTGTCTCGTGTCTCTTCCCTCTCATTGGGCCATTTCCCTCCACATCCTGGGTGTTTCTTTTTGTGCAATATAGTGGGCAAGGCGTGATAGGTTGTTACTACTAGCACTGATACATTGCATTATACTCATCGCCTCTTGCAATCTCTGGGAACCCCCACCACCTAGTTATATTCCTGGGTGCCCCCCCAATATGCCGTAATGCCCAACCATTATATTCAGTGATCTCAGTGCACTGTAGTCAGTCAGGATATGCTGAGGGTAGTCTAAGGCTACTTTCACACATCAGTTTTTTTCCGTCAGGCATGATCCGGCAATTTTTTGAAAAACTGGATTCGGCGAAATCTACCGCCGGATCCGTTTTTTTCTCATTGACTTGTATTAGCGCCGGATCGCGTCGCATGGCCTCCCATTTCTTCCATTTTTTTTAAATTTTAATTCAGGCGTCTGGAAAAAACGTCTCTAGTAATGTTTTTTGTCTGCGGCAAAAAAACGGACAGTGCCGGATGCAGCTCTTCCGGCTTTTTGCTACAATGGAAGTCTATGGGTGCCGGAATGCACTGGATCCGGAAAAAGACAGATCCGGTCACCTGATCCGGTTTTCAAGTCTGAGCATGCTCAGATCCAATTGGCAAGCCAACAGGAACCAGGTCCGTCGTAAAACGGATAAGAAAATGGAAGAAACGGATGGAAAACTGATAAAACGGATCTGGATTTTTGCCGGATCCGCTAAACGGAACCGGCAGAAAAACTGAACCGTTTCATCAGTTTTCCCACAATTTACGCCGGATCCGGTTTCTCAAAAAATAGCTGGATCATACCTGACAGAAAAAAACTGATGTGTGAAAGAAGCCTTAACCAGCTCAGAAGGATACCCAGCAAAATGCTTGAAGTGGTCTGAAACCACTAGGGATATCCATGCAGCCTCCAGTCATTGCTGCCACAGATAGGGCTGCCATCGCTGTCTCATCAGGACACATAGTTTGCCAGATTCCAGCAATATAAATCTGTGCTCCATCCCAGAACAGAGGTAGTGCAATGTCCTCAGTATCTGGAAATCAAATATGAGCAGCCCAAGGAAAAATGTTGTGCTGTAACCATGAACACATATTAGCATGACCCTTTAATATTGTGAAGAGAGCGTCACCGCTTGCAACAAAAGTTCAAGTGTTCATTAATAGTAATACTTTGTTCACATACTATTGAGTAAAGCACACGGTTTGGTAGCGTGCCTGAAAGCTCTCTTAGGGTGCTTCCACATTGTACTTATCTTCACATTTGTGGGTCCCGTCAGGGCTTACATCCGGATTACCCCCCCACCACCACCCTTAGCAAAATGGTCAGTGCGATAGACTATAATGGTGCCGGCAGAACAAACGTGTGCTGTGCATCATTTTCAGGTGTGTATGCCTACAGGAAGTGGACACTCAGACGCAGTCTACTAGGTCCGAGGGTCCCCTACCAGTAGGCGTATACTAGGGTTGAGCGAATAGCTGTATCAGTAACCCGAATACTTGAAGCGCCCCCGATAATCAGCTGTTTGGCGCTGCAGCAGCATATGTCGCGGCTGTGTGACAGTCACAACACATGCATGGAGAGCCTGTGTGTTGTGACTGTCACACAGCCGTGACACATGCAGGTGCGGCGCCGAACAGCTGATTATCGGGAGCGCTCCAGGTATCCAGGATACAGAGGAGCTATTCGGTAAGGCTAGTTTCACACTAGCGTTCGGCTGGGCTGCGTACTTCCTCCGTCAAGCCCCGCCCACTGCCGCACCGCTTCCTTTTGGCGCCGCCTACCTCTGCATGCGTCCTGCGTACTCTATCTTTAACATTGGGTACGCAGGCCGTGCGGATGTATGCGGATGCGTCCGCATGCATCGTTTTGACACTGCGCCGACCGCAACAAAACGCAACATGTTGCGAACGACGCAAGTGGAGGCATCCGCAAACATCCGCATGGCCTGCGTACCCAATGTTAAAGATAGGGTACGCAGGTCAGACTAGCCTAAGCGCTATAGCTTTTCGGATAACCTCTTATCCAAACCTATTTGATCACCTTCATCATTGCCCATCATCTCCACCATTGCCTCCCCCCACTATCATTGCCCATCACCTCCATCATTGCCTCTCCCCACCATCATTGCACATCACCTTCATCATTGCCTCCCAAACCATCATTGCCCATCACCTCCAACATTGCCTCCCCACCATCATTGCCCATCACCTTCATCATTGCCTCCCCAACCATCATTCCCCCACCATCATTGCCCATCACCTTCATCATTGCCTCCCCCACCATCATTGCCCATCACCTTCATCATTGCCCCCCCCACCGCCATCATTGCCTATCACCTTCATAATTGCCTCCCCCACTGCGATCATTGCCCATCACTCCATCATTGCCTCCCCCACCATCATTGCCCATCACCTTCATCATTGCCTCCCCCCACCGCCAACATTGCCCATCACCTTCATCATTGCCTCCCCCCACTGCGATAATTGCCCATCACCTTCATCATTTCCTCCCCCATAGCGATCATTGCCCATCACCTCCATCATTGCCTCCTCCCACCATCATTGCCCATCACCTTCATCATTGCCTCCCCCCACTGCGATCATTGCCCATCACCTCCATCATTGCCTCCCCATCATCATTGCCCATCACTTTCATCATTGCCTCCCCACTGCGATCACTGCCCATCACCTCCATCATTGCCTCCTCTCACCATCATTGCCCATCACCTTCATCATTGCCTCCCCCCACTGCAATCATTGCCCATCACCTCCATCATTGCCCATCACCTTCATCATTGCCTCCCCCCATGGTGATCACTGCCCATCACCTCCATCATTGCCTCCTCCCATCATCATTGCCCATCACCTTCATCATTGCCTCCCCACTGCGATCATTGCCCATCACCTCCATCATTGCCTCCCCCACCATCATTGCCCATCACCTTCATCATTGCCTCCCCCCAATGCGATCATTGCCCATCACCTCCATCATTGCCTCCCCATCATCATTGCCCATCACCTTCATCATTGTCTCCCCCACTGCGATCATTGCCCATCACCTCCATCATTGCCTCCCCCACTGCCATCAGACACACACACAGCACCTCTCACCTGTCCGCAGCATCACCGACACCTGCGCTTCCTCGCCATGACACAGCCGGCAGCTGAATGATTACATCATCCAGCGGCGCTGCTCTCTGTGTCAGAGACAGGAAGTGAGGGTGCCGGGCAGGAAGGATCCTTGCAGCTCCGCTCCTGCTATTTTCTGTTGCAGGCAGCGGAGCTGCTGGGATCGCTCCCTGCCCGCCACACATGAGGGCAATCTGGCCAGGGGCTCCCGAAGCCTCGGGCCCGGAGAAACCGGCCAGATTGCCCACATTATTAGCCGCCCTGCAGGGGCCCCCTGGAGCCTCTGGGCCCCGGTGCAACCGCACCGGTTGAACCGGCGGTATGTCCGCCCATGCCTTGGCTGGTTATCAAAATGGGGCAACCCAACATAATTTTTTAAAATTATTAGGATAAACCAGGCTAAAAACACAAGTGCAAGCGCATTTACAAGCATGCGCATTTTTTAACTGCGGATTTACCACATCTAATGCAAGTCTATGGGGAAATTCTGCATAAAAAACTGAGCGTTCACGAAAATGACATGCTGCTGCTCGGAAACCCGCACAGCAGGTATTTTTACACAGTGTAAAAAAGAAGCACAGTGGGCATGAGATTTCTATTAATCGAATCCACTGTGCTTGTACTGTACAACTCAGCGCTTCGAACGCTGCAAAAATATGCTGTGTCCAGAGCGCCAGTAATGTCTTGCACGAGTATTTAAGTCAAAACAAAGTATGGAGAGAATGAAAAGATTCATATCATGTTTTTTTTTTACACATTAGAAGGCTGTCAGCCAAACAAAGCTTTGGTCGATCGTTTGTCTGAGGACCATCTCTAAAACACACAGAAGCGCTCAATTGATCTCTCCTTCAAATCACATATCCAAGCCCTCTCCACATCCTGCCGACTTCAACTCAAAAATATTTCCCGGATCCGTACATTCCTCAACCAAGAATCTGCAGAATCCATGCCCTCATCGTCTCCCGCCTCGACTACTGCAACCTCCTGCTCTGTGGCCTCCCCTCTAACACTCTCGCACCCCTCCAATCTATTCTAAACTCCGCTGCCCGAAAGACTCCAGTTCAAAACCCAAACCATGACATACAAAGCCACAACCTCAGCCCTCCATACATCTGTGAACTCGTCTCCCGATACTCACCTGCACGCAATCTCATATCCTCACAAAATCTTCTTCTCTACTCCCCTCTTCCCACACTTGCATACAAGCTTTCTCCCGTGCATCCCACCTACTTTGGAACTCTACCACAACATATCAGAGTCTCGCCTACCATGTAAACCTTCAAAAGAAACCTGAAGACCTACCTCTTCCAACAAGCCTACAACCTGCAGTAACCACAGATCCACCAAACCGCTGCACGACCAGCTCTGCCCTCACCTATTGTAACCTCACCCATCCCTTGTAGATTGTGAGCCCTCGCGGGCAGGGTCCTCTCTCCTCCTGTACCAGTCATGACCTTTGTTGTTCAAGATTACTGTACTTGTATTTTTTTTATTATGTATACCCCAAATCACAAGTAAAGCACCGTGGCGCTATAATAATTAATAATAATTGGTCGAGTACTCCTGTGTTCTCTATGAGAAAGCCGTCAAAAGACATCTCTTCCAGCGACATCACCAGAACATTGCGATCGTCAGTCCGAAATCGAGCTTACTCAATCGACATCTCCAATGTGAATCACTTGGCTGGCACCCCATTCACATTTGAGTGTTGGCAGAACTCATCAATATAGAAGGGTGCAGCAGACATTAGTCTAATGTTTATGGGGGGGGGGTTAGTTTATAAACCACAATACAAAAAATGGCGAGAATTCTCCCATATTCCATACCGCTATCAGGAGGTGCTTGTACTAAATGACATGAAAATCACATCTGAGAATATCCTATGCAATATAAGATTAGATGATGTCTCTGTGTTGTTGATCACTTTGAGATGACAGGTTCACGCTAAGGACTTCGTGAAAATACATGAAAATACCACTACAATCCTAGGAGCTACTGAGATAATACTGGTATTTCAATTCTGTCTGATCACCTGAGGTCAGATATGAAAACCTTCAATTATCTGCAGCTTCCATAACAAATACAGAAGACTATTTAGCTTTTGCAGACTAAATCACTGTTGGTTTAACTGCAAGTTATTTCCCTCCAGCTAAAACAGCGCAAGATAAGACACTGAAATAATAAGCGAGAAGCCATATGCAAAAAAAAAAAAACCAAACCGTATGACATCTTCAGCTTGAATAAGGGCTCATTCACACATCAGTGTTTCGCGTACGAGTGCGCTCCATGTTATATACGGATAGCACTTGTACCTGTGATGATCTATGGGGTTGTTCATACGTCATTGATTTTTTTTTTGCAGGCTGCTGTTGATCCGAATATTGGATCAAACTTGGCAATGCAAGTCTGTGAGTCCACGAAAAAAAATTGGACAATGCCATCCGACTGCTGACAATTTTTCAGTGGACTATTAAGTAGAAGTTGGAGACTTTTTTTTTCCCCTACATACAAGAAAAAAAAAACATGATGAAAACCGCACCAAACTGATAGAGCATGTTCTCATTTGAGAAAAAAAAACTGATTTCTAACTGAGGCTTAAAGGGGTATTCCCAATATGTAGCAGAAGTAATAATATTAATATTAGCAAATACCTCCAATTAGAAAAGTAGTATAGTTCTGATTCGCTATGTCGCTTACACCATGTGCAGGCAACTGTCACGATATGTGTGGTCGTAACCATGGTTACATAAGCTACTTCAATGACCTGCACATGGGATAAGCAAATAAAAACTATACTACATTTCCAATTGGCGGTATTTGCTGATGTTAGTTATTACACCTACTACACTGCTCAAAAAAATAAAGGGAACATTCAAATACACATCCTAGATCTGAATGAATGAAATATTCTCATTTAATACTTTGTTCTGTACAAAGTTGAATGTGCTGACAACAAAATCACACAAAAATCATCAATGGAAATCAAGTTTATTAACCAATGGAGCCCTGGATTCGGAGTCACACACAAAATTAAAGTGGAATGTAATGTCCTTAAAACAAGTCAAAATGATGCTCAGGAGTGTGTGTGGCCTCCACGTGCCTGTATGACCTCCCTACAATGCCTGGGCATGCTCCTGATGAGGCGGCGGATGGTCTCCTGGGGGATCTCCTCCCAGACCTGGACTAAAGCATTCGCCAACTCGACAGTCTGTGGTGCAGCATGACATTGGTGGATGGAGCGAGACATAACGACCCAGAAGTGCTCAATCGGATTCAGGTCTGGGGAACGGGCGGGCCAGTCCATAGCTTCAATGCCTTCATCTTGCAGGAACTGCTGACACACTCCAGCCACATGAGGTCTGGCATTGTCCTGCATTAGGAGGAACCCAGGGCCAACTGCACCAGCATATGGTCTCACAAGGGGTCTGAGGATCTCATCTCAGTACCTAATGGCAGTCAGGCTACCTCTGGTGAGCACATGGAGGGCTGTGCGGCACTCCAAAGAAATGCCACCCCACACCATTACTGATCCACTACCAAACCGGTCATGCTGAAGGATGTTGCAGGCAGCAGATCGCTCTCCACAGCGTCTCCAGACTCGGTCATGTGTGTCACATGTGCTGTGTGATCCTGCTTTCATCTGTGAAGAGCACAGGGCGCCAGTGGCGAATTTGCCAATCCTAGTGTTCTGTGGCAAATGCCAAGTGTCCTGCACAGTGTTGGACTGTGAGCACAACCCCCACCTGTGGACGTCGGGCACTCAGACCGTCCTCATGGAGTGTTGCTAACCGTTTGTGCAGACACATGCACATTTGTGGCCTGCTGGAGGTCATTTTGCAGGGCTCTGGCAGTGCTCCTCCTTGCACAAAGGCAGAGGTAGCAGCCCTGCTGCTGGATTGTTACCCTCCTCCACGTCTCCTGGTGTACTCGCCTGTCTACTGGTAGCGCCTTCAGCCACTACGCTGACAAAGGAAACCTTCTTGCCACAGCTCGCATTGATGTGCCATCCTGGATGAGCTGCACTACCTGAGCCACTTGTGTGTTGCAGAGTCAGTCTCATGCTACCACGAGTGTGAAAGCACAACCAACATTCAAAAGTGACCAAAACATCAGCCAGAAAGCATTGGTAATGAGATGTGGTCTGTGGTCCTCACATGCAGAACCACTCCTTTATTGAGTGTGTCTTGATAATTGGCTATAATTTACATCTGTTGTCTATTCCATTTGCACAACCGCATGTGAAATTGATTGTCACTTCAAAGCTTCAGCAGTCTGTCTGCACCACACATTACTGAGTTCAGATCAGGCTTCACTCTTTTATTATTATTATTATAGATTTTTATAGCGCCATTTATTCCATGGCGCTTTACATGTGAAGAGGGGCAAATATAGACAAGTACAGTACACATGAGCAATACAAGGCACACACAAGTACAGAAAGAGAGAGGACCTGCCCGCAAGGGCTCACAGTCTACAGGGATGGGTGAGGATACACTAGGAGAGGGTAGAGCTGGTCGTGCGGTGGTTCAGTAGACTGATGATCACTGCAGGCTGTAGGCTTGTCGGAAGAGGTGGGTCTTCAGGTTCTTTTTGAAGGTTTCCATGGCAGGCGCGAGTCTGATGTGTTGGGGTAGAGAGTTCCAGAGTATGGGAGAGGCAAGGGAGAAGCTTTGTATGCGGTTGTGGGAAGAAGAGATAAGAGGGGAGTAGAGGAGGAGATCTTGAGAGGATTGAAGGTTGCGTGTGGGTATGTACCGGGAGACCATGTCACAGATGTATGGGGGAGACAGATTGTGGATGGCTTTGTAGGTCATGGTTAGGGTTTTGAACTGGAGCCTCTGGACGATAGGAAGCCAATTGTTGTGAATGTGTTAGAAATGAATTCTGAGCAGAAGCTCCCTCTGGTGGTTACAAACAGTACTGAACCATTCAATGAAGATTGTGAAGATTGGCAATCAGGAGTTACAGACTGGTCTTATATAAGGGAGGTTCCCTCCCATCATGTTTGCCGGTGATCAATTGTTCTTGTCTCAACTGTGGTTCCTGATTCTCTTTGAAGCTTGCTGACTCTTGCCTGCATCTTCTGCTATCAGATAAGATATTTTCTGCTTTTATTTTTGTGCTTGCTTTTTGCATTGTTCTCTACACTTCTGTGGAGGTCAGCCAGGTCCCCTCCGGGGCTTGTGTTCCTCTCAGTTTATCTGAGCCACTGTTATTTGTTCATTTGCCTTTTCCAGTTTTTTCAGTGGCTGCAGCTTAGTTTTGTTACACCAGAGAACTAATTTAGGTGGTAGAGGTCGTGTGATCTCAGGTGTTTTTGCAATTAGTAGAGTTGGTATTTTTTGGATTGCAGTAAGTGTCCTTCCTACCCTTTTCTTTCTAGGAAGATTGGGCCCCAACGTTTGCTCATACTATTTTCTGTCTGTGTCTGTATTTCCTCTTGTCTAACCGCCATTA
>JARQOD010000001.1:820036972-820213505 GCA_033576555.1 Oophaga sylvatica | reverse complement strand
CCAGTGATTTCTCATTTTTACAACACCATTTTTTTTTAGGGACCACATCACATTTGAAGTCACTTTGAGGGGTCTATATGATAGAAAATACCCAAAAGTGACACCATTCTAAAAACTGCACCGCTCAAGGTGCTCAAAACCACATTCAAGAAGTTTATTAACCCTTCAGGTGCTTCACAGGAGCTGAAGCAATGTGGAAGTAATAAATTGACATTTAACTTTTTTTTGCAAAAGCTTTACTTCGGAACCAATTTTTTATTTTCACAAGTGTTAAAAGAAAAAATGAACCACAAAATTTGTTGTGCAATTTCTCCTGAATACGCCGATACCCCATATGTGGGGATAAACCACTTTTTGGGTGCACGGCAGAGGTCGCAAGGGAAGGAGCGCCGTTTGACTTTTTCAACTCAGAATTGGCTGGATGCCATGTCGCGTTTAGAGAGCCCCTGATGTGCCTAAACAGTGGAAACCCCCCACAAGTGACCCCATTTTGGAAACTAGACCCCTTAAGGAACTTATCTAGATGTGTGGTGAGCACTTTGAACCTCCAAGTGCTTCACACAAGTTTATAACATAGAGCCGTGAAAATAAAAAATCATATTTTTTCCACAAGAATGATCTTTTCACCCCAATTTTTATTTTCCCAAGGGTAACAAGACCCCAAAAGTTTTTGTGCAATTTGTCCTGAGCATGCCGATACCCCATATGTGGGGGTAAACCACTTTTTGGGCGCACGGCAGAGGTTGCAAGGGAAGGAGCGCCGTTTGACTTTTTCAACACAGAATTGGCTGGATGCCATGTCGCGTTTAGAGAGCCCCTGATGTGCCTAAACAGTGGAAACCCCCACAAGTGACCCCATTTTGGAAAATAGACCCCCTAAGGAACTTATCTAGATGTGTGGTGAGCTCTTTGAACCCCCAAGTGCTTCACAGAAGTTTATAACGGCCTAATGTGAAAATAAAAAATCATATTTTTTCCACAAACCTGATCGTTTAGTCCCCAATTTTTTATTTTCCCAAGGGTAACAGGAGAAATTACACCACAAAAGTTGTTGTCCAATTTGTCCTGAGTACGCTGATACCCATATATGGGGGGGACCACTGTTTGGGTGCACGGCAGGGCTTGGAAGGGAAGCAGCGCCGTTTGACTTTTTCAAACCAAAATTGGCTGGAATTGAGATTGGACACCATGTCGCGTTTGGAGAGCCCCTGATGCGCCTAAACAGTGGAAACCCCCCACAAGTAACACCATTTTGGAAACTAGACCCCCTAAGTAACTTATCTAGATCTGTGGTGAGCACTTTGAACCTCCAAGTGTTTCACAAAAGTTTATAATGCCTGGGTGTAAATAAAAAAAAACAATTTTCCACAAAAATGATTTTTTAGTCCCAAATTTTTGATTTTTCACAAGGAAATTGGACCCCAAAAGTTGTTGTCCAATTTGTCCTGAGTACGCTGATACCAAATATGTGGGGGGGGAAACTGTTTGGGCGCACGGCAGGGCTTGGAAAGGAAGTAATAACGTTTTGGAATGCAGACGTTGATGGGGGTCATGTTCCGTTTGCAGTGCCCCAGATGTGCCTAAACAGTGGAAAACCCCCACAAGTGACCCCATTTTGGAAACTAGACCCCCTATGGAACTTATCTAGATATGTGGTGAGCACTTTGCACCCCAAAGTGCTTCACAGAAATTTATAAACGCAGAGCCGTGAAAATAATTTTTTTTTTTTCCTCAAAAATGATTTTTTTAGCCAGCTATTTTTTATTTTCCCAAGGGTAACAAGAGAAATTAGAACCCCAAAATTGGTGTGCAATTTGTCCTGAGTACGCTGATACCCCATATGTTGGGGTAAACCACTGTTTGGGCGCACGGCAGGGCTCGGAAGGGAAGGAGCGCCATTTGACTTTTTGAACGCCACGTCGTGTTTGGAGACCCCCTGATGTGCCTAAATAGTGGAAACCCCTCAATTCTAGCTCCAACCCTAACCCCAACACACCCCTAACCCTAATCCCAACCCTAACCCTAATCCCAACCCTAATTGTAACCCTAACCCTAATTGTAACCCTAATTGTAACCCTAACCCTAATTCCAACCCTAACCCTAATTATAACCCTAACCCTAAGGCTGGGTTCATACTGCGTTTTATCAGCCCGTTGAACACATAGCGTTGACGGACTGGTAACGGTATAGCATAACGCAATCGCGTTATGCTATACCTGCTAGCGCAGAGGAATCAGCAGATGTTTCATCTGCGCTAGCGGTGACGGAGCCCAGACGCTGCAGCCCGCGTCCGAGGCTCCGTCACTGAATGACGGCACGTTGCGAATGCATGCCGCTTTACGGCATGCGTCGAGATGCGCCCTCAAATGGGGGTGAGTGGCAGCGTTAACGGACTGCGTTACACCTCGTTATACCGCGGTGTAACGCAGTCCGTCTAACGGACTGCCATAATGCAGTATGAACCCAACCTAACGCTAACCCTAATGCTAACCCTAACCCTAATTGTAACCCTAACCCTAATTATAACCCTAACCCTAACCCTAATGAAAAAATAAAAATAAATAAAATTTCTTTATTTTATTATATGTCCCTAACTAAGGGGGTGATAAAGGGGGGGTTTATGTACTTGTTTTTTTTATTTTGATCACTGTGATAGTTTATCACAGTGATCAAAATGTACTTTTACAGAATGAATGAATCATTCTTTTTTTGAATTTGCCGCCAGGCAGAGTCGGCGGGCGCACTGCGCATGTGCCTGCCATTTTTTTTTACAGGTGAAGACGCTGGAGGATCGGACCACAGGGGGCGCTGCAGGAGCCAGGAGGGGACACGGGGAAGAGCCCTAGGTACCGGGGGAGGGGATCGGGGACCCTATTTCTCTCCCCTCTGATGTGCGATCACATCAGAGGGGAGAGAAATTTACAGGCAGGATCACTTTTTTTTTTTTCTTTTGCGATTGCCGGTATAAGGTTAATACCGGCGATAGCAAAAGCGGCGGGGCTGGGGGGGACCATGATTATGTTCTCTGGGGTCTCGGCTACCCCTGGTAGCCGAGACCTCGGAGAAAATCCGGCTTGGCGGGCGCACTATGCACTGCGAATGCGCCCGCCATTTTCTTTACCGGAAAAAGACGCCGGAAGATCTGGGAGGCACAGGAGGCCTGGGGGGACACCGGGAGGCACGGGGGGCTGATCGGGGACCCCATTTCTCTCCCCTCTGATGTGCGATCACATCAGAGGAGAGAGAAATTACAAGGAAAATAGCTTTTTTTTTGCGATCGCCGTTATAGGGTTAATAACGGCGATCGCAAAAGCGGTGTCGGTAAAAACCGACCCGAATCATGTTCTCTGTAGCCGAGACCCCGGAGAAAATCCGACTCTGGGGGGCGCTATAGGCTTTTTCCACAGCGCCGTTAATTAACGGCGCTGTGGTTTAAGTACCCTTAATGACCGCCGTTAAAAGGCGTATCGGCGGTCGTTAAGGGGTTAAATACTACATAGTGATTGTACTATGAGGGCCCAAACAACCTCTGTGGCTGGTGCCACACAGCACCTGGCCCAGTCCCGGAGAATCCTTTTTTCTCTGGTATTACAGCAGTGTCATTTACTGCGCTGTGACATCCGACCGTAACGTGTACACCAACACCACAAACACACGTTACTCTTTGTGTAGGCCACACTAGATTCAAATAAAGTGTAACAGACACACCATCATACAGTGCCATTAGTGTTTCTTATACCTGTTTGTAGTCCTACAGGAATAAGCACACTAATCCCTAATAATTACTTTCTTGCCGTTCTGAATCCATCAATAGAGATGAAGGCAGGGAGTAAGGGACGTCCCCGTAGCGGCCGCGGAAGAGGTGCATCAGCAGCTAGACATGGTGCACATCCAGAGCAAGCAGTAGGCCCAAGTCACTCAGCACCTACTTTCACCCGGCAGCAGTCATTTATGCGCAGCTTGTTAGGAGCACAGGGCCATAGGCTGATAAGAGAGGATCAAGTAGAAACTGTTGTTGGTTGGATGGCAGCTGAGGCATCCACCTCAATGAGCGCAGCATCCTCCCAGGACCTCTCCACCACATCGGGTCAGGCCACTGAAGAGCAGCACCCATCTGCTTCTTCACCGCCCACTAAATTGCCCATTCATTCAGAGGTCCAGGAGCCAACCTTAATCCTCTTCTCAGAATCTGTTGGCTTGGAATCTGTGTGCCAGCCAGACAGCATTCCTACAGCTGAAGAAGAGGTAGTGTGCACAGATGCGCAACCACTGTGTGCGTCTGAGGAAGAAGTGGAGGGTGGGCCAGTGCCCACAGTGACCAGACCCCAGTCAGCAGATGATGATGAAACTCAGCTGCCAGTTTCTGCTGATGAAAGTGTATTAGATGACGAGGTCCTTGACCCATCATGGCATGCTGAGGGGCAGCAAGCAAGTAGGGATAGCTCAAAGGAAGAGCTTGCAGGTGTGGCGCAGCGTGGCCATCCACATGGGAGAGGAAGAGGGAAAAATTGGTTGTCTGCTCCCTCAACTTCAGCACCCGTTAGGAGCAGGGCTCTTTTAATGCGCAAAAGGGGTGCGCCCAAGAGTTGTGGTGCATGGGCCTTTTTCGACCAAGTTGCCGATGACGTTAGAGTAGTCAGATGCAAGCTTTGTCGACAAACTGTGCGGAGAGGGAAGAACGTCAGCAACCTTAATACCACCAATATGTTGATGCATGTCAGGAAGAGGCACCCTGTGGAGTGGCAGCATCACACCCAAGATGATTCGCCACCTGCAGCAGGTCCCCCACCTTCCATCTCTTCAGCCACAGCGGCCACCTCTTTCTCCAGCTCGCAAACAGCTGCTTCCGGTTCCTCGCCAGAATGCCAGGGTGCATCTGCAGGCAGTGTTGTACGGCGGCACACTGTCTGTACTTCGTCAGCATCCCAATCGCTGGCATCCTCACACTCCCAATCCAGTGTGCAGCCATCTGTCACACAGGTGTGAGAGAAAAGGCGCCCGTACTCGGCAAACCACCCACGAGCACAGGGCATGAATTCTCGCATTGGCAAACTGCTTGCAGTGGAAATGCTACCATTCTGGCTGGTGAGCAAGCCAGCCTTTATTGATATGTTGGGGTTTGCAATCCCACAATACAGCGTTCCCAGCCGCTTCTACTCCAGCAGGCAAGCCGTCCCTGCCCTGCAACAGCATGTGGAGTGTAAAATTAAGCATGCGCTACAAAATGCAGTTAGTAGCAAGGTCCACCTGACCACCGACGCGTGGACCAGTCAGCATGGCCAGGGACGCTACATTTCCATCACCCCCCATTGGGTAAATGTAGTTGAGCCTGGAACTGAAGTAGACAGTGCAAGTGCGCGGGTCCTGCCAACTCCACGGATTGCAGGCCTCTCCTCTGTACAAATTGACTCCTCCTCATACTCCTCGTCAGACTCGCCTGCACCCAGACGTACCACAACTGATTTCAGCACTGCATTGGCCAAACATCAACAGGCCGTGTTGAAATTGGTTTATCTGGGTAATGTTAGCCACACCACAACCGAGCTGTGGAACATGCTCAAGGAGCAGAGCGACATGTGGCTTGCACCGCTCAACCTCCAGCCAGGTATGGTGGTGTGTGACAACGGCCGAAACCTGGTCACGGCTCTGGGCCTAGGTGGTCTGACTCACATTCCATGCCTTGCCCATGTCCTAAACTTGGTGGTGCAGAGTTTCCTTAAGAACTATCCTGACCTTGAGGAGCTGCTGCACAAAGTCAGATACGAGTGCTCTCATTTGCGGCGTTCAAGCATGGCTGCATCGCGCCTTTCAGCCATGCAGCGCAGATTGGGCCTGCCTGAGTACCGCATCATTGTTGACCTCCCCACCCGGTGGAATTCGACTTTGCATATGCTGCGGAGGTTGTGTGAGCAGCAACCTGCAATTATGGAGTTGCAGCTGCAGCAGGTGCAAAGTAGGCGACACACATCTCAGCCCTCCCACTTTCCAACCACAGAGTGGGCATCCATGAAGGACATATGCACCATTTTGAAGTGCTTCGAGAACTCCACTTTGATGGTGAGCGCAGATGCTGCCCTACTCAGCCTGACTATTCCCCTTATATGCCTTGTAGAATCATCACTTAAAGGACTAAGGGATGAGGTTTCTCAGGAGGAGGAGGAGTATGATGAGACACTTGCACCAACCAGGCAATCTTCATCGGCCCGGTTGGTACAAAGCTCTGTGGGTGCCTCACAAAGGTCCAGGCAGGACACAGCAAGCGAGGAGGATGAGGAGGACTATGAGGATGAGCTAGAGGAGGAAAGTACACAGCGCTCTACTAGTAGTCACCAGATAGAGGGTGGATGGGGTGATGCAGAGCAGTCAGCACACATTCCTCCAGCTGGTGACAGCGATGCATGGCCAGTTGGCAGCCTTCAGCACATGAGTGACTTCATGCTGCAGTGTCTGAGAAAAGACCCACGCGTGGCTCGTATTCTCCACACAAATGACTACTGGGTGGCCACTCTCTTAGATCCACGTTACCGGGACAGCCTTGAAAGCCTAATTACACCGTTGAACCGGTCGCGTAAAATGCAGGAGTACCAAGACGCACTGGTTAATTCACTCATGTACTCTTTTCCACCGCATAGCAGTGATGCGCGTGCACTAGCAGGCACCTCAGTGCGTCCTGGGCCCAGCGGAATCCGTTCAGAAGCCGGTAGAAGAAGCAGTACATCTGCTACTGACAGGTTCAGTATACCCAACCTGTTCCAACGGTTTCTGAACCCGCAAACAGTTCGGGCACCATCAGCACAGACAGTGCAACGCACTAGGAGGCAACGTTACCGTGACATGGTGGCACAATACCTCTTCACCCCTGTCAGTGGGCTTCAGGATGGATCTGCCCCCTTCAAGTTTTGGGTCTCCAAGTTGAATACATGGCCCAAGCTTAGCCAGTATGCCTTGGAGGTCCTGGCTTGTCCTGGTGCCAGTGTGATTTCTGAATGCGTCTTTAGTGCAGCTGGCAATGTACTAACAGACCAATGTACCAGACTATCCGCTGCAAATGTGGACCGGCTTACATTCCTAAAAATGAACCAGGCCTGGATTTCTGGTGACTTTTGCTGCCCTGGGCCACAGTACACAGGTTACATGCATGGTTGGTAGCAGTATGCATGCTCTGTCATGTCCTATGTTGCACACAGCGTCATCTGTTATGCCCATGCTCTGGCCTCTACTACCAACATCTAGCACCTGGTTCTGTGACTGACTCTTTCACCTCATACTGTTTTCCATTGGCTCTAGTACCGCCAGCTAGTGCCCATTTCTGTGACTGCCACTTTCACAGCATGCCGTGTTTCTGGGCTCTAGTACCGGCAGCTAGTGCCCATTTCCGTGACTGCCACTTTCACAGCATGCTGTGTTTATGGGCAACAGTACCGCCAGCTGTACCTCGTTAGACCAAAGTGGAAAAAAAGGACGACAGATGCCAAACACCTATAGGCAGAAGCACAAGAGGCGGGACCCAGCCACGCCGCTGTTTCGTGGCAGTGAAGTGCGGACACAGGTGCCTCCCCCAAAGGGTAACCTGAGTTCCAGCATCGCCAGCTGGTTCTCGGGAGTGCCCAAGGGCACGGGTACCTCCTGCTCCAAACCGTGTTTCGACAACGCTCGCTCTAACCCTTACCCTACTAACCATAAACCCTAACCCTACCCCAACTAATCCTAACCCAAAGAAAAAACACCGCTGTTAAGAAGATGGCGACCAGTTTTCCTGCTAGTTTTCGTTCTGTGCATTTTTCTAGCGATTTTTTTTGCTCCTCTGACTCTGCAAACTCCCTCCCCATTATCCTGAGGTGTTTCCCCTCCATTTTATCCATTATATAGCACTGTAGTGGTCATTTTGTAATTCCGATTTTTTTCTCCAATTGACTTGCATTGATATCAGAAATCGGAAATTCCGATATCCGATATTTTTCCAATATCGGAAATCGGAATTCCGATACGATATCGGGCAATATCGCTCATCCCTACGATCGCACTTTGTAGCGCATATATTGCATAGCACAAGTCTGCCAAGACTTTAGTCTGCAGTGTGTATTTCATAAGTGTGAGATATGAATTAAGCCAGAATTGAACCAGAAGGGAACAGAAGGTAACTGGATAACGTCATTGTAAACAATGTTTCTGTTCACTTTCACTCTCACCCCTATAATCCTTCACTTTCTGCTAACCCCCCTAATCCCTACACCAAGTAAAGAACTGTTCATCTCTTCTTCAATCCTCCCCAACCATCTCACCTCTTCCTCAGATCTGTTTCTCAACATTCAACCTCTGTCTCCAAACACAGACAGCCCCTTCATGCCCTCTCCTGCTCCCACCTGCTAACACTCTCTCTGCTCCTCCTCACTGCCGGTGATATCTCTCCAAATCCTGGTCCTCCTCACCACATTCCCACAGTCATTTCTACCTCCCATCCACGCTCTGTCACACATTTCCATAACCTCTCCAACCTTATACCCATTCGTCCAGCCCCAGCTTCCCCAGTCCCACTAACAGGAGCTCTGTAGAACGCTCGCTCTGTCTGCAATAAATTTTCCTTCATCCATGATCTTTTTATTACTAAAACTTTCCTTCCTCGCCATCACGGAAACCTGGCTCACCCCCCTCTGACACAGCCTCTCCTGCTGCACTCTCGTATGGTGGATTCCACCTTTCCCACACCCCCTGCCCCAGCAGCAAGCATGGTGCAGGAGTTGGTTTTCTTCTGTCAGATAACTGCTCCTTCACCCCAATCCCACTGCCACCCTCTGTTACCCTCCCTTCCTTTGAGGTACACTCTGTGCGCATCTACTCCCCTCCAACCTTCAACTAGCTGTCATTTACCGCCCCCAGGGCCTGCCACCACCTTCTTCGACCACTTCACCACCTGGCTACTTCATTTCGTTTCCACTGACATCCCCTCTATCATCTTGGGCGACTTCAACATCCCCATCGACACTTCCCTCTCAGCTGCCACTAAACTTCTATCTCTCACTTCCTCCTTCAGTCTCACTCAATGGTCTTCTGCAGCCACTCACAAAGATGGCCACACACTGGACCTCATCTTTACCCGCCTCTGCTCCCTATCTAACCTCTCTAACTCACCTCTTCCTCTTTCTGACCACAACCTACTTACATTCTCTTCCCTCTCCTCTCCAGGTCCACAATCCCCACCCCACAAACTTGCACACCCTCGCAGAAATCTTAAACATCTCGATCTACACTCACTGTCTGAATCCCTCCTCCCTCTTACAGACAGAAGTTCCCTACACAATGCGGATACCGCTGCTGCTCTATATAACACCACAATAGCTGCAGCTCTGGAAACGGTCGCCCCTCTCACACATACCAAAGCTCGCAAAATCAACAGACAGCCCTGGTACACCAGCCTGACCAAAGAACTGAGGCGAGCTTCCAGGGCTGCTGAGCGGAGATGGAAAAGATCCCACTCCAATGAGGACTTCATCACATTCAAACAGTCCTTCACTACTTTCAAGACCACACTCGCTGCAGCGAAACAAACCTACTTCTCATCTCTCATATCCTCTCTGTCTCACAACCCTAAACAGTTATTCAACACCTTCAATTCTCTCCTCTGCCCCCCAGCACCTCCTCCCCCCCCCTCATCTCAGCTGAAGACTTTGCCTCATTTTTCAAGGAGAAGATTGATAACATCAGACACTGTTTTGGTCAACAACCCCCAGAGCCCTTCCTCCTAACTGCCCTGCCCTCCTCCTCCAAAACCAACTTCTCCACCATTACAGAAGACCGACTCTCCACTCTACTCTCAAGATCACATCTCACTACCTGTGCACTTGACCCAATCCCATCCCACTTCATCCCAAACCTTACCACAGTCTTCATTCCAACCCTAACCCATCTTTTCAACCTATCACTAACAACTGGTGTTTTCCCCTCAAGCTTTAAACATGCCTCAATCACACCTATCCTCAAAAAGCCCTCGCTTGACCCATCCTCTGTATTTAGCTATCGCCCTATATCACTACTTCCCTATGCCTCAAAACTACTGGAACAACAATTCCATCTTGAACTGTCCTCCCACCATTCTTCTAGCTCCCTCCTCGACCACTTACAATCTGGCTTCCGGCCACACCACTCCACTGAAACTGCCCTAACTAAGATCACCAATGACCTATTAACTGCCAAGGCCAAGCAACACTACTCTGTCCCCCTCCTCCTGTACCTGTCCTCTGCCTTTGACACAGTGGACCATTCCCTATTACTACAGACCCTCTCATCTCTTGGTATCACAGACTTGGCCCTATCTTGGATCGTGTCATACCTAACAGGCCGGACAATCAGCGTCTACCACTCGCACACCACCTCCTCACCACGCCCCCTAACCGTCGGTGTCCCGCAAGGTTCAGTCCTAGGGCCCCTGCTCTTCTCCATTTACACCTTCGGCCTCGGACAGCTCATAGAATCTCACGGCTTTGAATATCACCTCTATGCTGATGACACACAGATCTACATCTCTGGACCAGATATCACCTCCCTACTAAACAGAATCCCTCAATGTCTGTCCGCTATTTCATCCTTCTTCTCCGCTAGATTCCTAAAACTTAATATGGACAAAACAGAATTTATCATCTTTCCCCCATTTCACACACCCCCTTCAATGGACCTATCAATTAATGTAAACAACTGCCCACTCTCTCCTGTTGTGTTTTGGTAGCTGAGGAAAATAAGCAAAAACGGCAATACATCAGAGAGGCTGGAACCTATTGAATTGCAGTAACCTGAACTAACCACACAACTAGAGGTAGCCGTGGAGCGTTCCTACGTTGATACTAGACGCCTCGTCACAGCCTGAGAGATAACTACACCTAAAGGCAGAAAGATGAAAGCTATCTGCCCCGGAGCAGATCCCCAAAGAAAATAGGAAGCCCCCAAACATGTAATGGCGGTTAGACAAGAAGAAGCACGGACACAGACAGAAAATAGAATGAGCAAATGCTGGGCCCAATCTGTCTAGACAGAAAAGTACAGGAAAGGATACTCACTGCAATCCAAAAAAACCCTAAAAAATACCAACTCTTCTGATTGCAAAAAACACCTGAGATCACACGATCTCTACCACCTAAATCAGATCTCTGGTGTAACAAAACTAAGCCGTAGCCACTGAAAAAACAGGAAAAAGCAAATGAACAAATAACAGTGGCTTCAGATAAACTGAGAGGAGCACAAGCCCCCGGAGGGGACCTGGCTGACCTCCACAGAAGTGCAGGGAACAATGCAAAAAGCAAGCACAAAAATAAAAGCAGAAAATATCTTATCTGATAGCAGAAGATGCAGGCAAGACTCAGCAAACTTCCAAATGAACCAGGAACCACAACTGAGACAAGAACAATTGATCACCGGCAACCATCATGGGAGGGATCCTCCCTTATATCAGACCAGTCAGTGAGCCCAGATTGCCATTCCTCGCTGAAAGGTTCAGTACTGTCTGTAACCACCAGAGGGAGCCTCTGCTCAGAAACCATCTCTAGCACATTCATAACAGTACCCCCCCCTTGAGGAGGGGTCACCGAACCCTCACTTGTGCAACCAGGCCGATCAGGATGAGCTCGGTGATAGGCACGGATCAGTCTCCTAGCATGGATGTCCGAAGCAAACACCCAAGAATTGTCCTACTGACCATAACCTCTCCACTTAACCAAATACTGGAGTTTCTGTCTAGAAAAACGAGAATCCAATATTTTCTCAACCACATATTCCAGATTGCCCTCAACCAAAACAGGGTCAGGAGGCACAGCCATAGGAACCACTGGCTCGACAAACCTCTTCAATAAGGACTTGTGGAACATGTTATGGATCTTAAATGTCCCTGGAAGAAGCAAATGAAAGGAAACAGGATTAAGAATCTCCATGATCTTATAAGGTCCAATGAACCTTGGCTTAAACTTTGGAGATTCAACCCTCATAGGGATATTTCTTGAGGACAACCAAACCAAGTCCCCCCTTTAAACCGAGGACCATCAGTCCTATGCCGGTTGGCAAACCGTTGGGCCTTCTCCTGAGAGAGAGACAACCTCTCCACTACCTGGTCCCAAATCTGCTGCATTCGCTCCACAACAGAGTCAACACCCGGACAGACAGAAGCCTCCGCCTGTCCTGAAGAAAATCGAGGGTGAAACCCAAAATTGCAGAAAAATGGAGACATCAAGGTGGCAGAGCTAGCCCTATTATTAAGAGCAAACTTAGCCAAAGGCAAAAAAGAGACCCAGTCATCTTGATCAGCAGACACAAAACATCTCAAATAAGTCTCCAAGGTCTGGTTTGTTCTCTCGGTTTGTCCATTGGTCTGAGGATGAAAAGCAGAGGAGAAAGATAATTGAACACCAAGTTTAGAACAAAATGTCCTCCAAAATGTGGAAACAAACTGGACTCCTCTGTCAGACACAATGTTCTCCGGAATGCCATGTAACCGAACCACGTGCTGAAGGAACAAAGGCACCAATTCGGAGGAGGAAGGTAACTTAGGTAATGGCACAAGATGTATCATCTTGGAAAACCTATCACAGATTACCCAGATAACGGACATTCTCTGAGAAACAGGGAGGTCGGAAATAAAATCCATAGAGATATGGGTCCATGGCCTCTTGGGCACAGGAAATGGCATTAACAAACCACTAGAGCGAGAGCAAGGCTTGCAGCGAGAGCAAGTCCCACAGGACTGCACAAATTCCCTGACGTCACGAGACAAAGTAGGCCACCAAAAGGACCGACTCACCAAGTCTCTGGTACCAAAAATCCCGAGATGACAGGCCAACGCGGAACAATGAATCTCAGACATCACACTCTTCTTCCACTGGTCTGGGACAAACAATTTCCCAATAGGGCAGCGCTCAGATTTATCCTCCTGACACCCTTCCAGAGCCAGTCTCAAATTGGGCGAGATGGCGGAAAGAACTACACCCTCTTTCAAAATAACAGTAGGATCAGATAACTCAGGAGAGTCCGCAAAGAAACTCCTTGAGAGGGCATCTGCCTTAACATTCTTAGTGCCAGGAAGAAAAGAAACCACAAAATTAAAATGTGTGAAAAACAAGGCCCACCTGGCCTGTCTAGGATTAAGTCGCTTGGCTGATTCGAGATAAACCAGATTCTTATGGTCCGTGAGGACCACCACCTGATGTTTGGCTCCTTCCAGCCAATGTCTCCACTCTTCAAAGGCCCACTTCATGGCCAATAACTCCCGATTACCCACGTCATAATTACGTTCAGTTGGAGAAAATTTTCGAGAAAAAAAAACACAAGGTTACTCTTAGAGGTCTCAGGATCTCTTTGGGACAAAACGGCACCTGCCCCAATTTCAGAGGCATCAGCCTCCACCTGAAACGGTAGAGAAACATCAGGCTGCCGTAGAACAGGAGCAGAAGTGAATCTCTGCTTAAGTTCCTGAAACGCAGAGACTGCCTCAGGAGGCCAATTCACCACATCAGAACCCTTTTTGGTCAAATCAGTCAATGGTTTAACAATACCGGAGAAATTACCAATAAATTTACGATAAAAATTGGCAAAACCCAAAAATCTCTGAAGAGCCTTTAATGAAGTAGGTTGGACCCAATCACAGATGGCCTGAACCTTGACAGGGTCCATTTCAATAACAGACGGAGACAAAATGAATCCCAGAAATGAGACCTTCTGTACGCCAAAAAGACACTTTGATCCCTTCACATACAGTGCATTTTCTCTCAAAATCTGGAACACAGTCCGAACATGTTTCACATGAGAGTCCCAGTCATTGGAAAAAATCAAGATATCATCCAAATAAACAATCAGAAATTTATCCACAAAATCCCTGAAAATATCATTCATGAAGGATTGGAAGACGGAAGGAGCATTAGTGAGCCCAAAGGGCATCACTAGGTACTCAAAATGCCCCTCTGCGGTATTAAACGCCGTCTTCCATTCATCCCCGTGCTTAATGCGAATAAGGTTATACGCCCCCCTGAGGTCAAGCTTGGTAAACCAACTAGCACTTTTCACCCTGGACAACAGGTCAGAAATCAAGGGTAACGGATATTGATACTTCACAGTGATCTTATTCAAGAGACGATAATCAATACACGACCTCAATGAACCATCCTTTTTGGCCACAAAGAAAAAACCGGCACCCAAGGGTGAAGAGGATGGTCTGATATGACCCTTCTCCAATGACTCCTTGATATAAGATCGCATAGCATCGTGTTCAGGTACAGACAAGTTAAAAAGGCGACCTTTAGGAAATTTACCACCAGGCACTAATTCAATAGCGCAATCATAGCTCCTGTGAGGGGGCAAGGATGCAGATTTACTTTCACTAAATACATCCGAAAAATCAGTCAAAAAGTCAGGAACATCCTGAGACTGGGGAGAGGTAGAAAAAAACAGGAGTGTCGGCATTAACACATTGGCAGCCCCAACTGGTCACAGACACAGATTTCCAATCCAAAACAGGATTATGAGACTGTAACCAAGGGAAACCTAGTACAATAATGTCATGCAGATTATACAGCACCAGAAATTTGCAACTCTCCAGATGATTTGGTTCAACCCTCATTATCACCTGAGTAGAAAACTGGGGTTTATTCCCCGCCAAAGGGGTAGAATCAATGCCCAGTAGGGGAATTAGATTTCCGCAGGGGTATCATGGGAAACCCACAACGTTTGGCAAAGTTAAAATCCATCAGGTTAATAGCTGCTCCTGAATCAACAAAAGCCTGAGCAGAAAATGTGGACAGGGAGCAAATTAGGGTAACAGTCAACAGAAATTTATTCTGAACACTACCCAAGACAACTGAGCGTGCAAAACATCTTCCCCGCTTAGGGCAGACTGAAATAGCATGAGAGGCGTCACCACAGTAGAAACATAACCCATTGTGCTTTCGAAACTCATGACGCTGTGCCCCAGAAGTCACTCTATCACACTGCATGGGCTCAGAAGCTGGCTCACAAGGCAACACTTTCTCACGCATACCTCTGCGCTCACGCAAACGTCTGTCAATTTGAATAGCCAATGACATAGAATCATTGAGACCAGAGGGAGCAGGGAATCCCACCATAACATCCTTTACATTCTCTGACAGCCCCTTCCGAAAAAGGGCTGCCAAAGCATCATCATTCCATTTGGTCAGGACTGCCCACTTTCAGAATTTCTGACAGTACAACTCAGCGTCTTCAAGACCCTGATTTAATGCCAACAAGGTTTTTTCAGCTTGATCAGTGACATTAGGTTCATCGTACAATAATCCCAGAGCCAGAAAAAATACATCAATCTCATTCAAAACAGGATCCCCAGGTGTCAGGGAAAAAGTCCAATCCTGAGGGTCGCCGCGCAGGAGAGAGATGACAATTTGAACCTGCTGTGCTGCGTTCCCTGAGGACTTAGGCTTTAAGGCAAAAAACAACTTACAGTTATTTTTGAAATTCAGAAATTTAGCCCGATCCCCCAAAAACAAATCTGGCATGGGAATCCTAGGTTCCACAACCGGCAACCTAGCAAGATAGGTAGCAATACTCCGAACCTCAGTGGCAAGCTGATCCACACGGCCAGACAACTGTGCACGCTCCATTGAGAGAAAAAAAAATCCTCCTCAGCACCCAGAGAAAAAGAGGGAAAAAATGCAACAAACAGGAAAAAAAAAATCTCTGACAACTCTGACAACTTTTTTTTTTCTCTTTCCACACTATTTTTCCCTTCTGTGAGTACCATATAATTTTCAGTTTGGGCCAGTGATACTGTTGTGTTTTGGTAGCTGAGGAGAATAAGCAAAAACGGCAATACACCAAAGAGGCTGGAACCTATTGGATTGCAGTAACCTGAACTAACCACACAACTAGAGGTAGCCGTAGAGCGCTCCTACGTTGATCCTAGATGCCTCGTCACAGCCTGAGAGATAACTACACCTAAAGGCAGAAAGATGAAAGCTATCTGCCCCGGAGCAGATCCCCAATGAAAATAGGAAGCCCCCAAACATGTAATGGCGGTTAGACAAGAAGAAGCACGGACACAGACAGAAAATAGAATGAGCAAACACCGGGGCCCAATCTGTCTAGACTGAAAAGTACAGGAAAGGATACTCACTGCAATCCAAAAAAAACCCTAAAAAATACCAACTCTTCTGATTGCAAAAACACCTGAGATCACACGATCTCTACCACCTAAATCAGATCTCTGGTGTAACAAAACTAAGCCGCAGCCACTGAAAAAACAGGAAAAAGCAAATGAACAAATAACAGTGGCTTCAGATAAACTGAGAGGAGCACAAGCCCCCGGAGGGGACCTGGCTGATCTCCACAGAAGTGCAAGAAACAATGCAAAAAGCAAGCACAAAAATAAAAGCAGAAAATATCTTATCTGATAGCAGAAGATGCAGGCAAGACTCAGCAAACTTCCAAATGAACCAGGAACCACAACTGAGACAAGAACAATTGATCACCGGCAACCATCATGGGAGGGAACCTCCCTTATATCAGACCAGTCAGTGATCCCAGATTGCCATTCCTCGCTGAAAGGTTCAGTACTGTCTGTAACCACCAGAGGGAGCCTCTGCTCAGAAATCATCTCTAGCACATTCATAACACTCTCCAGTCCCACAAGCTCGCTGCCTCGGGGTTATCCTTGACACTGATCTCTCTTTTAAACCACATATCCAAGCCCTTTCCACCTTCTGCCGACTTCAACTCAAAAATATCTCACGGATCCGCACATTCCTCAACCAAGAATCTGCAAAAACCCTAGTCCATGCCCTCATCATCTCCCGCCTCGACTACTGCAACTCCTGCTCTGTGGCTTCCCCTCTAACACTTTTGCAACCCTCCAATCTATTCTAAACTCTGCTGCCCGACTAATCCACCTGTCCCCCCGCTATTCCCCGGCCTCTCCCCTCTGTCAATCCCTGCACTGGCTCCCCATTACACAAAGACTCCAGTTCGAAACCCTAATCATGACATACAAAACTATTCACAACTTGTCTTCTCCATACATCTGTGACCTCGTCTCCCGGTACTTACTTGCACACAACCTCCGATCCTCACAGGATCTCCTCCTTTCCTCCCCTCATCTCTCTTGCCACAATCGCATACAAGATTTCTCCCACGCATCCCCCCTACTCTGGAACTCTCTACCACAGCATATCAGACTCTCACCTACCATGAAAACCTTCAAAAAGAACCTCAAGACCTACCTCTTCTGACAAGCCTACAACCTGCAGTAACCACCGATCCACCAAACCGCTGCATGACCAGCTCTACCCTCACCTACTGTATCCTCACCCATCACTTGAAGATTGTGAGCCCTCGCGGGCAGTGTCCTCTCTCCTCCTGTACCAGTCATAACTTGTATTGTCTAAGATTGCTGTACTTGTATTTATTATGTATACCCCACCTCACATGTAAAGCGCCATGGAATAAATGGCGCTATAATAATAAATAATAATAATAATAAAGTGCTGCGCTTGTCAATCACCAGCGCTCACATTAAGAATTAATAGCCCAGTAGTTTGTTCGCATGATCGACCTCTGATCCATTCAACTGGGGCTCCTGATTCTCGGAATCGGTGGAGACCACGGCAGTTGGACCTACAGCTTTAAAAATTATTTTCTATCCTGTGGATAGGGATAACTTTTAAACTTGAGAACTCCCTTTTAAAGTCAACCTGTCGTAAAATAATGCTATTAATCTGCAGATATGGGGTTAAACCACAGGATAACAGTGGCAGCACTGAGAAGCCCCTCTGCTGGGAGGAAACTAACTTTATTCCCAGCTCTATTGCTGAGTAGAGATGAGCGGTGTTCGACTAGAACTGTTCGCCAATCTCAAATTCGAGCTGTTTTGGGGGGTGTTCGAGCCGTTTGACGAACCCGAACGATTTGGAAAAAATCCGGCTGTTCGAGGTTATGTTCGATACTGTTCGTGCACCTAAATCATGACTGGATTTTTTCCTAAAATCATTTTTGATCGCTGGTCTCCCGCTGGCCAGCACGCATCGCTGTGTGTGGCAGGCAGGAGACCTGCGATCAGCTGGTAACCAAGGTACACGTCGGGTTTCCAGGCGCGGGGCTATGCTTGGAAACCCGATATGTACCTTGGATACCAGCGCGCTGCTGCAGGGGAGCTGGTAGCCAAGATGCACCGCGCAGCGCCTGGAAACCCGACGTGTACCTTGGTTACCAGCTCCCTGCATCAGCGCGCTGGTATGCAAGGTATACAGTCGGTAACTAAGCGATGTGTGTCGCTTGTTACCGGCGTACTCGCTGTCCTGATCGCTGCTGAGATCTGCCTGTTTGGCAGCTCAGCAGCGATCACATAGCGACGCAGCAACAATCCTTATCTGGTTGCATCGCCAGCGGGATCGCTGTAGCGTCGCTATGTGAGATTGTGTGCCGGGGTCTGCGTGATCGGTGTATGTGCGGGATCGGTGTATGTGCGGGGCTGTGTGCGTGATCTGTGTATGTGCGGCGTGTGCGGGGCTGTGTGTGTGTCTCTGTGTATGCAAAAAAAGAATGGATTTACCTGTGGCAAAACACTTTTGTATGCCCGGTCATAGCATAATGGATATGGAATTACTGGTATTAAAATCTAACTTCAAATCTGAGAAAGATAGAAAGGTTTGGGAATACAAACTTATGATGACCTTTGACACTCTTAGTGCTGGAATGAACGTGTCACATGGATTCATGTCATTCTATATCAATTAAGGAATCTGCGTCTCTGACCTTCTAGGGGCATCAAAACACAACACCAGACCCCAATCAGAGGATAATAAAACTCTCTCCTTATCTATGATCTGTTCCAATATTTATGTTCATTCCTCTGCCATAATGACAGTTCTGCTTCATGTCACTTGTCTTACCTATTGCATTATTCCTGTGTCCTCTTGTGTATAAATATGTGATTCTTCAGTTTTTGTTTTAGTCTACGCCTGATGAAGAGACCGGAGTAGTCTCGAAAGCTTGCAATTTGTTACCATCTTTTCAGTTAGCCATTAAAAGGTATCAACCACTGAGGACTCTCAAGTCTAAATATTTTTCTATCTACTGGCTAACACGGTACGAAGATACACATCTTTCCTATATCTGTGTATGCAGGCATCGTCGGATGGGACTACAAGTCCCATCCGGCTATGCCTGCTACAGTGACAGTGACTGACACATTAGCCAATGATGGGACAGTAGTAGTCCCATCATCCGGCTAATGTGCTGAATGTAAAAAAAACATTCATTACATACAACATATAACATACAATGACATACAGAACATACAATGACATACAGAACATACAATGACATACAACACATAACATTGAGCACATACTCACCTATTCCCCGACGCTATCCATCTGTGTACAGCTCTGCCGCCGGGAGAGAATGAGGTCGCTTCCGTTCATTCTCTCACTGCAATGCTGGGTGAGAAAATTCCCACGCAGCATTGCCATAAAGTGAGACTCTGAACTCAGGTAACCTCAGGGATGCACTGCAGGAGCCATTGTCTCCTGTCAGTGTATCACTGGGAGGCCCTACAGAACAGTGGCATCACCTGATGTCACTGTTCTATAGGGGAGACCGTCGTGGGACATTCATTATTAATTGGACTGCGTCGGACAGGGAGTATACGGTTGTTTTATTTTTCTACGCTTTTTACAGGAGATCGAGGGCGTCGCTTGGATCTGAGCGTATAATAAAGAGTAATGAAAACTTGTTTTATTTCATTAAAATAATTTATTCTTGTGTGTTTTTTTTAACCCTTTATTAATATAAGATTAATAATGGATAGGCGTCTTATTGACGCCTCTCTATTATTAACCGGGCTTAATATCACCTTACAATAGCAAGGTGATATTAACCCCTTATTACCCCATATCCCACCGCTACAGGGGAGTGGGAAGAGAGGGTCTAAGTGCCAGAATTGGCGCATCGTACAGATGCGCCAATTCTGAGGCGGCTGGGTGCTGGTATTTTTAGCCAGGGGGGCGCCAATATCCATGGCCCCTTCCTAGGCTATGAATATCAGCCCGCAGCTGTCTGCCTAGCCTTTCTGGCTATAAATTATAGGGGGACCCCACATCATTTTTTTGGGGGGGTCCCCCTATTTTAATAGCCAGTGAAGGCTAGCTGCGGGCTGATATTCATAGCCTGAGAAGATCCATGGGTATTAACCCCTTCCCAGGCTAGAAATATTGGCCCCGGCTGTCGGCTTTCCCCTCTGGCGCAGAAAATTGCGCGGGAGCCCACGCCATTTTTTTTCCTATTTTTTTGTTTATTAACTTTTTTTTGTTTATTAACTTTTTTTGTTTATTAACTATTTTTTTGTTTATTAACTATATTGTGTGTGTGTGTACGCGTGTGTGTCTTTATTTATGTACCATTTTATCTATCATCTATCTACCTATATATCTTTCTGTCTATATATCTATCTTTCTATATATATTTCTAACTATCTATTATCTATCTATGTATTATCTATCTATCTATCTATTACTATCTATCTATCTATCTTCTGGTATCTATTATCTATCTTTCTATCTCTGTGTGTGTGTAATGTAGTGTGGGTTGGACAAATGTAAAAGAGGAGGTTGGACAAGAAATGACATCACAAATTTTTTTTTTTTGTTAAATAACATATCTTTATTTAGCTGTCAAAAACGCATGAGAAAAAAAGCATGAAAAACCACATCAAAATCGCGTCAAAAAAGGACATTCGTTTTCTGCCAAGAGGTGCGGATTCGGCGAGGAAAAATCCCCAGGCAAATCCGCAACGTGTGCACAGGCCCTACGCACCGGTGTCCTTTGAAAAGCCGGCAATTCATCCCCGGCTACTGTAAAATCACACTGACAGCTCACAAAACACTACATATATACACATAGAATACATATATATATACATGTCATTGTGACATACAGTACAGACCAAAAGTTTGGACACACCTTCTCATTCAAAGATTTTTCTGTATTTTCATGACAATGAAAATTGTAGAATCACACTGAAGGCATCAAAACTATGAATTAACACATGTGGAATTATACATTACACTATACAAAAAAGTGTGAAACAACTGAAAATATGTCTTATGTTCTAGGTTCTTCAAAGTAGCCACCTTTTGCTTTGATTACTGCTTTGCACGCAGAAAAGGTGAACGGATGGACTCTACATACCTAGTTCCCACCGTGAAGCATGGAGGAGGTGGTGTGATGGTGTGGGGTGCTTTGCTGGTGACACTGTTGGGGATTTATTCAAAATTGAAGCGGTGAGCGGTCCAGCTCATCCCAAACCATCTCGATTGGGTTCAGGTCTGGTGACTGTGGAGGCCAGGTCATCTGGCGTAGCACCCCAACACTCTCCTTCTTGGTCAAATAGCCCTTACACAGCCTGGAGGTGTGTTTGGGATCATTGTCCTGTTGAAAAATAAATGATGGTCCAACTAAACGCAAACTGGATGCAATAGCATGCCGCTGCAAGATGCTGTGGTAGCCATGCTGGTTCAGTATGCCTTCAATTTTGAATAAATCCACAAAGTGTCACCAGCAAAGCACCCCCACATCATCACACCACCTCCTCCATGCTTCACGGTGGGAACCAGGCATGTAGAATCCATCCATTCACCTTTTCTGCGTGCAAAGCAGTAATCAAATCAAAAGGTGGCTACTTTGAAGAACCTAGAATATAAAACATATTTCAGTTGTTTCACACTTTTTTGTAAAGTGTAATGTATAATTCCACATGTGTTAATTCATAGTTTTGATGCCTTCAGTGTGATTCTACAATTTTCATAGTCATGAAAATACAGAAAAATCATTGAATGAGAAGGTGTGTCCAAACTTTTGTTCTGTACTGTATTTATATATATTTATATTTATAGTTCATACACTTCTACATAGTGTAATAGCAGCTAATTCAATTGCCGGCTTTTGTGAAATTACAGAACCACCCGACATGTCATTTCATGTAGTTTGATATATGGTTTTGACTAACAATTACATGAGTATATGTGTGCAAAATTTCAGACATATAGGGGTTAATTAAAGGTGTAAATTCGTTGAAAAAAAATTCAACGAATTTACACCTTTAATTAACCCCTATATGTGTGAAATTTTGCACACAGCCACTCATGTAATTGTTAGTGAAAACCATATATCAAACTACATGAAATGACATGGTTAACTGTATGTAAACCATGTGTCATTTCATGTCGGGTCTGTAATTTCACAAAAGCCGGCAATTGAATTAGCGGCTATTATACTATGTAGAAGTGTATGACCTATATATATATATATATATATATATATATATATATATATATATATATATATATATATATATATTCCCTGCAATGCCCCCACTTAGTAAGGAATTAGTCATTTCCCCCTCCATCCTCCCCAGCCTTCTCACCTTTTCCTCAGAACTGTTCCTCCACGTACAATCCTTTTTCTCCAGAAACACACGGCCACACCATGTCTTATCCTGTTCCCACCTTCTAACGCTCTGTCTGTTACTCCTCACTGCTGGTGACATGTCCCCAATTCCAGGCCCTACTCAACACATCCCCATTCTCACTTCTATCACCCTGCCACGATCCTCTACACGTCTTCACAACCATGATAACCTCATACCCATTCACCCAGCCCCCACTCCTCCGGTCCCCCTACCTGGAGCACTATGGAACGCACGCTCTGTCTGCAATAAACTGTCATTTATCCACGACCTCTTCATCACCAATAAACTCTCCTTCCTTGGCATCACCGAAACCTGGCTCACACCCTCTGACTCAGCCTCACCAGCTGCACTCTCATACAGTGGATTCCACCTATCTCACACCCCCCGCTCCAGCAACAAACGTGGTGGAGTAGTTGGTTTGCTCCTATCTGATACCTGCTCCTTTACCCCAATTCCACTACCCCCCTCCGCTACTATTCCCTCATTTGAGGTGCATTCTGTCCGCATCTACTCCCACTCCAACCTCCAGCTGGCTGTCATCTACCGCCCCCCAGAACTTGCCATCTCCACCTTTCTTGATCACTTCACCACCTGGCTGCTCCATTTCCTCTCTGTTGACATCCCCACTATCATCATGGGTGACTTCAACATCCCCATTGATGCTTCCACCCAGCGGCCTCTAAACTTTTATCGTTCACTGCCTCCTTTGGCCTCACTCAATGGTCCTCTGCGGCCACTCACAAAGATGGTCACACGCTCGAGCTTATCTTCACCCGCCTCTGTTCCCTTACTAATCTCACTAACTCACCCCTTCCCCTGACTACAACCTACTGACGTTCTCTTCTCTCTCCTCTTCTAGTGCACAACCCCCACTCCACAAACTCACTCACCCTTGCAGAAATCTCAAACACCTCAATTTACCAATGCTCTCTGAGTCCCTCCTCCCTCTTACAGACATATCTTCACTTCATGACACAGATTCTGCTGCCACCTTTTATAACACTACAATAACAGCAGAACTTGATTCGGCTGCCCCCCTCACACATAGCAAAACTTGTACAATCAACAGGCAGCCCTGGCTGACCAGCCTCACCAAAGAACTGAGACGGGCTTCCAGGGTTGCTGAGCGGAGATGGAAAAAATCCCGCTCTGCCGAGCACCTAACCGCATACAAGCAGTCCCTCACCAGCTTCAAGTCCACGCTCACTGCTGCAAAGCAAACTTACTTCTCATCTCTCATATCCTCCCTGTCTCACAACCCTAAACAGCTCTTCAACACTTTCAATTCTCTTCTCTGTCCCCCAGCACCTCCTCCTTCTCCTCTCATTTCTGCAGAAGACTTTGCCTCTTTCTTTAAGCAGAAGATCGATACGATCAGAGAAAGCTTTGGCCCACAGCCCCCATTGCCCCTCTTAGCTGCTCAACCCTCTTCCTCCAAAACCAACTTCTCCACCTTGACAGAAGATCAGTTTTCCACCCTATTATCAAGATCACACCTCACCACTTGCATGCTTGACCCACTCCCATCCCACCTCATCCCTAGCCTCGCCACCGTCTTCACCC
This sequence comes from Oophaga sylvatica, assembly GCA_033576555.1. Classification (NCBI taxonomy): domain Eukaryota; kingdom Metazoa; phylum Chordata; class Amphibia; order Anura; family Dendrobatidae; genus Oophaga; species Oophaga sylvatica. Next base: position 820,189,480 of record JARQOD010000001.1, on the reverse strand, counting down.
CTACTCTAACACACCTCTTCAACCTCTCACTTACAAATGGTGTCTTCCCCTCATCCTTCAAACATACCTCGATCACACCCATTCTCAAAAAGACCTCCCTTGACCCATCCTCTGTGTCTAGCTATCGCCCGATATCTCTTCTCCCTTATGCCTCAAAACTACTGGAACAGCATGTCCATCTTGAACTGTCCTCCCACCTCTCCTCCTGCTCCCTCTTTGACCGCTTACAATCAGGCTTCCGACTGAATCACTCAACTGAAACTGCCCTAACTAAAGTCATCAACGACCTACTAACCGCCAAGAGCAAGCGTCACTACTCTGTCCTCCTTCTCCTGGACCTGTCTTCTGCCTTCGACACTGTGGACCATTCCCTCCTGTTACAGATTCTCTCATCTCTTGGCATCACAGGCTTGGCCCTATCCTGGATCTCATCATATCTAACAAACCGAACATTCAGTGTCTCCCTCTCCCACACCACCTCCTCACCTCGCCCCCTGTCTGTCGGTGCTCCCCAAGGCTCAGTTCTTGGACCCCTACTCTTCTCCATCTACACCCTCGGCCCTGGAACAGCTCATAGAATCCCATGGTTTTCAGTATCATCTCTACGCCGACGACACACAGATCTACCTATCTGGACCTGACTTCACCCCGACATGAAATGACACATGGTTTTCATACAGTTAACCATGTCATTTCATGTAGTTTGATATATGGTTTTCACTAACAATTACATGAGTGTATGTGTACAAAATTTCAGACATCTAGGGGTTAATTAAAGGTGTAAATTAGTTGAATTTTTTTTTCAACGAATTTACACCTTTAATTAACCCCTAGATGTCTGAAATTTTGCACACATATACTCATGTAATTGTTAGTCAAAACCATATATCAAAGTACATGAAATGACATGGTTAACTGTATGTAAACCATTGTCATTTCATGTCGGGTCTGTACTTTCACAAAAGCTGGCAATTGAATTAGCAGCTATTATACTCTGTAGAAGTGTATGAACTATAAAAAAAATATATATATTTATTGTCAGCTTTTGGACACTTTTGAAGTGTTTTCTATGTGTTTCTATGTGTTTTTGTTTGCCTGCCATTGGTTTTAACGGTGTTCGACCTGTTCGACGAACAGTTACTCGAACATACTGCTGTTCGGCGAACCAAACTCGAACACTTCAGGGGTGGCTCATCACTATTGCTGAGCTCCTGTCAGTCAGTGCCAGGGGCACGGCTACAGTCACCACTCTATACACAGAGCGGTGACTGGAAGACAAACGCTGATGGGGGGAAAAAAGTTAATTTACTCCCAACAGCGGGGATCACAGTGCTGGCACCGCATGGTGTCAGAACGCTATTAACCGTTAATCAGTAGCTCACACTGTTTCAGTGATCTTGTGAAAGATATGCCTTGCCATCATCCTCATTATTCGTCTCTTAAAAGGAAACTGTCCCGCTGCACAAGGACATTACTTGTAGGGTTAAGGTATAAAAGAATCTTCACACACCTTTTAATAGACAAAGTGGTAGCGTATTTCTAGGCTTCATGGCCAGATCTTCAACAGCTGTAACCTTTATAGTTACCTCATGTTTAAACTTTGTTGCTTTATTTTCTTTTTGCACAGAATTGTCACAAGACCTGAAGGGTTTCTTGATTCCAACAAAGTGAATGAAATTCCTGAAGTCTCATGTACACATTGCTTATTTGTGACTTGCAGATTTGGTGCAGATTTAAATCTGCAGAATGTCAAGTCTTTCAGTTTTTGCTGCAGATTTCACCCATAGTAATGAGTGGGGAAAAATCTGCACCAAAAATTAAAGTCAAGAACGCGGCAAAAACATTTTTGTTTTTTTTCACTTCATTTTTCCTGCCAAGAGATGCAGAAATGATGAAGAAATTTCTGCACCAAATACTTAACGTGTGCACATACCCGAATGCTCTCATACTTAAGCCCCAATTTATCCAAAATTTCACAACTTTTATTTTCGTTGAACAAAATTGTTGTGACTTTTGTTGTTTTTACACCGGTCCTGGCCATCTCCTTAATAAACACACTGAAATTTACAGGACACGGCAACATGCAGACTTTCTTTTAGGCCTCATTCACATGTCCGTGTTTATACTCATAAGTGAAAAAATGTCAACGCTGTAATCAGTGTTTTGGATCAGAGTGTGGTCCGTGGTCAGTATTTTTCATGGATGGATAAATACATTAAAATCTCTTATTCTTTACTGTTAAACACGGACAGCACAATGACGCCATCCGTGTGCTATACGTTTTCTTCACTGTCCCTTAGACTTATATTGGCCCTTGACATGTACATTGCATCACAGGTTTTAATAGGTATGTGTTCTATTTGTGAAAAAAACGTACCGTGTATAACACATACATCTGAATAAGGCCTTAGCATTACACAAATTACACTACACACAACCTCCATGCAGTCTCAGGCCCAGAGTTTGCTTATGGGGCGCAGCATACAAACTCACTCAAAGGTTTGCTGATTAGTTGCATAAAAGCTGCTGGGAATTCGCGACCTTGCTGTCTGCCAGTAAAAATTTACACCAAGGAAGTATAGATGATGCCATCCCCATTGACGTAACTGAAGTCCAATGGGCCCTGGTGCAAGATTTGGACCTGGTCCTTCCCTCGCATGTTGGTCTCCAGCTTGCACTGCCGTGCTCCTCCAGTCGCGTGCATGCCGACATGTTGGCCTCTGACTGGCCGGCAGCGTGTATTGCAGCGCTGTGCACATCCAGTTTGAGTATGCACTAATGTCAGCGGGCCGCTCTCCTGCACAGGCCCAGTTGCAACCTCTGCGACCACAATTGTTACGCTCCTGTCCATCCCATAATAAATCAATCTGTGTACCTAGGGAAACAATCAAAATACCACGCTGCTGTCTATGTCATTGATAGGTTACTTCTTTTATTTAACTGATTTACATGTCAGCAGCACAAAAAATACAACTGCAATCAATGAACAATCTCCCACTAGAATACATGGTACCACGAGTAACAGGCTTACAACAGTATTATATAGTATTTGACACGTCCAAGTATATAGTGTCAGAAGTCTACTTGTATAAACTTTAAAGGTCACGTACCCTTTAGGAGTGAAAGGGGTTAACAGATTAACAGCAGAGACGCCAACAATTCTAAGGGAAGTTACAGACAAGTAGCGTTTCCTACATGTGACATGTTATAACAGTCCTTAATGGATGAGTGACATGAATGATGCAGCTAGCTGGATGTTTTCTTGTGTGGTTTGTGCAAAGGTTTATCCGTTTGGGATCGTGCATACGGATGAATATTGCATATTGACTTTTACTAATTTTATTAGCTATTTACCCTGCAGATCCTGCTACAGCCATGTGCGTGATGCCTCCCTGCATTGAATGGAGCAGATGTGCACGTGCTTGGCCTCTGACACATTCACTGTTTATGGCACTGCACTCTGCAGTCACATAGACAATGAATGAAGCAGGTGAGCAAATTGGAACAATCACAGGCCTAACATAAATAATCTTGATATTGTGCTTATAGTATATATAATCTAATAATGATCCATGGTTACCTTTAAGTTCCAAGCACTTTTATATCAAGAGACAGTACATTACATAATAAATCATTTTAGAAATCTAGTCATGAGTGTCTTAAAGGGAACCTGTGAAGTAATGCTATTAATCTGCAGAGATTGGGTTAGTCTGCAGGTTAATAGCGTTCTGATATTGTGTGCCCCAGCACTGAGAGCCCCGCTGCCTGGAGGAAATGAACTTCGGCAGGTTCATAGTGTTATTTTACATGACAGGTTTCCTTTAATGCTTGCCAAAGTGAAAAAAAAAAAATTAAAAGTTTTTGAAAGCGATTTCATATATGCTCCTATTAGTTGGCTATATTATTTAACTCACTTATTATGTTGAAGGTTTTTATTGACTGTTGCAGTCTATTAACCTGTGTGAATGCAGTATGCACCATATGTCTGGGAGCCCGGAGAGATTACAGAGGCTTGGGGTGACATCTACATTTTTTTGTCACAAAACCACAGAGGAAATAGGAGTTTTTAGCAAAAATTATCAAAAGATTTTATTAACACCATACAAAAAAAGTGAATATACATAAAAACATGACAAGATGTGTGTTTAAAAAAAGACACCAAAACTGTGGACACCCGACATCCATTAAAATAGTCTATACATTAAAGTATTATCAGTCACAAATAGGTGAGAACTTATGAAACCGAAAGGATCATTAGAGACATGTGTCAGAATTAAGGTAGAAAATCCCTGCCATTTTAATTAGAGGACCTACAGCGATATAGCCAACAGTCTCAGGCCTGTGTCTCCATACACAGCCTCACAAACCGTGAATAATGGTATATATGGCAAAATCAGAAACAAAGCTCTCACCTATATTTGGAGTGTCACACCAGACATGCCCTGACGCGCGTTTCGCTGCTTGTATGCCTCGCTTTCTCAAGGGGAAGTGTGATGTTACAGCGCCAAAGGACCTTAAGTATCCATAGTTATTGGTCATGTGATCATCACATGCTTACTCTCATGGAAGCTGCGCTTATACGGCGCATGTGCGCAACGTCACCGCCCCAGCCCACGTGACTCGGACGTGCCCAGACGAGCCCACAACAAACGCTCAATACAGAGCATCAGCCGTGCGCTGGCGAAGGCTTTGCTGGGTATCGAAGGATGGCCACAGATGACTGTCGCGCACATGCGCACCGCAGTACAAACACCAAGATATATATCATGATAATAAACACTATTGCCACAGTTAAATTCTTGTCTATTGGTGTCTCCACAGCATGGTTCATCTGCGATCTGTTCATTCCAAATGGCAGTTCATCTTATATCTCCCATATCGCCAAATAATGGTTGCCATTGAGTCAAGCCAAGCATATGGAAACATTTCTTCACAAGGTCCCACAGCCCATATATTTAAGAATGAAAAACTATATATAAAGAAATAAAAAATGTTAAAAAACATATACAACAACACACAACTAAAAAGTGATGCAAAACCAGAAGGACAATGGAAGGAAAAACAGGGGGATATTTACATTAAGAGGTAAGGAATTAATACCCAATAATGATAGATATTACTTTCTTTTTATCTCACAAAAATGGAGCAAAATTAAGAGCCTCGTTCAAACCTGCAGGTCTAACTGTGTCCAATGTGACTGTCCATTTCAATTCGCGTTGTGCAAGAAATTTTCTAACATTGTGTCTGGAATTGGGGGCCTTTGTGATCCGATATGTAAGTTTGTGGACTTTTATCTGAAGGCCCTGGTGGAGACTCTACCGTCATATGTAAAAGACACAATGGACGTCCTTAAGAGGTTTGACGGCGTCTTTGTGGACGCAGGAACCATTTTGGTGACGGCAGAGGTAGAGAGTCTCTACACGTGTATTAATCATGAAGAAGGCCTGCGGGCAGTCCGCCACTTTCTCGAAGCCTGCGACCTGGACGGCCCCCTTTGTTGTGAATGTATCCTCCAGCTGCTGCACTTTGCCTTGACACATAATTTTTTTACATTTAAACAGCAATTCTACCTTCAGAAACGTGGCGCAGCCATGGGTGCGGCCTGCGCGCCCGCTTACGCCAACTTTTTCCTAGGTTATTGGGAGAGGTTGGTTTTTGGGGAGGCGGGGGCCGCAGACCATGTGCTGTGTTATATAGACGATGTCTTGTTGCTATGGCGTGGAACAGTGCAGCAGTTGGAGGGAATTTATGGCTGTATTGAATACTAATACATTTAACATCAAGTTGACGTATAGATATGATTTGACGAAAATAGATTTCTTGGACATAAGCCTGGAGGTAGGGGATGACCTGTCCATCCAGACTGATGTCTTTCGTAAAACAACGTCAATAAACGCATTACTGCACGCAAAGTCAGCACACAGCCAAGCCACGATCGGGGCCGTCCCGGTCGGACAGTTTTTGAGGGTGCGTCGGATCTGTTCAACTGGTTCTAAATTCGAGACACAAGCCTGTGACCTTAAAGAACGCTTTAGGCAACAGGGTTACAGCAAAAGGAGCATTAAAAAGGGTTATAATAGAGCTAAGGGAATTTCCCGTGATCACTTGCTCTACCATACTAATAATCAGAAGAAGGAGGAGAACAATATACGGTTCATTTCGGTTTTTAATCACGAATGGGAGAGTATGAGGAGAATTCTTACCAAACATTGGTCTGTGTTGATGACCGAGCCCGTTCTGGGATCTGCTCTTACGGATCGACTCCTTATGACCCCAAGGAGGTCTAGGAATTTAAAAGATATGCTCGTTCAAAGCCACTACATAGCACCCAGTAAAAACCCGTTTGGGCTTACAAAACGTAATGTGGGTTGCTTTAGTTGTGGACATTGCGTTGCTTGTGCTAACATTGTTCGTAGTTTCTCATTCAGTTCAAGTGATGGTAATAGGAACTATGATATCAGAGAGTATATTTCATGTAGCACAAGCAATGTGATCTACTACGCCACATGTAGTTGCCCCTTAATCTACATTGGGTTGACATCACGTGAATTAAGAATACGGGTCCGAGAACACGTACGTGATATTCGTGCGGCTAGTACAATTGATGATCTGTCCAGCCTCAAGACAATTCCTAGACATTTTAGGATGGAACATAATTGTGATCCTACAATGTTCCAAGTGAGAGGTATTGAGGTTGTGCATTCGGGCATCAGAGGGGGTAATGTTAGAAAATTGCTTGCACAACGCGAATTGAAATGGATAGTACATTGGACACAGTTAGACCTGCAGGTTTGAACGAGGCTCTTAATTTTGCTCCATTTTTGTGAGATAAAAAGAAAGTAATGTCTATCATTATTGGGTATTAATTCCTTACCTCTTAATGTAAATATCCCCGTTTTTCCTTCCATTGTCCTTTTGGTTTTGCATCACTTTTTAGTTGTGTGTTGTTGTATATGTTTTTGACATTTTTTATTTCTTTATATATAGTTTTTCATTCTTAAATATATGGGCTGTGGGACCTTGTGAAGAAATTTTTCCATATGCTTGGCTCGACTCAATGGCAACCATTATTTGGCGATATGGGAGATATAAGATGAACTGCCATTTGGAATGAACAGATTGCAGATGAACCATGCTGTGGAGACACCAATAGACAAGAATTTAACTGTGGCAATAGTGTTTATTATCATAATATATATCTTGGTGTTTGTACTGCGGTGCAGTCATCTGTGGTCATACTTCGATACCCGGCAAAGCCTTCGCCGGCGCACGGCTGATGCTCTGTATTGAGCGTTTGTTGTGGGCTTGGCTGGGCACGTCCGGGTCACGTGGGCTGGGGCGGTGACGTTGCGCACATGCGCCGTATAAGCGCAGCTTCCATGAGAGTAAGCATGTGATGGTCACATGACCAATCACTATGGATACTTAAGGTCCTTTGGCGCTGTAACATCACACTTCCCCTTGAGAAAGCGAGGCATACAAGCAGCGAAACGCGCGTCGGGGCATGTCTGGTGTGACACTCCAAATATAGGTGAGAGCTTTGTTTCTGATTTTGCCATATATACCATTATTCACGGTTTGTGAGGCTGTGTATGGAGACACAGGCCTGAGACTGTTGGCTATATCGCTGTAGGTCCTCTAATTAAAATGGCAGGGATTTTCTACCTTAATTCTGACACATGTCTCTAATGATCCTTTCGGTTTCATAAGTTCTCACCTATTTTGACTGATAATACTTTAATGTATAGACTATTTTAATGGATGTCGGGTGTCCACAGTTTTGGTGTCTTTTTTTAAACACACATCTTGTCATGTTTTTATGTATATTCACTATTTTTGTATGGTGTTAATAAAATCTTTTCGTAATTTTTGCTAAAAACTCCTATTTCCTCTGTGGTTTTTTGATATCTGATTATGGAGTTATTTGCAGTAAATAGGTGAGTTTTATTCACCGCTGCGCAATATGGATCTGGATATTTGGATATTAATTTTTTTGTCACAGTAATCAATTCCTATGACCCCTAAGCCGTAACCAGCAGGGCCCTTTCCTCCATCCTTTTGTTTCTTTTTAAGTAGATTTTCATTGCAGAAGTTACACAACAGTGAATGGAATTTAAAAAATCCCATTCAAACAATGCAGAAGAAAACAGCTGAGTGGTATGTAATGATGCACTTTTGATTCTATTTCTTGCCTTCTTTGAAATAGTTTCTTAGGCTCCTTTAACACTGCGTTAACAAAATACTTTTAATGCATATATACCATGAAAAGCTCAAAAAATATACTGTAAAGAGACTGTAACCAATTAATCATTCTTTTTCAATAGCGGATAATTTACTAAGTGGTGGGGTCTGCCTGCTGAGACTCCCACCAATCCTAAGAGCAGGGCTTTGAAAGCTCCCATCTGAATAGGGCATTCATTCTCTAGGGGATAGGTGACAAAAACTGAGCATTATTCTCAAAATGCATGGAGTGCAGGTACACATATTCAACCTCAGCTCCATTCAGATGGGACTCTTAAAGGGACTCTGCCCTTCTCTGGCTCTATAAAGCCAGATCTGTCAGTCAAATAAGGGGGTGTGGCGGAGATTGAGGGAAAAAGAGTAGGTGGGAAGGTGTACTTGAATGATTATCCCCAACGTGAAGCACCGAGTGGCAGGACTTTGTTTGAACAGTCATACTATGCAGAGACCCTTTAAGAGCCCCATTTTTGGGATCTATGAGGTCCTAGCAGTGGGACCGCCAGTGATCAATAAGCAAGCCCTAATTTATCAACATGGGATAACGTATTAACTTAATACAAACCATCTAAACTAATAGCTATGATGGATAATACTATACAGTTGTCACTCATATGATACTTTGTAAAAAGAAAAGTAACATAAACATGTTTACCCTATGGTGATTGTTTTTTCATTAGATATCTCCATATGGAATTGTTCAGAAATCTTAGAAAAAAAAACACAAGACAGACCAAAAAGATACTGTGTGAAGCCAACAAGTCCATTAAAGGGAACCTGTCAGCAGGATTGTGCACAGTAACCTACAGTGTCAGGTCGGCGCCGTTATACTGATTACAAGGATACCTTAGGTGATGAGATCCGTCTTGTGGTTGTTGCTTAATCTTTATTTTCAGTTTTGAGTTAATATTCATCATGTAAACTAGGAGGCAGGTCAGTGAGGGATCAGTGACCTGTCATAAGCCATACAGATGAATATGTAATCAGAGCACCACATGAAGACCCCCACAGGCCGCCCTGGAGCACGAGAATATCATTAACTCAAAACTGAAAATAAAGATTACACAACAACCACAAGACGTATTTCATCACCAGATATCACTGTAATCAGTATAACAGCACCGACCTGACACTGTCTGTAGGTTACTGAGCACAATCCTGCTGACAGGTTCCCTTTAAGACGATGCACCTTAAAGGGAATCTGTCACCCCAAAAATGCCATATCAAGTAAAGATATGGCTGAATAGAGCGTCCCATAACTAAGCTATGTGTATTTTCATTTTATCTGGATACCCCCGTTTTCATAGAAAAATACCTTTGTAAACTTGGTATTTCGTGGTATCAATCATTGCAGTCAGGTCAGGAAGGCGGCGGTTATTCGCTTCCTCCCCCCCCCGCTCCTCCATTTCTTCACGTAACGCTGTCTGTGAATATCACAGACAACGTAATTCTTCCGTGATTGCGCAGTGAAGCAGGGCCCCGGCGCATGCGCAGTCTTCTTTGCCCAGCAGTGGGCAAAGCATAAAATGACTACAGCGCATGCGCTAGTCTTTCCTTGCCCCGGAAGTCGTCCAAGGCAAGCAGTAATTTCTGGGGCAAGGAAAGACTAGCGCATGCGCTGTAGTCATTTTATGCTTTGCCCACTGTTGGGCAAAGCATACTGCGCATGCGCCGGGCCGGATTTTGAATTGCGCTATTGCGGGAACCTAACGCCGTCTGTGGTATTCACAGACGGCGTAACGCAACAGATGACGAGGAGCGGGGGTGGGTGAGGACATGAAAACCGCCGCCCTCCTGACCTGACTGCAGTGATTGACACCTACAATCACCAACTTTAAAAAGGTATTTTGATATGAAAACGGGGGTATCATGATATATGATACCTACCGTTAGCTTAGTTATGGGACGCACTATTCAGCCATATCTTTATCTGATATGGCTATTTTGGGGTGACAGATTCCCTTTAAGCTTTTCCAGCAATTACAGTAAATATATACAGCACATAAACCTAAATTTTTAATGACGGTGTGTTTCTCAGATTGCAAAACAATAAAAAATATGCTACTAAATAGAATAAAGATGATTTGCTATGATTTTGCCGACAATGAGGGTAATCAATTAAATAAGATCACAGGAAAAGTAATGCAGTTTGGTTTTCTGCAGCTTTCTGCACATACTGAAATATTGGCTACACCTGTCAGTGCTGACAAACAAAGGCATTCAGATTAATGCTATATCACAGCTAAAAAGCTGGTAGACCGGGACAATGCAATAAAATACAATGTATTACAAATCATAAAAAGGCTAAAAGTATAAAACAGAAATACATGAAGTCAGGAGTCAGTTAAAAACTACAGATCTAATGGCCCATTCACATGTCCAATTTTCTCAGGTGTTCTATCAGTTTAGTTTTTTTCACAGAGAGAACATTTACCCATCATTGGCTAATGAGCCTGTTCACATGCTCATATCTTTATGCAGACCATTAAAAATAGGGACAAGTCCAATTTTGGTAAAATTTGCAGAACAATTTCACCAAATAGGTCTGCAAATAAAAACAAAAAAATGGACAGCTTACATGCCGTCCGCTTGTCAACATTAAAGTACGTGCCGGGAGCTTTTTCACAACTACAAGCTCAGCTAGATGCACTGTGACCTTAGCCTGAGGTTTACACAAAACAGATTGGGAGACGCTCATTCTGACAAAAGAGCAGAACTGTAGGACATTTCACCAGTTTGACATGGTAAACTGGCCACATCAATGAATAATGGCTGCAGATCTGAATAAAACAGTTTTTTTTTTTTTTTTTTCTTATGTCCGTTGTTGATATATTAGCCTGTAACATTTAGGCTAAAATTTATGATAAGCCCAGCTGGTTGTCACTAGAGATTTTTCTCTGGGGCATGCCCTTTGTCCCTTGTATGCCATTGACCAATCATAAGCAGTAGGCATTATGTAGTGGTAAAAAAAAGAACACACCCTGATCTCTATCAACTACTGTATAGTATATGTAGAGTGAAGCTGAATGTCATTACAAACACTCCCAGATCTCTCTTTGCAGTGTGAGGGGATAGGGGAGGTATAGCAGAGCTGAGTGTGATTACAAATAATTCCGGATCTCCGCTCAGGACAATATCAATTTGGGGCAAGGTGCAGAGATGTGAGAGAACTGCAGGTGACACTCTGCTCTGCTGTATTCTACCTTACACCACACTAACTGCACTGATAGGAGATCTGGAAGTATTTGTAAACAGTTAGTGCTGATTTATAGAATAGAAAAATCAATAAAAAAGTCAATAAATCTCATAATGGAAAGTAGAAAACTTTATTGAACAAGCAAAATTGTGTGTAGTAGACAACAACCCCCTGACGAGGGCGACACCAAAGCGCTTGTCTGGGTGGGCGCACCTCTAGGGAGTCTTTGCTGGCATGTACCTAGGTAACATTCTATAGCAGCCATTTTTTTTTTAATATTACGTAGCCTGTATATCAGCTGACCAATCATCTGTGACTGCAGACTTGACATTTCCCATGTTTACGCACTAGTTTATTCTGCCTGGTTTGCATACTACTGACTTCTGCAACAGTCACTCACCACATTGATATGAGCACACTTGGTCTTATTGGTGCTAATACAGCTCATTACAGGCTACACCACTTGATTTACCTACTTGATTTACCCTCTTGCGTGTTGCCTCTGTGCAGAGTTCTCCCCTCTGCATTTTATTACATGTTTGGATTATCCATGCTTAGGATTTTTTATATAATTGTCTTAATTTGTTGTGAGCCTCCTTTTATCTTTTTGTCCACTACACGCCATTTTGCTTGTTCAATAACATTTTCAACTTTCCTTTATACGCTTTATTGACTTTTTTTTTTTTTTATAGATTTTCTGTGCTCCCCTTTGGTGTTGTGTTCTATCACCGATTAATCGTCTTTGCATCACGGTCTATTATATGCTATTACATATTATTCATCATACATATACGTATGACACCTTGTGTCCCAGTAACTTATCAATGTGACAGATATCTATGTGTGCATATATTCTATATTGTTCTTCTTCCTTTGTCCTCTCTAATTTGATCTATAGTATACAGTAGCTGCAGAGATCAGGGTGTGTTCTTTTTTCTATTGCACAACACCTCCTGCTTATGATTGGTCAATGTCATACAGGAGGCAAAGTATATGATCCCAGAGAAGAATATCTGGTAATGCCCAGTTAGGTTTATCATGGATTATAATCTAAACTTTAGAAGCTAATATCTCCCACAGAAATTAGAAATCAAAAATAATAAAAACTGTATTGTACTCAGCTCTGTAGTCAATATTCCACAATGTGGCCAGTTTACATGCTCAGACTGAATGTCCTGTTTGATAGTCTATGGGCAGTCTAGAAGTAGTTAAAGTCCGGGTGGTCCACACTTTTCACTATGCTGATGTTCTATAATGCCCATGCAATTTAACCAGCTTGCACAGATCATGAAGCTCTGGGGGAGTCGGAAGCTGGCATTAAACATGATATTTTACCATGTTTACCTCCTCGATCAATGTATACACAGCACTGAGCCAACGTTTGTGCATACAACTTAGAAAGAGGTAGCACTTACTCCTCTGGACCAATGAAAATGTCATCAATGGGTGTAGGGAGGGAGAAGTAGATGCTGGGTCTTAAGGGTATGCCACACTAAGCGAGATCGCTAACGACATCACTAAAACATCACTATTTAGCAATCTCTTTAGCGACGTCATTGTGTGTGGCATGTAGCAGCGATGTGGCCCCTGCTGTGATGTCGCTGATCGTTCACTAGCATTCTGGACTGTTTTTTGATCGTTGGCGTCCCGCTGGTGAGCCTATATCGCTGTGTTTGGCACCTTTTGCGAACGACGAGCGACCTCGTTTGTGACGCATATGACAGCGGCGCAGGCAGGACTAGGGTTTTTTAGCGTCACGGAGTGGATCGCAATATCTGTAGAAGCAGGCAGGTGGGACTAGGTTTTCTTTTGCGTCACAGAGAGGATCGCAGTAGCTGCAAAGCAGGCTAGTAGGACGCAGAGAGCAGGAGCGATGCTGTAAATTCCTATGAATCAGAAGCGCTCGAGAACAATGAAAGGGAGCGCTATACGCCGTCTTTCATGACGCGGTCAAAACATAAATGATTGCACATATATAACATATATCTGTGCTGAGGGGCGTGGAAAAGGTTGCGCTCAGTACATGCTAATGACAGATCCTAACGACTGCCAAAGTCATTAAAGAGATCGCTGACCGCTGATGTGTCGTTTATGAGATCTCCTGTTTGGCAGCTACTAGCGACCTAAAAGCGATCACACCAACGATCTCGTTAGCTTGCGTCGTTATCGTGATCACTAGCGAGATCGCTTAGTGTGGCAGTACCTTTAGGAAACCCAGTCACCTCTGTTTTGCAGCCAGGAGGCTGAAATTCCCTTGCAACTGGGTCTAATATACCAGCTCTAGTTACAGCGGAAATCTGCAATACAAAAAAATGTGTTAATGTGTTATATTGCCCACCAAGGGTCTTTTAAGACATTATCGGGGCAACAGTGTGTAAAATTAAATAAAAAGAAACTGGCAGAATCTGCAAGTTTGAAACCTGGTTTCTAGCCACATGCCTATTGAAAAAAATAAATATGTCCAATATATAAAAATAATATCTGTAGAAAGGGGAACACAATTTAAAATGTTTTTAGTGGACCTTGGTGGTCTAGAAAAAAAGTACGGTAAATAGAAAGTGAAAAATAGGAATATAGAAATTAGCTAAAAATTAAGCCCCATACAACTTGAATATCCAAACGAGAACATTTTTTTTAACCATCAAAAGAGCAAAAAAATATATTTTTTTTTTGCCAGGCCAGGAAGAGGTGTGTGTGTGTGTGTCTGGGGTGATGGAATAGTCATGAAATGGTTAAAGGTATATAATTGTAGGCAAATCCACACCAAGTTTTCACATGGATTTATGGACAACCTTCTATTAAGGCACCACGTATTAAATCCACAAGCTATCATCAAAGCAGGGGTGATTAATTCTTTAATTTTGGGAACCCTAAAAATGAGACACCTATTGCATCAAAGTAGTAAGTCACAATACAAATATAACCAAAAATACTATTTTTAAGAAATACAATAATGCTGGACTATAAGAAAATTGACACCAAGTGAGGTGTCTAATAAATAAAAACACATTTTATATCAAAACTGGGAGGGATGAAAGACCTTCTATGGCAGAAACAGATGTTCATGAAGTGTGATGGGACACATCAGAATGTTTCTTGTGCAGTTTACATGACCTCTGGATATATACTGTTGGAATAAATCTTGTCTCTATATTTAAAGCTCCTGTTTGTCTTGGGTTTTGCTCTGGAAACTGCTGAGAATATTGAGCCTCTTCTGTAGATCTTCTTTCTTGGATTCACTCATCTTATTTTTTTTCAATTAGTTTTGTAATGCGCTCAAACTCACTGACAGCAAAGTTCTCCCCTTGGTCCAGGATTTTGCTCATGATCTTCATATATTGCTCTGCAGACTGTTTCTCCAGTTCTCTAACATTGACAGACATGGTATGGGCTTTCTTCAGGAGCTTGCTCCTCTCCTCTTTATTAGTGGACTTTCTGAATTCTCCAGCCAGCATATCATAGTCTTCCAGGCACCCAGACATGCCCAAATATACTCCATGGGTTTTCAACCAATGCTGGATAGCACTGGCTCTAACCACTCCAGTGTAAGGGATTGGATTTTCGACATCCCCATTTACAAACAGATAAAAATATGGGAAGTTTTCCTTATCCAGTTTGTACCTCTCAGCCGACTCCATGTTAAATTTATCTCCGTAATCTGTAAAAGAAAGAAGGAACAGTACAGAATAAGCACTGAAAGCATTTAGGAAAAGCCAGTGTCCTTAACCCCTTCACCCCTAAGCCTGTTTTCACCTTCCTGATCAGGCCAATTTTTTCAATTTTGACCATTTTATGAAGTTATAGCTCTGGAACGCTATAACGGATCCCACTGACACTGAGATTGTTTTCTTGTGACATATTGCACTTCATGATAGTGGTAACATTTCTTTATTATGACTTACGTTTTTTTGTGAAAAAAATGGGAAATTTGGCGAAAATGTAGCAATTTTCAAACTTTTAATTTTTATGTTCTTAAATCAGAGCATTATGTCACATAAAATAGCTAATAGATAACATTTCCCACAGGCTGTCAAGCATCTCTTCTGCAAGCTCTTGTTTATTTCTCTACTGTCTGCAATTACCTCCTTGTGTAGACCTGCTGATTAACCCTTCATCTGCTGTACAAGCAAAATACACTCTTCATTGGTGTTTTTCACACTACAAGCAAGTATTCAGTTTGTTTGTTCATCACTGCTGCCTTTATCCCTGACTAGTATCAGCTGTTTATTGATAACAGACAACTATTTATTTCCTGCAAGTCCTTGACTGAGCGTACATGTACAGTTCTTGTGTGTCTGCACTCTTGGCTCAGTGTCTTCTGGTGTTTCCTGCTCCACTTGTCTGTCTGCTGTCCTGGTCCTCAATGATCTACCTGCCATCTGGAAAGTCCTACCTGCTATGCCACCAAACTTTTTTCTGTATTACTCACCCTGACCTATGGCTAAGAGAATCTACCTCACTAGTTGAGCTCTTAACAGCACTGAAGGTGAAGTTTGTGAGTTATGTAGAAATCCCATTTATATAACAATTGATTTTACAGAAAGTACAAACAGTCAGAATCTACACATGGGTGACTAAGGACCATGGGTCTTTATGAGTGGAACCTGAACCCATATAAGATTTACTCTGTGTAGATGCTAAAAATGCTCAGGATAGGATTAATCCTTTAAACAGAACAACGTATGCTCGGTACAGATCGATATATAGGGTTTGGTAGAAATTACAATCATAAGACGTGGAGTTTCAGGCTTACACTAAACTTTGCAACTTTTTTTGCAATAATACATTTCTCCTAGTAACTTTCTTTTTTTAAGTTGTTAACAGCTCTAGTGACCTATTTCTTTGCAACCAATAATATGGCTGCCACTATAGCTCCTTCAGATTCATCAACAAAAAAATGGGTTACTAGAGGCAGGATGGATCATCGGTCCATCGTTGGTGGATTACTGTTCGAAACTCTTTGTTAAAATTAAAATTCTGCAAAAAGATTGTAATTTAAAGGAAGAATTTAGACAAATAATGACTAAATGTAGAAATAATCAGGATGGTTAGTCCACATATTTCCCTGTAAGTATCAGGCAAACCGATGTTGCAGTCATACCCATTGATGATAATCATTAGGAATACTTTCTGCTTTTTATGTCCGAGCGCTATGTGATTTTCCATTACTTTTTACAGGCCCAAACAGTGTAGTCTATTATTCTATTATTGTAGTCATTATTCTACCCAGCAGAAAAAGACAGATGGACCTTTAAATTAGAGCCATTTAGTAAGAATCCTCCAAAAATAAAAGCGTGATGCTGAGCCTGCCATGGTGCAAGGTTAGACAAGGTCAAAACTGTTCAGAAGTGTTAACACTTCCTACAAATATAGGAAGTGAGTAATTAGCTTGGACAAAGGGCTCCTAACTCTGTAAAACTGTCCCTGCTGGGATTTGCATGATCAGAATAACAACGAGATGTCTATTTCTCAGTCATGTGTCCTATTATTTTATGCTTACAATATATCAATAATGCTATGTCCAACAATGGAGAAGACTTATTACTCAGCAGTGACAAAGGGTCGAGAACATAATTGTGTTTGTTAATCTCAGCATAAAATCTCCCCTCACAGTAATAATCCTATTAACAAACAGACGTTCAGTTCACACTGATTAATGTCAAAACATCTGCTCTTTTAGGTAAGGCTGGCAGTCTACTCATTCTCAAGATCTTGTAAGTCCAAGCATTCAGACACCCATCAATCATATAGCATGACTCAGAGTTACAGTAGTGTTCAAAATAATAGCAGTCCAATATGAATAACCAGATGAATCAGTGTTTTTGGTATAAATTATATTACCACATGTCAAACAATTTACGGGTTGGTGCAGTAGATTCTAAGAAAACCAACAGACTCCGCATTCATGATCTGCAGGTTTCGGAGTCTGTGTTTTAGAATAATTAAAGGGAACCTGTCACCTCCTTTTTCGGATATAAGCTGCGGCCACTGCCTTTCGGGGCTTATCTACAGCCTTTTATAATGCTGTAGAAAAGCCCCTGATCTAACCTGAAAGATAAGAAAAATAAGTTATATTATACTCACCCAGGGGCGGTCCGGTGCAATGGGTGTTGCAGGTCCAGGTCCGGTACCTCCCATCTTCATACAATGTCGTCATCCTCCTTGCTTCGTGTCCCGGCTCCTGCGCAGGCGTACTGATCTACTCTGTTGAGGGCAGAGTAAAGTACTACAGTGTGCAGGCGCTGGGCCTCTCTGACCTTTCCCGGCGCCTGCGTACTGCAGTACTCTGCTCTGAAAATGAAATGGGGATGTGTTCAAAACAATAGCAGTGTGGCGTTCAGTTAGTGAGGTCAATCATTCTGTGAAGAGACAGGTGTGAATCAGGTGGCCCTTATTTTTAAGGGTGAAGCCAGGACATGTTGTACATGCATTTCACATTGAAAGCCTGAGAAATATGGGTCGTTCCAGACATTGTTCAGAAGAACAGTGTACTTTGATTAAAAAGTTGATTGTAGAGCGTAAAACTTATAAAGAAGTGCAGACAATGATGGGCTGTTCAGCTAAAATGATTTCCCATGTTTTAAAATGAAAACCAGAGAGACGTGGAAGAAAACGGAAATCTACTATTCGAATGGATGGAAGAATAGCCAGAATGTCAAAAGCTCAGCCAGTGATCAGCTCCAGGATGATCAAAGACAGTCTCAAGTTACTGGTGAAGACTGTGACAGTTAGAAGATGCCTGTGTGACGCTAATCTCTTAGCAAGAAGTCAGAGCAAAGTCCTAGTTTTAAAAAAAGACAAGTACTGAAATGGATATAATTTCCCAAAGAACACATCAACCGGCCTAAAGAGAAATGGAGAAACATTTTATGGACTGATGAAAGAAAAATTGTTCTTTTTGGGTCTAAAGGTACTGCCACACTACACGATCCCGCTAACGATCTCGTTAGCGTCGCATACTAATGAGATCGCTAGCGGGATCGTTTACAATATCGCTAGTGTCGGCCACATTTAGCGATGTCGTTAAGGACGCTATCGCGGTTAGCGATCTCCTTAACGACTTTAGCGGTACAAAAGTACCGCTAAATCGCTAAGAAAAGGTGCCACACTCAGCGATAATACTTACCCAGCGGGAGCGCCGACGATAAAATAGGGTCCGGAACGATTCCAGCGACGAGCGAGATCACAGCAGGATCTCAGCAGGGAGCTCGTCGCTGACAGATGCCGCACACAACAACATCGCTAACGGGATCGCTAAATAGTGACGTTTTTTAGCGATCCCGTTAGCGATGTTGTTTAGTGTGGCATACCCTTAAGGGCCGCAGACTGTCATGTGACCCCCAAACTCTACATTCAAGCCACAGTACACTCTGAAGAAAGTGAAGCATGGTGGTGCAAGCATCATGATATGGGCATGTTTCATGGTGATGATGCTGGACCTATTTACCGCATACCAAGGATCATGGACCAGTTTGCATATACAGTACAGACCAAAAGTTTGGACACACCTTCACATTCAAAGATTTTTCTGCATTTTCATGACTATGAAAATTGTAGAATCACACTGAAGGCATCAAAACTATGAATTAACACATGTGGAATTATACATTACACTTTACAAAAAAGTGTGAAACAACTGAAAATATGTCTTATATTCTAGGTTCTTCAAAGTAGCCACCTTTTGCTTTGATTACGGCTTTGCACGAGAAAAGGTGAACGGCTGGACTCAACATTCCTAATTCCCACCGTGAAGCATGGAGGAGGTGGTGTGATGGTGTGGGGGTGCTTTGCTGGTGACACTGTTGGGGATTTATTCAAAATTGAAGCGGTGAGCGGTCCAGCTCAACCCAAACCATCTCAATTGGGTTCAGGTCTTGTGACTGTGGCAGCCAGGTGATCTGGCGTAGCACCCCAACACTCTCCCTCTTGGTCAAATAGCCCTTACACAATCTGGAGGTGTGTTTGGGGTCACTGTCCTGTTGAAAAATAAATGATGGTCCAACTAAACGCAAACCGGATGGAATAGCATGCTGCTGCAAGATGCTGTGGTAGCCATTCTGGTTCAGTATGCCTTCAGTTTTGAATAAATCCCCAACAGTGTCACCAGCAAAGCACCCCCACACCATCACACCACCTCCTCCATGCTTCACGGTGGGAACCAGGCATGTAGAATCCATCCGTTCACCTTTTCTGCGTGCAAAGCAATAATCAAAGCAAAAGGTGGATACTTTGAAGAACCTAGAATATAAGACATATTTTCAGTTGTTTCACACTTTTTTGCAAAATGTAATGTATAATTCCACATGTGTTAATTCATAGTTTTGATGCCTTCAGTGTGATTCTGCAATTTTCATAGCCATGAAAATACAGAAAAATCTTTGAATGAGAAGCTGTGTCCAAACTTTTGGTCTGTACTGTATTAAAATACTTGAAAAGGTTATGTTGCCTTACGCTGAAGAGGATATGCCCTTGAAATGGGTGTTTCAACAAAACAACGACCCTAAACACACCAGTAAAGGAGCAAAATCTTGGTTCCAGTCCAACAAAATTGAGGTTATGGAGTGGCCAAGTGGCCAACCCAATCCCCGGACCTTAATCCGGTTAAACACTTGTGGGGTGAAACATTAAAAATGCCGTTTCTGAGGCAAAGCCATCAGATTTTGATATATAACACTCTCCCTCTTGGTCAAATAGCCCTTACACAGTCTGGAGGTGTGTTTGGGGTCACTGTCCTGTTGAAAAATAAATGATGGTCCAACTAAACGCAAACTGGATGGAATAGCATGCCGCTGCAAGATGCTGTGGTAGCCATGCTGGTTCAGTATGCCTTCAATTTTGAATAAATCCCCAACAGTGTCACCAGCAAAGCACCCCCACACCATCACTCCTCCTCCTCCATGCTTCACGGTGGGAACCAGGCATGTAGAGTCCATCCGTTCACCTTTTCTGCGTTGCGCAAAGACGCAAAGACGGTGGTTGGAACCAAAGAGCTCAAATTTGGACTCATCAGACCAAAGCACAGATTTCCACTGGTCTAATGTCCATTCCTTGTGTTCTTTAGCCCAAACAAGTCTCTTCTGCTTGTTGCCTGTCCTTAGAAGTGGTTTCCTAGCAGCTATTTTACCATGAAGGCCTGCTGCACAAAGTCTCCTCTTAACAGTTGTTGTAAAGATGTGTCTGCTGCTAGAACTCTGTGTGGCATTGACCTGGTCTCTAATCTGAGCTGCTGTAAACCTGTGATTTCTGAGGCTGGTGACTCGGATAAACTTATCCTCAGAAGCAGAGGTGACTCTTGGTCTTCTTTTCCTGGGGCGGTCCTCATGTGAGCCAGTTTCTTTGTAGTGCTTGATGGTGTTAGGGCTGGCGGAACGCACCGAATAAATATAAATAATAGGTGCGTTCGCAGCCCAGGGTCCACCGTGCAGGCAGAGCCTGCTGCTAGTAAGATGGTGGTATAAGCGAACTCTGTTACTTCACAGAGTCGCAAACATAGATGCTGTGGCACTATATGGCGGTATAAGCGAATTCTGTTACACCACAGAGTCGCAGAGGTAGAGACGCAGAGATAGTGACTGTGTCCTGTTAACACCACAGGGATACACAGATAACTGCTGTGCGGATAGCAGTCCGTGATCATGCAGTAAGCAACGCAAACAAGCAACTCCTCACCGGAGAAGCCGGTATTCTAGGGGCTTATTTCAGCCAAGCCCTGAACACGTGCATACAAATCTCCTCACCGTAGGTGCAGGTATTCTAGGGGCTTATTTCAGCTGAGCCCTAACCACATGCGTGCATGATCACACTGGTGCAAAGCACATAACACAATTGATACTAGCGCACAGCCGAGCGGCCATGCGCACCTTTCATAGCAGCAGCTACAGGACCTTCCAGAAAAGGACCAATGAGAAACTGATCCAGAACACAAGCCATTTCAGGACCTTCCTGGCGGACCAATGGGAGTCGCTGCTGTAACCGAGCATGTGACCCCTGATCTCCAATGGGAGATCTTGCCCTGGGCATGCTCAGATGGAGGAACGCAGGACTTAGTCCAAAAGACGCCTGCTCGCCGCTGACCAGTACTGGCTACAATAGCAGAACCTGGAGAGGCAGCATTAATCCTCTACACAGTATTAGACCGGGCGAGACGCTGGGACCGACGTCTCTGCTGAGCAGGCTCCACTGCGGCCGGAGATGGATGGGGGACCGCAGCGGGACTGGTTCGAGATTCCCCTTGTGCAGCAGTGGGAACTCGATCCCTAACATTATCCCCACTCCTAGAGCGCCCGCTTCTTTGGGCCTCGCTGCGTTCGAAGGCAGCGATGAGCTGCGGAGCGTGAACATGCTATGCAGGCTCACAGGACCTATCCTCAGGCCCATAACCCCTCCAATCCACCAAATAAAATTTTTTGCCCCGTACCACCTTGCACCCTACAATGGCGTTCACCTCGTGAACCCGACGAACCCGACGTCCCGGCAGATGACTCAGACAACCGGGAGATGACCACGGGTTTTAGAAGGAACACATGGAAGGTGTCGGAGATACCAAGGCGAGGCGGAAGGGCTAAACGGTAAACCACAGGGTTCACCTGCTTGAGGACCTTGAAGGGACCCAAATAGCGGGGTGCCAACTTAGTGGACTCCATCCGCATCCTGATGTTTCGGGCGGAGAGCCACACTAGGTCGCCAGGAGCAAATGTCAGAGCGGGACGCCGATGGGTATCGGCAGAAGACCTCATCCTCTCCTTGGAAGCCTGAATGGCATCCTGGGTGCGGTCCCATATGTCCCGTGCCTCCACAGCCCAGTCTGCCACCCTGGAGTCGGCAGAAGCCACGGGCATGGGCACAGGTACCCGCGGATGCTGGCCGTAATTTAAGAGGAATGGGGTCTGTCCGGTGGAGTCAGCCACAGCATTGTTTAGCGCGAACTCCACCCACGGGAGCAAGGATACCCAGTTATCCTGCCTGGCAGAGACAAAATGTCGCAAGTATGTGACCAAGGTCTGGTTGGCCCTCTCTACCAACCCATTCGTCTCGGGATGATATGCAGAGGAGAGGTTTAACTCAATGCAGAGTAGACGACACAGCTCTCTCCAGAACCGAGACGCAAATTGGGGACCTCGATCACTGACAATCTTGTCTGGCATACCATGTAGACGGAAGATGTGTCTAATAAATAAAGCTGCCAAGGCCCGTGCAGAAGGTAACCGTGGTAGCGGCACCAAGTGCACCATTTTGGAGAAGTGGTCGGTGATCACCCAAATGATAGTGCAACCTCGAGATTTGGGTAAGCCCACCACAAAGTCCATCCCGACCATCTCCCAGGGCCTGTCTGCCACCGGCAAAGGGAAAAGTAACCCAGCTGGCCGTTGTCGAGGGGACTTGTTCTTTGCGCAGGAGACACATGCCTGAACATATTCCCTGACGTCACGGACCATATGTGGCCACCAGTATGTCCTCGCCAATAATTCAGTTGTCCTCTTTGCCCAAAGTGTCCACCCACCCTGGACGAGTGTGCCCAAGAGAGTACCTCCTGTCGCAAATTAGTGGGCACAAAAGTCTTGCCCGGAGTCACAGACTCTAGCGAAACCGGGGCTACTGTTCTCAGGCTCTCTTCGGGGACAATAAGCCGAGGCTCCTCATCCTCCTCCTCCGATGACACTAAGGAGCGAGAGAGACCGTCGGCCCGAATATTCTTCTCACCGGAGAGAAAATGGAGGGTGAAGTGGAACCGAGAGAAGAATAGGGAACATCTGGCCTGGTGAGAATTTAACCGCTGAGCCGTTTGCAAATATACCAAGTTTTTGTGGTCAGTGAAGACTTGGAAAGGAAAACGAACCCCCTCCAGAAGATGTCTCCACTCAGAGAAGGCCAACTTCATAGCCAGCAACTCCCTGTCCCCGATGGAATAATTCCTCTCTGCTAGTGTAAAGGTCTTAGAAAAGAAGCAGGGATGCTTCTGACCTTGAGCATCCTTTTGATAAAGGACTGCTCCAGCACCAACAGAAGAGGCGTCCACCTCTAAAATAAACGGCTTATCAACATCGGGGCGATGTAATATGGGAGCACTGGCAAAATGCGACTTGATGGAAGAGAACGCCTTGGAGACCTCCTCAGACCACAACTTGGGATTTGCTCCCTTCTTGGTGAGGGCTACCAAGGGAGCTACCAAAGTCGAGAAATGGGGAATGAACTGGTGATAATAATTAATGAACCTCATAAAGCGCTGCACCGCTTTAAGAGAATGGGGTTCTTGCCAGTCCATTACAGCCTGTAGTTTGGCAGGATCCATAGCCAATCCCTGGGCGGAGATGATATAGCCCAGGAAAGGTAAAGACTCCTGCTCAAACACACATTTCTCCAGCTTGGCATAGAGGGAGTTTGCCCGTAAGAGGTTGAAGACTTTGTTGACATCCCTCCGGTGAGAGTCTATATCTGGTGAAAAGATGAGAATATCAATGTAAGGTTCTTTGTACATGTTCTTGAAACTCAGTTTTTCCGTCAGCCATTTTGCTTTCTGTCTTGCTGCAGCTATCTTGCCCTCAGTCAATATGGAGTTTCCAGCTTTCATGTTCCCGCCCTGATTCTCTCCCTCTTGCTTCTTAAGCAGCCACAGCTGAGCAATCAGTGCTTCAGAACCTAGCCTGCAGTGAACCTGTGACCTGACTCCTGGAAGCCTTGGACTTTGTACTCCAGCTATTCCTACTGAGGAACTCTGAAACACTTGTGGACTCTGGAATCCTGCTCTTTGAAAGATCCACGTTTGCATGGACTTACGGTAACAGAGAAGAAGATCCTGAACCTGTTGTGGAGAGTGATTGCTGAGCTTAAGTTACTCTGGCCTGCTGTGTCTCCTGCTTCTGTATCTGCAAACTGTGTGACTATTTTTGCCACTTGTATGAAGTAATACAAGACCTTCTATATCAAACCTGTGTCTCATGTATTTTCATCGCACCCAAGCACAAGACGCTATATGAACTGTACTACATACATTACAAGATTCTGAAGCCAAAACGTTAGTGTCTGCTGGGTCTGGGAAGGCTGTGTCTGCTGTAACTGTGGATATCAGACGTCCGCTTGTACTTTCTGTGATGATAGTGGTTGTGACTTCTCACAACCATTCCAGTACTCCTGTCTTAAAAGATCTGGAAAATGGAGGCCCGCATAAAGGAACTTTGCGGAGTGACTGATAATATCCTTGCAGATTTACAGACTATAAAAACCCGTTTTACACACCTACAGGACCTCACTAATCACAATTTGCAAGTGTTTGGACAGACTGCCCAGGATTTGCGAGCCAGGATTGAGGTTCTAGAGGAGCGAGTCCAGGCTCCTGCCGTAGCCCCAAGTTCTGGGATTCCCAAGTTGCCCCCTTTTCGTTTTGGCGGTGAACGTGAAAAATTCAGGGGATTTATTAACCAATGCAATTTGTTTTTTTTCTGCACATGCTTCACAATTTCCCACTGAACAATCTAAAGTGCTTACTATAATTATGTTACTGACCAACAAGGCTTTGATGTGGGCAAACCCTCTGATTGAGACTGAGGATGAATGTTTGGATCATCTTGATGCTTTCATTTCAGCCATGGGGCAGGTGTTTGATGACCCCAATAGAGGTGCAACAGCTGAAGCAGCCATGTTAACCTTGCGCCAAGGTAAGCACTCGGTAGCCGAATATGCCTTGGATTTCAGGAGATGGGCTCTTGATACCACCTGGGACAGTTCCGCCAAAAAATCTATTTTTCGAAAGGGGTTGTCTCCACTAATTAAGGATGAACTTGCTCGTGCCGACCCTCCCACTGCGTTAGGTGATTTTATTAACTACTGCATCCGTATTGATGCTCGCCTGACTGAACGCAGGCAAGAGAGATGGTTCGAAAGCAATCGCACTAACCTTTTCCTACCTTCCTCCCCAGCTAAGGAACCTTTGAGTAGGATCACACGGGAACCTGAACCTGAACCCATGCAGGTAGACTCTTTACAAAGACGGGTTAGTGATGCACGCAAAGAACATCGTTTTAAGGAAAATCTATGTTTCTATTGTGGTAAGTCAGGGCACTTCATTATAAACTGTCCCAGCCGTTCTCGTAAGACTACTGCAGCACTCATTCACTGTGAGTGTTGCGAGAGGAGATCTGTCAGGTCCGAGCCTCAGGCTCCAGAGAGATCTGCAGCAACAGATATTGATTTCTCGGACTTAAACTCCGTTACTTCTGAGGACGATGACTGTGTAAACGCTGCAATTTTTCAAGTTTCCTCAGCGGTGTCCCAGCTGAGTTGTAGGAAAAACAATTCTCATTGCTTCCTTTCCATCAAACTCTGGGTTGACTCAGTCTGGGTGTCTAGCTCTGCTATGATCGACTCAGGGGCAAGTGGGAATTTTATGGATGTCTCCTTTGCTCTGAAACAGGGGATACGTTCAGTGAAGAAGGCTACTCCAGTACAGATGGAAACTGTGGATGGCTCCCTGCTGACCTCTGGACCAGTGGATCAGGAAACGGAACCTTTGAGGGTCCTTATGGGTAAAGATCATCAAGAGAAACTGTCCTTTATGCTTATCTCTTCTCCCCACTTTCCCATTATTCTAGGGCTACCATGGATGCAGGCTCAGAACCCTACCATTAACTGGGAGACCAAGGAATTACACTTTCCAGAGAAACAGATGAGTCCAGAAGTTTCAGCTTGCTCTGTTCCTAAAGGAACCATGTCAGTCCCTGAACTACCAGCTGTATACCAGGACTATGTGGATTTATGTGACAAGAAGAACGCTGACCAGCTTCCCCCTCACCGTCCATATGATTGTCCAATTGAATTATTGCCTGGAGCAGAGATACCTTTTGGTAAGATCTACCCCCTGGCGGGGCCTGAGCTAAAGGCTTTAAAGGATTACATAGACGAAAATCTAGCCAAGGGCTTCATACGCCCCTCTTCATCTCCTGCAGGGGCACCCATCTTCTTTGTGAAGAAGAAAGATGGATCTCTGAGACCCTGCGTAGACTATAGGGAACTCAATAAGGTTACTATTAGAAACCGTTATCCATTGCCTTTAATCCCTGAGTTATTGGAGAGAGTGCGGCATGCCAAAATTTTCTCTAAATTGGATCTCCGTGGGGCCTATAACTTGGTCCGTATTAGACCTGGGGATGAATGGAAGACTGCATTCAGGTCACGCTATGGACACTTTGAATATCTAGTTATGCCTTTTGGTCTGAGTACCGCCCCAGCCACTTTCCAACACTTGGTGAATGACATCTTCAGGGATCTCCTAGATACATTCGTGGTGATTTATTTGGATGATATTCTAATTTTTTCTAACTCCACAAAGGAACATCATGGACATGTGAGAATGGTCTTGGAACGTCTAAGACAAAACCATCTTTACATCAAACTTGAAAAGTGTGAATTCCATAGGACCGAAATTCAATTTCTGGGGTATGTACTGTCTACACAAGGAATTAGTATGGATGGAAGCAAGACCCAAGCCATCAAGGATTGGCCAAGTCCTAGAAATGTGAAGGAGGTGCAGCGCTTCATCGGGTTTGCCAATTTCTATAGACGTTTCATTAGGAATTTCTCTGAGGTAGTGTCACCTGTTATGTTACGGTAGCTGAGGAGTGCAGGTAAAAAAGGAAATACACCAGAGCAGTTGGAATCTATGAGATTGCAGTACCCTGACTAACCACCGCAACTAGAGGCAGCCGTGGAGTGTTCCTACGTTGGTCCTAGACGCCTCGTCACAGCCTGGGAAACTAACTACACCTAAAGATAGAAATAGGAAAGCTATCTGCCCCGGAGCAGAACCCCAAAGATAATAGAAAGCCCCCAAACATGTAATGGCGGTTAGACAAGAGGAAATACAGACACAGAAAGAAAATAGTATGAGCAAACGCTGGGGCCCAAACTATCTAAATAGAAAAGGATAGGAAGGGTACTTACTGCAATCTCAGAAAACCCTGAAAAAACACCAACTCTACTAATTTCAAAATCACCTGAGATCACACAACCTCTACCACCTAAATTAGTTCTCTGGTGTAACAAAAACAAAACAGCAGCCACTGAAAAAAAACTGGAAAAAGCAAAAGTACAAAACACAGTGGCTGGACTAAACTGAGAGGGCAAAAGCCCCCGGAGGGGACCCTGAAGGCCCCCACAGAAGTGCAGGACAAAATGCAAAAATATAGCAAAAACACAAAATAAGAAATTGTCTTATCTGATAGCAGGAGATGCAGACACGACACAGCAGGCTACAAGGGAAACTGGAAAGAAGGATTCAGACCAGAACAATTGATCACCGGCAACCCTGATGGGAAAATGACTCCCTTACATAAGACCAATCAGTAACACCTGATTCCCAGTCCTCACAATCCTCACTAGTACCGCTTGTAACCACCAGAGGGAGCCTCTGCTCAGAACTCATCTCAAACCCATTCACAACAGTCACCTATCACCCAACTTACCCGGAAAGAGTCTAGGTTCTCCTGGACTCCCCAAGCCCAGGAAGCATTTTCCCGTCTAAAAGATAAATTTACCACCGCACCTATCTTGGTACATCCCAACCCCAAACTTGCCTTCATAATAGAGGTGGATGCTTCAGACTGTGCCGTTGGAGCTATACTCTCTCAGAGAACAGGTGAGAAGAATGTCTTGCATCCCTGTGCCTTCTTTTCCCAGCAGTTGTCTTCGGCTGAGAGGAACTACGATGTGGGCAATAGAGAGTTGTTGGCCATTATTGCCGCCTTCAAAGAATGGAGACACCTTCTTCAGGGAGCTGCACAGCAAATAGTCGTCCTGACAGACCATCGTAACCTTGAATTTATCAGGTCGGCTAAGTGCCTGACTCCTCGCCAGGCTCGCTGGAATCTTTTCTTAAACCAATTTAATTTTGTCAGTTCTTATAGACCAGGATCGCGCAATGGAAAGGCTGATGCACTCTCTAGGATTCATTCAGCAGAGACCCGTCCACTTACTCCTCCTAAGACTATTCTTCCTGACTCTAGATTCCTGGGAGTGATTCATAATCAAGACCTACTTAAGGACATCAAGGAAGCATACCATGCGGATTCCTTGTTGGCACAACCCCCAAGGGACGTAAGTCTTGTCTTTAAGAATGGTGTGTGGATTCTGGGACAACGTCTGTATATTCCTGAAACAGTCAGATTGAGAGTATTGCAACTCATTCACGATTCCAAGATAGCTGGGCATAGAGGAATTCTAAAGAGACAGGAATTTCTTTCTCGTTTCTTTTGGTGGCCCACTTGCAGGAAGGATGTTTTAAACTATGTCACTTCATGTGAAGTCTGTGCAAGATGCAAAACACCTCGCTCCTCACCAACTGGTCTGTTACAACCTCTTCCCACCCCGTCCCGCCCGTGGGGATCCATTTCTATGGACTTCATTGTGGAGTTACCAACCTCTCAAGGGAAAAACACCATTCTAGTGGTGGTTGATCGTTTAACAAAGGCAGCTCATTTTATCCCTTGTGTCGGCTTACCCACTGCAAAACAGACATCAGATTTGATGATTAAAGATGTGTTTCGCTTACATGGAGTACCGGATGAGGTTATTTCGGATCGAGGGGTGCAATTCACTTCAAGGTTTTGGCAAAATTTCTGTGCAGCATTGGACATTAAAGTAAACCTTTCTTCTGCTTTTCATCCCCAGACTAATGGACAGACCGAACGAACCAATCAAACTCTGGAGCAGTATCTCCGCTGCTTTATCTGCCACCTACAGGATGATTGGGTGGATCTACTTCCATTGGCTGAGTTCTCTTATAACAACTCTCAGAGCGCCTCCACTAAGCAGTCTCCTTTTTACTCCAATCTAGGTTATCATCCTAACATTCTTCCACGATTTCCCATAGAAACGCCTTTACCAGCAGTGGCTGAAAGAATCACGTCTTTACAGAAGAATATGGATCTTCTAAAGGAGAATCTGGAATTGGCTCAGGAAAGGTACAAGAAAGCAGCAGAGAAATTTCGTAAACCTGCACCAGCTTTTAAGGTAGGAGACCTGGTCTGGCTGTCAACCAGAAATCTTAAGTTAAGGATTCCATCGTCTAAGTTGGGACATAAGTACATTGGACCCTATAAAATCAGTAAAATTATAAGTACCGTTGCTTGTCGTCTCCAACTGCCTAGAACTATGAGAATCCACCCTGTCTTTCATGTATCCCTACTAAAGGCTGCAACACCCAATACGTTTCCTGGACGTTCTTCTCCTTGCCCTGACCCAGTGCTAGTCGATGGTCAGGAAGAATTTGTGGTGGAAAGAATTCTAGATTCCAGGTTATACAGAAATCAGTTACAATATTTGATTAAATGGCAGGGCTACCCAGTGGAGGACAACTCATGGGAACCGGTCAATAACGTTAATGCTCCTCGTTTGCTCCGCCAGTTTCATCAGAGGTACCCAGACAAGCCTGGTCTGAGGCCATCCGGAGGTTGTCCCTAAGGGGGGAGTAATGTAAGGTTCTTTGTACATGTTCTTGAAACTCAGTTTTTCCGTCAGCCATTTTGCTTTCTGTCTTGCTGCAGCTATCTTGCCCTCAGTCAATATGAAGTTTCCAGCTTTCATGTTCCCGCCCTGATTCTCTCCTCTTGCTTCTTAAGCAGCCACAGCTGAGCAATCAGTGCTTCAGAACCTAGCCTGCAGTGAACCTGTGACCTGACTCCTGGAAGCCTTGGACTTTGTACTCCAGCTATTCCTACTGAGGAACTCTGAAACACTTGTGGACTCTGGAACCCTGCTCTTTGAAAGATCCACGTTTGCATGGACTTACGGTAACAGAGAAGAAGATCCTGAACCTGTTGTGGAGAGTGATTGCTGAGCTTAAGTTACTCTGGCCTGCTGTGTCTCCTGCTTCTGTATCTGCAAACTGTGTGACTATTTTTGCCACTTGTATGAAGTAATACAAGACCTTCTATATCAAACCTGTGTCTCATGTATTTTCATCGCACCCAAGCACAAGACGCTATATGAACTGTACTACATACATTACAATCATCCAGATAGACTACTACAGAGGTGGAGAGCATATCCCAGAAGATGTCATTGACAAAGTCTTGGAAAACAGCGGGAGCATTAGAGAGCCCGAAGGGCATCACCAGGTATTCATAATGCCCATCCCTGGTATTAAAAGCTGTCTTCCACTCGTCCCCTTCACGGATGAGAATTAGGTTATAGCCATCACGTAGATCTAGCTTGGTAAATACCTTTGCTCCCCGGAGCCTATGAAAGAGCTCAGAGATTAGGGGCAACGGGTACTTATACTTGACGGTGATGGCGTTAAGACCCCTGTAGTCAATACACGGACGTAATCCTCCGTTCTTCTTCTGCACAAAGAAGAACCCCGCCCCTGCTGGTGACACCGACTTCCTAATGAACCCTCTTGCCAGATTCTCCTGAATATACTGGGACATGGCCTCCGTCTCAGGAAGCGAGAGGGGATAGACTCTTCCCCGAGGTTCTGCTCCAGGCAAGAGATCAAGTGGACAGTCGTAGGGGCGATAAGGCGAAGAGTCTCCGCCGCCTTCTTGGAGAAAACGTTTGCGTATGACCAATAACACTGGGGAAGAGGAGTAAGATCTACGTGGTGGTGACCTGAACGCTCTCCCTGACACACCTGCCTCTACATGAATCACACCAACCCAGTATCCTCCCAGAGGACCACTCAATATGGGGAGAGTGGTGACGGAGCCAAGCAAAACCTCATCTATTCCCTCAGGCAGGACAAGAAAGGAAATACTCTCCTGATGGGAAGGGGACATAGATAAAGTGAGAGAGATAGTCTGGTGGGTGATTTGTGAGGGCAGAGTCGATCCATTCACTACTCGCACAGTCACCGGTTTGGCGAGCATCACCTGAGGTATAGTGTGGCGGAGAGCAAAGGCAGAGGACATGAAATTCCCCTCGGCTCCAGAATCCACACATAGCTCGGCGGTGAGAGTGGATGGACCTACAGTAATTGTCCCCTTGAAGGACAACTTGGTATAAAATGCCACGGTGTCTAGTGAACTTCCTCCAGGGTCACTAGACGCAACCGTTTTCCCGACCGCTGTGGATATTTGTTGGCATAATGTCCTAACTGCTGACAGATGTTACAAACCACGGGTACTCGAGCGGCCCGGGAACTTAGGTCCCGCTCCAGAAACCTCCATGGCCTCATGGGAGTCGGACGCCTGACTGAAAGATTCTAGAGGTCTGACGAAGGTGGGAGCCAGCCGGAACCTCGGCCTACACTGGGACCGCTCCAACCTCCACTCGCGAAAACGGAGGTCGATGCGGGTAGATATGGCGATAAGCTTCTCCAGTGTGGTGGGAATCTCCCGGGTAGCCAAGGCGTCTTTCACATGGCCCGCCAGTCCTCGCCAAAACACGGGAATGAGGACTTTATCTGGCCAGTCTAACTCCGAGGCCAGAGTCCAAAATAGGACAGAAAATAGCTGACCAAGGACGAACCCTGTGAACTTGCCAGCAGTTGGAGCGCCGCATCATGGGTGACCTGAGGTCCTAGAAAGACCTTTTTTAGAGCCTCCAGAAAATGAGGAGCACTCCGCACCACACGGTCGTCACGCTCCCACAGCGGTGTGGCCCACTCCAACGCTCTGCCCGACAGGAGAGATATTACAAAGCCCACTTGTGCCCTATCCGTGGGGAAACGTGCAGCCAGAAGCTCGAGTTGTATAGAGCACTGACTCACGAATCCCCGACATTACTTGCTGTCACCAGCAAACTTGTCTGGAAGCGAGAGGTGGGATAATGTAGGGGCAGAGGTGGCAGTGGACACACTGGCTGCAGCCACGCTAGCAGCCTGAACAGCGACTGCGGTAACATCCACAACTGAGGTTGTGCGCTCAAGGGCCGCCAACCTACCCTCCAGCTGCTGGATGTTCCGCTGTAGACGCTGGTCGTCCGCCATTTTACTAGCCAGACCCAGAGACGCAGAGATAGTGACTGTGTCCTGATAACACCACAGGGATACACAGATAACTGCTGTGCGGATAGCAGTCCGTGATCATGCAGTAAGCAACGCAAACAAGCAACACCTCACCGGAGAAGCCGGTATTCTAGGGGCTTATTTCAGCCAAGCCCTGAACACGTGCATACAAATCTCCTCAGCGGAGGTGCCGGTATTCTAGGGGCTTATTTCAGCCGAGCCCTAACCACATGCGTGCATGATCACACTGGCGCAAAGCACATAACACAATTGATACTAGCGCACAGCCGAGCGTCCATGCGCACCTTTTATAGCAGCAGCTACAGGACCTTCCAGAAAAGGACCAATGAGAAACTGATCCAGAACACAAGCCATTTCAGGACCTTCCTGGCGGACCAATGGGAGTCGCTGCTGTAACCGAGCATGTGACCCCTGATCTCCAATGGGAGATCTTGCCCTGGGCATGCTCAGATGGAGAAACGCAGGACTTAGACCAAAAGACGTCTGCTCGCCGCTGACCAGTACTGGCTACAATAGCAGAACCTGGAGAGGCAGCAGTAATCCTCTGCACAGTATTAGATCGGGCGAGACGCTGGGACTGACGTCTCTGCTGAGCAGGCTCCACTGCGGCCGGAGATGGATGGGGGACTGGTTCGAGATTCCCCTTGTGCAGCAGCGGGAACTCGATCCCTAACAGATGGTTTTTGCAACTGCACTCGGGGACACTTTCAAAGTTTTCCCAATTTTTCGACTGACTGACCTTCATTTCTTAAAGTAACGATGGCCACTCGTTTTTCTTTACTTGGCTGCTTTTTTCTTGCGATAATACAAATTCTAACAGTCTATTCAGTAGGACTATCAGCTGTGTATCCACCAGACTTCTGAACAACACAACTGATGGTCCCAACCCCATTTATAAGGCCAGAAATCCCACTTATTAAACCTGACAGGGCACACCTGTGAAGTGAAAAACATTTCCGGTGACTACCTCTTGAAGTTCATCAAGAGAATACCAAGAGTGTGCAAAGCAGTCATCAAAGCAAAAGGTGGCTACTTTGAAGAACCTAGAATATAAGACAATTTCAGTTGCTACACACTTTTTTGTTAAGTATATAATTCCACATGTGTTAATTCATAGTTTTGATGCCTTCAGTGTAAATTTACATTTTTCATAGTCATGAAAATGCAGAAAAATCTTTAAATGAGGTGTGTCCAAACTTTTGGTCTGTACTGTAGTTAAAAATTATCTACATTTCTCTTCATGTTTTGAATTAGAAAACAGTGTCCAATGTTCCCAATACACGGAAATAAAAACTAGTATAAAGATTTTGTGATTAACTCATGTTTTTTGACACACTGCTATTATTTTGAACACTACTCTATTCCTAAAATCATTGTTTTTTTCTGGGTTTCTCAGAAATAAAGTAGTATGTAAAATGTGCCACTGCACAGTGTTCAGAAACACACTGGTGACAACTAAAAATCTACATATCCATATTTATTCTGCTGTGGTCACTCAATATCCTTTTCATGGGTTACTAGGTCACCAGATATTGATGACCTATCATTGATGTGTTGGAGCTTAGACCAGCTTGTTAAGGGGAAGCTGCCTCTCCACTGATCAGATACTGATGATCTATTCTAAGCATACTCGTAGGTCATCAATATCTGGTGACTGGACAGACCCTTTAAGGCTTACTCATGTTTTCTTTAGATCTTAGGTTTTTAATTTTTGGTATGCGTGCCACAAAGGTTCTCACAATGTCCTTATACTGCGTGTCAAAGTGTGTAACCCAACCTTTGGGGTACGTTGATATAATTTAATTTAGAGGGTATCTGGCTAGAATGACTTCTGAAGTTATTGTCAGGCCTTTCCCTGCTGTGGACTGCACACAGCCTATACTTATACACAAACATGCACAATGGGTCCCTATGGTGGATGGATGTCTAGGTAGCCATCCTGACTAGGGCACATATTTCCTGAGCTTCCCAGTGGGCACAAATACAGTGTGTACCTAGCCTTACCCATTCAAAGTGCAAGTACAAATAAACAGAATCTGACAAGTTTAGTAGCTAGTAGATCCAGTGATTCTCATGCACCAATGGTGGCTTCGTACAGATTGGGTATGACCTCCCACAACTTCCAAAGCAATGAATGTTCCAAAAATTCTGAGGCATCATCCACCTCATTTTTTGTATTTTCGCTATGTAATTTGAGGATGGAATAAAGCAATGTTTTATCACTATACAAATTCTGTGGTCACTCAGAAACTTTGGAACTTTAAAGTTTAGTAGTTAGATTAGGTTTTTTCCAGACTTTTCCTGTTGAGATGAAGGAAGTAGTTACACCTTTGGCAAACACTGAGCTGTCTACAACTGGCGCACCGCCATCACAGCTCTGTGCAGCTGACTTACATATGACCTAGAGAGTTATAGAACGGCACTGTGAACTTTACAACACTAATTTTACGTGGGGGAAATACCAATCTAATGTGTGAATGTCACATGCTAGGATTTGGTTTTAGATTTAAGGGTACAAATGAAAGAAAATGCTGAAACACCTTTTCTTAGAAAGAAGTCTTGTGCCACTGCTCTAGTATTTCTTCTGGAAACGTATGAATGGACAACTCAGTATTTTCATTGCTTTAGTTAAAGGCTTCTCAGAGAATGCAGGTACAGGTTCTTAAAACAGAACTGTACTTTCAAGGAACTTTACATAAATCAATAGTAAAGGAGATTATAAGAAAATTTGCAATGTATCTTCTCAGAGAAATCAGCTTTCTCGCCTACTTATCAGAACCTTCTTCCCCACCCCAGCCTCCTGAACTTGTCATCCACTGTGAAAAAGCAGCTCAAGTCCGTTTTGCTCAGAAAAGATGACTGCAGGTGTTATGTGACACAGCCCAGTAGGAGAGAGAGGCAAGGGAGGGAACAGATAAAAAAAAAACATTGTGCAGAGCTCTGCAACAAGTGGGAAACTGAATGGGAGGAGACACAGATTAGATATTAGAAAAAACTTTTTGACAGAGATCAATGAGTGGAAAAGGCTGCCTCGAGAGGTGGTGAGTTCTCCTTCAATGAAAGTCTTCAAACAGAGGCTGGACAGACATCTATCTGGGATGATTTAGTGAATCCTGCAGGGGGTTGGACCAGATGACCCAGGAGGTCCCTTCCAACTCTACCATTCTATGACTCTAAGTCTTTTACCTCACATCAGAGCTGATTCAGATCAAGACACCTTAGCTCTGCTACAACATGTCCTGCATACAGCTTGTCCCAGTGAGATAAAAACTGAATGAAGAGCAGGCATTCCCCTATCTGTGCTGTGTATGGGAGAAATCACTGCAGCACGTCTCCTTCTCTCAGATACTAGTGGACTGCAAATTACAGATAGAGCATGCATAGGGAAAACTGTCACATAATGGAGAGAAATGTTTATTCTCCGGAACACTTTACTTTGAAAAGTTACTTAAAAACAGTTACACCTTAAACAAGATAATAAGATATGAATGCAGACAATACCTGCAATATCAGACTGTGTAATGACAAAGACTCTTGAGAAAGGAAATAAAAAATCAGATCTCAACGTATTCATACATTTCTGGGAGGAATAACAGAGGCATCACACCATGTAGAGTTGTAAGATAAGATACTTGAGGCTGAATTATGTACCAGATGCTTTCTGTCTTAATTTTGCTTTCAAAGATGCTGAACACTGGTCAGCAATTCTGTGAGATTATTTACTATGCCGGCTGCTCTAGTAGTAGATGTACTGAATACATAAATATAAACATACATCAAGTGAATGCAATTTTAGACTATAGAACAATAATTAAAAACATCAGCAACGCTTGAGCTACCTGAGATCCCAACGTCAGCCACCAGAAGATCTTTGCTAGAAGATGAACTTTCTGCTAATTGTTTGAACTCGTCCTGCTTTTCTCCGTATGGATACTGAGTGTCAAACTTTACCAACACAAACTTCATCTTTGGAATGACCTGGAGTGGAAGATAAAATTACATGCTTTATGGAAATACTTATGGTATCAATACTTGCTTTGCTTGCATTACTTAGAAAATATATACCGTAATTCATTTTTTAAATTGAACTTTTATACATATGTTAAAATCATAATTTTCTTCTTAAAACAAGTCATCAAGTATTAAAGAATATTCCCAACTATACAAGCAACTAAGTCTCCAATGCAACTAAAAAAAATTGTAATTAGTCTTTATTGTTTTCTTTCTACACCTCTTATGCATTCTTAAAGAAGCCCACCAATTCAATCTGTGTATATGTGAATGCAGTGTATTGTCGGTGTTACCTTACCCATCTATCGCCGCCTTCTCCGGTATGCGGCCCTGTTCTGCTCGTCTTCTGCATGACATCACCAGGGATGGATTAAGAGTAGCCAGGGCCCTGGCCAGTTTAGAAGGCGCGCAAACCCCCCAGGTACCCTATGTATAAGGCGATATGTCACCCTTTGATAGATCATGTGATATGTCAGTGAGTAACAAATAGGTGCTCTGGTGCTCATCTGTAGATAGAAAATGACAGAGAATTTTTCCCTTATGTACAGCACTATACATAACATAGCGCTATATAAAATAGAGCAGGGGTGGGAGATTAATTTTCCAAAGGGGCCATATGAGAGACCGTGACTGTTCAGGAGGCTGAACTTAATTACCGTATGCTCTATATTAAATATAATTATGTCTTTATATTAATTGTATCAATGAGCAGAATTAAAGCGAACCTGTCAGCAGGATTGTGCACAGTAACCTACACACAGTGTCAGGTCGGCGTCGTTATACTGATTACAATGATACCTGGGTTGATGTTTAATCTGTATTTGTAGTTTTCAGTTAATGAGATGCTCGTGCCTCGGGTAGGGCTGTGGGGGGGGTCTTTTTTTGGTGCTCTGTTCTCATAGTCATCTCTATGGGCTTATGACAGGTACAGTGCCTTGCGAAAGTATTTGGCCCCCTGGAACTTTTCAACCTTTTCCCACATATCATGCTTCAAACATAAAGATACCAAATGTACATTTTTGGTGAAGAATCAACAACAAGTGGGACACAATTGTGAAGTTGAACGAAATTTATTGGTTATTTTAAATTTTTGTGGAAATACAAAAAATGAATAGTGGGG
This sequence comes from Oophaga sylvatica, assembly GCA_033576555.1. Lineage (NCBI taxonomy): Eukaryota > Metazoa > Chordata > Amphibia > Anura > Dendrobatidae > Oophaga > Oophaga sylvatica. The sequence goes on along the minus strand of JARQOD010000001.1, from coordinate 820,151,959 downwards.
TGTGCAATATTATTCGGCTCCTTTAACTTAATACTTTGCTTCGCCACCTTTTGCTGCGATTACAGCTGCAAGTCGCTTGGGGTATGTCTCTATCAGTTTTGTACATCGAGAGACTGAAATTCTTGCCCATTCCTTCTTGGCAAACAGCTCGAGCTCAGTGAGGTTGGATGGAGATCATTTGTGAACAGAAGTTTTCAGCTCTTTCCACAGATTCTCGATTGGATTCAGGTCTGGACTTTGACTTGGCCATTCTAACACCTGGATACGTTTATTTGTGAACCATTCCATTACAGATTTTGCTTTATGTTTTGGATCATTGTCTTGTTGGAAGACAAATCTCTGTCCCAGTCTCAGGTCTTTTGCAGACTCCAACAGGTTTTCTTCAAGAATGGTCCTGTATTTGGCTCCATCCATCTTCCCATCAATTTTAACCGTCTTCACTGTCCTTGCTGAAGAAAAGCAGGCCCAAACCATGATGCTGCCACCACCATGTTTGACAGTGGGGATGGTGTGTTCAGGGTGATGAGCTGTGTTGCCTTTACGCCAAACATATAGTTGCCAAAAAGTTCGATTTTGGTTTCATCTGACCAGAGCACCTTCTTCCACATGTTTGGTGTGTCTCCCAGGTGGCTTGTTGCAAATTTTAAACGACACTTTTTATGGATATCTTTGAGAAATGACTTTCTTCTTGCCACTCTTCCATAAAGGCCAGATTTGTGCAGTGTACGACTGATTGTTGTCCTATGGACAGGCTGTCTCACCTCAGCTGTAGATCTCTGCAGTTCATCCAGAGTGATCATGGGCCCTCTTTGGCTGCATCTCTGATCAGTCTTCTCCTTGTTTGAGATGGAAGTTTAAAGGGGAGGGCCGGATCTTGGTAGATTTGCAGTGGTATGATACTCCTTCCATTTCAATATGATCGCTTGCACACTGCTCCTTGGGATGTTTAAAGTTTTGGAAATCATTTTGGATCCAAATCCGGCTTTAAACTTCTCCACAACACTCTCAATGCCTGCCTGTTGTGTTCCTTGGTCTTTATGATGCTACTGCGCATACGCTGCCGGCGCCATTTTGCTGTAGTTAAATGTTTTCTTTTAAAGACCACAATCTGAACTGCAAAAGTGCAGTATTTAAAATAGGAGGCAGGTCACTGAAGGTACAGTTTAAAAAAACTGACTGTCATATCCAAACATAAACTAAGTGTGAACAGGTGCTTAACCTACAGTCACCAACTCATATACACTCAAACAAAAAAGGCAGCACTATGTAGCGCCATAGCATGCAAATATGAAATATGAATTGCATTACTGCACTAGAAATATGAAAAATTGAGAAGGCTTAACGCATAAAATGGCCAATTTATGTGTACCTGGAAGCCACGTTAAGGCGTTTCTCATTTTCCAGGTCCTAACTAACGCCAATCCTCACTTAGACTAAAGTCTTCATCTGTATGGGAACCTATGAATCCTCTCTTTAGACTGAAATCTACATCTCTTGGAGGGGTAGTGGCCCTGCTGTGATTAAAAACGCCTGAGGCTAAAAGGCGGAGTGCTCAGTCAGAAGGCTTTGTATTCACTAGCTGAGAAATGCCTTAACGTGGCTTCCAGGTACACATAAATTGGCCATTTTATGCACTAAGCTTTCTCAATTTTTCATATTTCTAGTGCAGTAATGCAATTCATTTTCATATTTCATATTTGCATGCTATGGCGTTACAGAGTGCTGCCTTTTTTGTTTGACTGAAGGTTCAGTGACCTGTCATAAGCCCATAAGGATGAATATAATAGAACAGGGCACCCAAAAAAAGACCTGCCCACAGGCTGCACCGAAGCACGAGAATCTCATTAACTGAAAACTGCAAATACAAGACAGATTTAATTAACCCTGGTATCATTTTAATCAGTATAATGGCACCAACCTGACAATGCCTGTAGTTTACTTAGCAAAGTCCTGATGACCGGTTTACTTTAAGTATGCTGACATATCCTTATATACAGTATAAGCCCCCACATAGCCTCCCTATATATAGTATGCCGCCATATAGCTCGTACATACAGTATGAGTCTACACACAGCCGCCTAAATACAGTATGAGCCGTCAGATAGCCTCCAATATACAGTATGAGCCCCACATAACTCCCTATACACAGTATGAGCACCCACATAGCCTCCTATATACAGTATGAGCGCTCACATAGCGCCCTATATACAGTATAAGCCCTCACATAGTGTTCTATATACCGTATGAGCCCCCACATAGCTCCCTATATGCAGGATAAGCTCCCACATGAGCCCTCACATAGCTCTCTATATAGAGTATGAGTCCCCACACAGCCCCTATATACTAGATGAGCCCGCAAATAGCTATTGTGGACTTAGATACAGTATGAGGCCAATATATCCTCGTATATACAGTATAGACCCCTATATACAGCAGGAGCCCCACATAACTCCTTATATGCAAGATGATCACCCACATAGTAACCTATATACAGTACGAGCCCCCACATCTCAAACACATATTAAAAAAAAAAACAAATACTCACCTAACTCCGGTTCCCCCGGCGCTCTGCTCCGGTCCCCGAGGCTCCACTTGTACTTGTCATCAGCGAGTACATGCTGGAACTTCCGGCGCCAGCTGATGACATCATCGCGCTGGCACATCACAGCAGAGATGGGAAGCTCGCCATTCTGCGCCAGGAAAGCTTCTTGCCAGGATATGTGCGCCACTGATGGCAGCACACAAAACATTATAATTAGGTCAATCTGGCCATGGGCTCCCAGAACTTCGGGCAGTAGCCCAGATTGACCTCATTCTAATCCAATTATGGATATCACCACTCTTCTGACTCTCTGGGTGACGCTAAGCTCTACAATGTAGCGTATATACTTGAGTATAAGCCGTTTTTCAGCACATTTTTTAAGCTCAAAAAGCCCCATCAGCTTACACTCGAGTGAGGGTCCCACATGACTGAGGGGGAGCAGCAGAGGCGAAGCAGCGAGTAACAGGAGACAGGAGCCTGCTACTGCGGCTAAAGCCTGTACCCACTGCTAAAGAGAAATGAATATTCACTGCGCTCGCACTGAATATTCATTTCTCTTTAATAGCGGGAACAGTAGTCGCAGCCGCCGGCTTCCTGCAGCAGCCGGGCGATCACCTGTGCCCATGGGCGTGGAGTGCAGTGAATATTCATTCCCCTTAGTAGCGGGCACACGTGATCACCCGGCTGCTGCTGGCATCAGAACAAGACGCTGCAAGGGAGCGCAGGGAAGGTACGTAGAATGATTTTCTTTTTAATGTTTTCTGATATGGGCCATGCAAACCAGGATAGGGATCAGGGGGCCATGCATAACCAGGATAGGGATAAAGGGGCAATGAATACCAGTATGGGGATGAGGGGGCCATGCATACTACCAGGATAGGGATGAGGAGACCATGCATACCAGGATAGGGATGAGGGGGCTATGTATACATGGATGGGATGAGGCCAGACATACAAGGATTGGGGTGAGGAGGCCTTGAATACCAGGATAGGGATGAGGGGCTATGCATACCAGCATAGAGATGAGGGACTATGTATACATGGATGGGGATGAGGAGGCCATGCATACCAGGATAGGGATGAAGGGGCCATGTATACCAGGATAGAGATGATGGGGCCATGCATACCAAGATAGGGATTAGGAGGCTATGCATACAAGGATGTGGATGAGGAGCCTTGCATACTAGGCTTATACTCGAGTCAATAAGTTTTTTTCAGTTTTTTTTATGGTAAAATTAGGTGCCTTGGCTTATATACGCTAACTCTATGGAATGTCAGAACGATGATTCATAGGTTTACATTGTAAAAAGTCACTTCAGGCTCACATATGGAGTATAGAGTGATCTGGAAATTCTGAAGAGTGTGAAGACTGGTGATGGCACTCAGAAGAGAAGCGGACCAGCGCCATATACGTGACATGGAGGTGATAGGTGAGTATCACCTAATGCACACACTACATATACGCGTTTACTGAAAAAAAAAGTCATGTAAGGGCTTCTTTAAAGCGAACCTGTCTGCAGGATTGTACTTAGTAACCTACAGACAATGTCAGATTGGCGCCGTTATACTGAAAATCATATTAGGGTTGATGAAATCCATCCATCCAAAATGGCGCCGGCGCTTGTGCCAGTAGCATCTATCTCCAGTTTGAAGTTAAATTTTTTTTTCTTTGCCGACAATATTATGTGCATTATGTAAAATACCCTGTTTCCCCAAAAATAAGACACCGTCTTATATTAATTTTTGCTACGAAAGTTGCACCATGTCTTATTTTCGGGGGAGGGGGGGGGGGTCTTATTTTCTCAAGAAAAAGAATTGACAACTTTTACAGTACGGTACTTTACGGTAGACTGTTCAGCAGAAAAGCAGACAACAAATCAAAGTAACACACTACGGTACGGTACTGTAATTGCCTGACTCCCACACAGGGCCACAAAACATAAGGGCTCTAAAATGGCTCCCACACACTTTCTGGACAATGTACCGCTACCGTAACAATCACCCACAGCAGTTCCTTTACCGTAGCAGCCCCATCATCATTTTGCAGCCCCAAATATTCCCATCCAGGGCCGGTTCCAGGTTTTTATGGGCCCCGGGCGAAAGAGTCTCAGTGGGCCCCTTTAACACAGACCACGATTCATGATGCACAGATACGGCAGAGAAATATAGGTATAGTACAATGCCAAACACTTCACTTCTTCCATTACATGAGTGATATCTATTGTAAATTCTACAATAGCTCAGAAACCGCCAAATCCTCACAGCGCACAGTACAGACTGGACATATGGAGCTCTCCTCTGCACTGTGCTGCGTTCTGCACTGTTACGGCTCAGGAAAGGGCACTGTGGAAAGACTCCCCATTATTATCATCAACATTGCTTCCCCATTATCATCATCATTGCCTCCCCATCATTATAATCATTGCCTCCGCATTATCATCATTGCCTCCCCATCATCATCATCATTGCCTCCAAATCATCATCATCATTGCCTCCCTATCATCGTCTCCCCATCATCATCATTGCCTCTTCACCACCATCACTGCCTCCCCCCACCACCATCACACATACACCACAACACACAGACAGCACCGCAGCACTCTCACATACACACACACACACAAAGCACTGCACTACATACACACAAGCAGGCAGACACAAACACACACACACACACACACACACACATCTCACCTGTCCGGCGTCCGCACCGCAGGCAGTCCCGAAGCATCACCGGCGCCCGCGCTTACTCTCTGCCACAGCCGGCCGCTGAATGATGACGTCATCTAGAGGCGCTGCTGCAGGCGCCCCCTGGAGTATTGGGCCGGCTTACCGGGGTCCTGAGCAAGCGGGGGGAGGGGTGGGACACTGGCACCGCTCTCATCCGCTAACGGGCGCCGGGGTGCCCGATGGCGACTGGGCCCCCCCGTTTGCTTAGGGCCCCGGCACTTGCCCGGGTACTGACGCTGGCCTGAAGGTATGCCTTATTTTCGGGGGGGTGCCTTATATTAGCAGGCACAGTGCTCCCCCTAGCATGCCTTACTTTCGGGGGGCGCCCTATTTTCGGGGAAACACGGTAGGGGGCAGGTCACTGAAGGATCGATGACCTGTCATAAGGCGATAAATGTGCATATGTAGAGGGTGCTCCGGAGCACGAGAATCTCATTAACTGAAAACTGCAATTATAGATTAAACAACAACCACAAGATGGATTTCATCAACCCAGGTATCATTTTAATCAGTATAACAGCGCCAACCTGACACTGTCTGTAGTTTATTGAGCACAATCCTGCTGACAGGTGAGCTTCAAGTACCTCTGTGGAAAAAAGAATACATAATGCCTGGGAATTCAGGTTTTGCAGCCCATTCAATCTGTTATCTATTTCTACTTATTGATTCCATTCATTTCCAGGGTTAGCAAGAAGAAGGAACACTTGAGATTATGTAAAAGGATGAGTTTTGGGTGTGCCGCCATTGAGCCTATGATGGTGCCCCACTGGAGCCTACAAATGTGGCAGGCCTACTTAAAAAGTATGCCACTGAAATTTTACTCCAAATGAGCACAGAGTGTAACAGTTAAAATAGAGGGACCTAGCATGGAGGTTACAGTACAAGGTCTAGATGCTTAGCAGTTATAGCCTGCTGGTATGAAAGCTTGGTGATTATAAAGCAACTCACGATAACTTACTGGCAAGGCTTGGCTCAGACACTGACTTTGTTCATCATTGCTGATGGGATAATAAGGCCTCCAGCCTCCATTGGTACGCACTCCCAAAGTGGTCAACGCCTTTTGAACAAGGATACACCTGTTGTGTTGGAGCTGGTCAGTGGCCAGTGAAGCCGAGCACTAAAATGGAAACTGGAAGTGGTCCAGAACCTCAAAGCAAGTCACCCAAGAACTCCACCTCAGCTGTGATGAGCCCTAACAGACCCCAAGAATCCTCCACAATTTTACACGTCACACACTACACTCCTCTCAGCACATTAAACACTTCAATATATTCCAGCTCCACCCTAGTATGAAGCATGTGTAATAGCACAATACTACACACATTACCAGAGACCCTTACTCATGGTGCATGTACACCAGCTGATCCAGTCCGTTAGACAATCTCAGATCAATTACTTCTAAGACAATTGGTGGCGACTTACTGACCTGTCTAGACAGGCCGACCAGACTTCTATGTCCACAGAATGATTGCTATTACGATTGTTCTGTGCCCATCATTATCATGTTATCAGCAGCACATCTATTTACACAGGACAATGGTCTGCTTGTTAGAATAATGATTTTTAAGACGTAATAAATATCAACAAACCCAACAAACAAGAATTTTACTTGTTCGACTGGTGATTGTCATCCTGTTTAAATAAGCCGATAATAGGGGACGAGTGCTCCTATCGGTTCAGCTTCAACCAAATGTAGACAATGTAATCATCACTGCTATCATTAAAAAGCATCGTTCCTGAAAAGCAAAACATGTTCATGGCACTCAGGAAATCATATATGCCAGAACATGTATTGGCATAACTTATAGACATAATATTAATGTCCAGTTAACTTTGCTGATCTCAGCAGCTTAAAGAGAACTGTCATGTTAAACACATAAGCCTTGATTCATCATTTGCGTTTATTTTTTTAAGTAATTTTCCTTTTATTTTTGTGGTATAGTTGCTGTTTTTGGCGCTAAATTAGTCAAAATGGCGAAGTAAATTCTTGAATTTGGAGCAAATTAAAAAAATTGGCTTTTTTCCTGTCTTCAACTCCTTTTTCACTTGCAAAAACTGAATGGACTGGTGTAAGATTTGAGGTGTAAAGTACACCACCATAGGAGGATGATAATGAGGGCAATCTGGGGTACCACCTGGGGCCCGAGCCTCCGGTGGGCCTATCGCCAGATTGCCCTTATTATAATGCAGGCAGGGAGCTTTCCTGGCGCTGCCAAAGATGCAGAATGGCAGCGCAGCTCCAGGGGAGCTCCCGTCACTTCTGTGCTGGTCAGTAGAAGTGGAGCCTCAGGGACCAGAGCAGAGTGCCAGAGGGACAGGAGCGAGGTGAGTATGTCTTATATTTTTAATTAATATGTGTATGGGATGTGCAGACTGGTACTGTACATAAGAGGCTATATTGGGGCTCACACTGTATACAGGAGGCTATGTGCAGGCTCATAGAGTATAAAGGAGGCTATGTGAGGGCTCATACTGTATACAGGAGGCTATGTGTGGGCTCACACTGTATACAGGAGGCTATGTGGGGCTCATACTGTATATAGGGCTATATAATGGATCATATTATAGATGAGGATACATTGGGGCTCATACTGTATATAGTAGGCTATGTGTTGGCTCACACTGTATACAGGAAGATGTGTGGGGCTCATACTCTATATAGGGGGCTATATGGGGGCTCATACTATATATAGGAGGCAATCTAGGGCTCAAACTGTATACAGTAGGCTATGTGCTGGCTCATACTGCATATAGGAGGCTATGTGGGGGCTCATACTGCATAGAGGAGGCTATGTGTGGGCTCATACTGTATATAGGAGGCTATGTGTGGGCTCATACTGTATATAGGAGGCTATATCGGGGTTCATACTGTATATAGGAGGCTATGTGTGGGCTCATACTGTATATAGGAGGCCATGTGCTGGCTCATACTGCATATAGGAGGCTATGTGGGGGCTCATACTGTACAGTCATGGACAAAAGTTTTGAGAATGACACAAATATTAATTTTTACAAAGTCTACTGCTTCACTTTTTCTAATGGCAATTTGCATATACTCCAGAATGTTATAAAGAGTGATCAGCTTAACAGCAATTACTTGCAAAGTCAATATTTGGCTAGAAAATGAACTTTATCCCCCAAAACACATTTTAACATCATTGCAGCCCTGCCTTAAAAGGACCAGCTAACCTCTTTTCAGTGATTGCTCCATTAACACAGGTGTGGGTGTTGATGAGGGGATGGCTGGAGATCAATCTGTCATGATTAAGTAAGAATGACAACTTAAGAATGACACCACTGGACACTTTAAAAGGAGGCTGGTGCTTGGCATCATTGTTTCTCTTCTGTTAACCATGGTTATCTCTAAAGAAACACGTGCAGTCATCATTGCAATGCACAAAAATGGCCTAACAGGGAAGAGTATCGCAGCTAGAAAGATTGCACCTCAGTCAACAATCTATCGCATCATCAAGAACTTCAAGGAGAAAGGTTCCATTGTTGCCAAAAAGGCTCCAGGGCGCCCAAGAAAGACCAGCAAGCGCCAGGACCGTCTCTTAAAAGTGTTTCAGCTGCGAGATCGGGCTACCAGCAGTGCAGAGCTTGCTCAGGAATGGCAGCAGGCAGGTGTGAGTGCATCTGCACGCACTGTGAGGCGGAGACTCTTGGAGCAAGGCCTGGTCTCAAGGAGGGCAGCAAAGAAGCCACTTCTCTCCAGAAAAAACATCATGGACAGACTGATATTCTGCAAAAGGTACAGGCAGTGGACTGCTGAGGACTGGGGTAAAGTTATTTTCTCTGATGAATCCCCTTTTCGATTGTTTGGGACATCAGGAAAACGCCTCATTCGGAGAAGACAAGGTGAGCGCTACCACCAGTCTTGTCTCATGCCAACTGTTAAGCATCCTGAAACCATTCATGTGTGGGGTTGCTTCTCAGCCAAGGGAATCGGCTCTCTCACAGTCTTGCCTAAAAACACAGCCATGAATAAAGAATGGTACCAGAATGTCCTCCAAGAGCAACGTCTCCCAACCCTCCAAGAGCAGTTTGGCGATCAACAATGCTTTTTCCAGCATGATGGAGCACCTTGACATAAAGCAAAGGTGATAACTAAATGGCTCAGGGAAGAAAACATAAGAGATTTTGGGTCCATGGCCTGGAAACTCCCCAGATCTTAATCCCATTGAGAACTTGTGGTCAATCATCAAGAGACGGGTGGACAAACAAAAACCTAAAAATTCTGACAAAATGAAAGCACTGATTGTGCAAGAATGGACTGCTATCAGTCAGGATTTGGTCCAGAAGTTGATTGAGAGCATGCCAGGGGAATTGCAGAGGTCCTGAAGAAGAAGGGTCAACACTTCAAATATTGACTTGCTGCATTAACTCATTCTGTCAATATAAGCTTTTGTTACTCATATGTTTGCAATTATTATATTTCTGTCTGTGATAAAAACATCTGTCAAACACACATAAAAACCAGAGGGCAGCAGATCATGTGAAAATATAATATTTGTGTCATTCTCAAAACTTTTGGCCATGACTGTATATAGGAGGCTATGTGTGGGGTCATACTGTATATAGGAGGCTAGATGCGGGCTCATACTGCATATAGGAGGCTATGTGGGGGCTCAAACTGAATATAGTAGGCTATATTGGGGTTCATGATGTATATAGGAGGCTATTTGGGGCTCATACTGTATATAGGGAGCTATGTGGGGTTTATACTGTACATAGGGAGTTATGTCAGGGCTCATACTGTATATAGGGAGCTATGTGGGGCTTATACTGTATATAGGTAGCTACCGTATATACCCCTCAGCTCACTAGTATCTATATTGTATACATTTATATATGTTCATTACAAATTATCTGATGACCTATAGAGGATGCCTGGTCAGTTAGAGTAGTGGTAGGGGTACATGTGGCAGTCCAAGACTTATGTTACAACTTAGTGTGCCAACCTCTGCTGTCAGGAAGGGAAGTGTGACTGAAGGGCACAACTAGCCCCTATCTCCCTTCATTTCTGCTCTTTTTTATATCACTGTTTTTCTGTGCAGATGTGTGTGCAGCTATGCCTTTATGGATTCGGTTTGTAAAGTAACTAAAAGAGAGAGTTGTCTAAGGGTTTGTTTTTTGTTATGGGTTACATGTATAAGGGCCCCATAGGTTGATTGCTTTGGTTGTTGATTGAGGAGGCTCATATTGTATGTAGGGGGCTATGCGGGAGCTCATACTGTACATAGGGGGATGTCAGCATACTTTATTCTGCCCTATATTAAGTCATACAATTATTTTTTTTTTATTATGATAATATTGAGCAGAATTAATTTTGGCCTATTTGTTCGGCCTCCTGAACAGTCATGGTCTGTGATGTGACCCCTTGGGAAAATTAATCTCCCACTCCTGCTCTATTTTGTATAGCGCTATCTCTGTTGTTTTCTGTGTACGGATGTGCCCCAGAGCACCTGTGTGTTACTCACATGACCTATCACATGATCTATCGGGGGGCATGTGACATGTCACGTGATACATCAGGCTCCTGGGGAACACATGCCTTCTAAATTCCCCGGGACCCTGGCTACTCTTAATTCATCCCTGTAAACCACAGCTGGTCATGAAGTAGACAAGGGGGTGTCCTACCCTCTCCTCGTGTTACGTAAAATTTTGGCGTGTTTTATGCCAGATTTCTTGTGTAAACACTTTGATGAATCGGGGCTATTGTGTCACGCATAAAGCACCATCATGAATGGCGAAAGTCATGAAAGACAGTTTTTTAGTGCAAATTACACCACAATTCTGGTGGATTTAGGTGGATAAATATTCCCTTTGTGTCCATCTCCCAGGTGCACTTACATTAATAAGTCTATATACTTTTTAGTAGCAGGACCACAACACACACTGGTTTAAACATCAACCACAAGAAGTCTGCCAAATTACACAGAGGTCATAACAGCTTATGGCTTTTTACAGCATGCACTTTAAACTACAAAATCACATGGATACAATAATTAATTCTACTAACCAGGCCTCATACCAGGACCATGTAAGGTTGCCCATGGAGGAGAATTAACCCTTAGTACGGCATAGGAAAAGCTTCACCTCCATGGGGGGTGAGAGTGAGATTTTTAAAAATGGGGCCTATATAAATTTATATAGTCATATGATAAATTCAATGACCCCTATATCTATTGTATGTTTATAGCTACCAGAGGTTAGAGATCATCAGGGACCTAATTTGTATAAAAGAAAAGGTTCGTCTAAGGCCACATTCACACGGTCAGTATTTGGTCAGTATTTTAGATCAGTATGTGTAAGCCAAAACCAGGAGAGGAACAATCAGCGGAAAAGTATAATAGAAACACATCACCACTCCTGTATTTATCACCCACTCCTGGTTTTGGCTGAAATACTGATGTGAAATACTGACCAAAATACTGCTGTGAGAATGGAGCCTAAGATTTTTTTTTTCCTAGGACAAAGAACCATTTCTGTTTATTGGCTGGATCTGTAAAAGTTGCATATATTTAATCAGCTCGCCGTCCCATAAAACACGGAGCTTGTGGTAATCGGTTTCATTATTGATCTGCATAGTGCACAGATAATAAGGGGATATATTTCCCCTATATAATTACAGTGAAATGCTGATTTCAAGAGTTATACATGCCTAAATACCGTAATATGCCCGAATTATGGGATTATTGTCTCCGCCATTCAGACAGTGATATAAAGGAATATTTCCTATTGCCAATTAAAGGGAACCTATCACCATATAAATGCAGTCAGATCTGCAGACACCATGTTATAGAGCAGGGAGAACTGAATTGATTATATATGGATTTGCGAAAAAGATTCAGTGTAAGGCCGGGGTCACACTTGCGAGTGTGATGTGAGAAACTCACGTGAGTCTCTCACATCAATACCCGGAACTGTCGCCGGCACTCGGACCGGAGTGCCGGGTATTGATGCGAGTTTCTCGCATCACACTCACAAGTGTGACCCCGACCTAACCCATGTTTTCATCATATAATCCTCTGCTCTTCCTGGGATTTTGGGTCCAGTGGGTGGTCCTATCAGTGACTGACAGCTTTCTTTGTATAAGTGTGCATACAGATATAGCTGTCAGTCAATGATACACCCACTGGACCGAAAATCCCAGAACGAGAGCAGATGGGTTATACTGAATCCCTTCTCACAAAACCATATATCAATCAATTCAGCTCCCCCCGCTCTATAATATGGTGCCTTCAGATTGGTCTCCATTAAAGATGGCCTGACACCAGTCTTAACATTTCATTATTAGTAACTATTTGTGTTACCCATAAAACAACATATTCGAGAATGTTTTCTTTTATCTCTTTCTTGTGCTGCTCCCGGGTCTTATTGGACCATGTGCAGCTGGATAACTTTCTATAAGGAATACCAGAGGAGCGCATAACGCAGAATTCTAGGAAAATATTTTCGAACAAGCATTTATTAAAACAGGCATGTCAGGGGCGGTGGCAGGTTCTCTGGAAGGATCCTGGTTCCTGCTTGATTGACAGTTCACATCAGTGGTGTTGTCGCACTGCTGGTCCAAACTGTGCGTGCTCCAGTGATACAAGCAGCGGCAGCTTAGTCTCTACGGATAGGAGGAGTGCAGTGACAATGGCTATTTATTAAAAAAAAGTCTACAACTGAAAACGTTGTTCTTATCATTAGTATTAACTTTTTCATATGGAAAGTATTCAATATAAAAACCATAAATAAACATTGTAATATCTAAATAAATACAAAATCAATATTGGGTTATCTATGTATCCCCAGCTTGTGACCCAACCTTTTTCCAGCATGAGTGATCAGAACTTTGAAAACATAACGGCTCAGATCACTCTACCAAGGTCAGAAGGCAGTGGGACCTGAGGGTGTTGGAAGAATCGATCAGTGCTATCAAACTCAAATACACAAAGGGCCACAATTAAAAGCCTGGACAAAGTCGGAGGCCAAACTCGATATTTATTAATAAAAATGTCTACAACTGAGGACGTTTTTCCTTATCATCAAATAAAACGATACTTTTTCACAAGGAAAAAAATTAACAGCGCTGTCCCACGAACAAAATACATTTTAATCAATAGATTTGGAATAAAATATTGGAATAATGTAATATGTAAAAGCAGTAAAAAGCATATGGCCTAACAAAAGTGCCCCCAAACACAGTACGCTACCCCCACAGAGAATTCCTTCACCCGCACAGTATGATGACCCTACTGTACCCCCCTCCCTCAGTTCCCCAACAAAGAATGGTGACCCCATCACAGTATGATTCTCCAACTGTAATCATCACACAGCCCTCCATACAGTATAACGGTTACATAAAGTCCCCCATACAGTACAATGGCTCCACATAGTCCTCCAAACAGTATAACGGGGCCTTGCATTGCCTTCCATACAGTATACTGTCCCCCACATAGTGCTCCTATAGTATAATTTGGGCCCACATAGTGCTCACATAGTGCTCCGTACAGTATAAAGGGCCCCACATAGTACCCCATATAAAAGAATGGCCACACATACTGCTCCATGCAGCATAAAGGGCCCCACATAGTACTCCATACAGTATAAAGGGCCCCTCATAGACCCCATATAAAAGAATGACCCACGTAGTGCTCCATGCAGTATAATGGGCCCCACATAGTGCTTCATACAGTATAATTGCTCCATATAGTGCTCCATACAGTATAATGGCCTACCTCTGCCTGTTCCATTAACAGCAGGTGAAATAAGTATTGAACACGTCCACAATTTTCTACGTAAATATATTTCTATACTGACATGATATTCTAACCAGATGTCAGTAACAACCCATTCAATCCACACAGGCAAAGAAATCAAACCACAGATGTCCATAAATTAAGGTATGTGTAATAATGAGAAATGACACGTGGAAAAAGTATTGAACATGAGAAGAGAGGCGCCAAAAGCCATGTAAACTCATGTCCCTATGTGAAATCTATCGGTAATTTGAAAGCATCCCGCACTCAGTGAAAAAGAATATAAGCTGGTTAAACTGATGACCTAATTACCCAGGTGCCACACAAGAAACATCTCATGATGAGTAAAATCAGTGAGCTGTCTCAGAACCTTCACAACCTTATTGTTGCAAAACATACTGATGGCATTGGTCACAGAAGGATTTTTAAACTACTCAAGGTTCCAGAAAGCACTCTTGGGGCCATAATCCATAAATGAAAACACGGGTATTACATACCTGGTAATGTGTTTTTTCATGAGACATGACGGCACCACGAGAGAGGGGAATCCGCCCACCAAGGACAGGAAACCTTCAAGATAAAAGGGGCGGCTCCTCTCTCCGCATCAGTTGTTTTACAGAGCACGAGAGGAACTCCGCATGTTAGTACACACATAAATAATACATTCTTTACAATTTTAATTACCCCAATCCAAGGGTGTGGAAAATAATAAAAATGCACCCAACTAGTGACGTGATCAAGGGCGGGAATATAAGGGTGCCGTCATGTCTCATGAAAAAACACATTACCAGGTATGTAATACCCGTGTTTTTCCATCATACATGACGGCACCACGAGAGAATTACAGAGATTGCATTCTGTTTTTAGGGAGGGATCACTGCTTCCAACACTCTTCTCCTGAACGTGAGATCAGAGGTGGCAGATAAATCTAGTCTATAGTGTTTGAAAAAAGTTGATGGAGAAGACCAAGTGGCCGCCTTACATATTTGGTCAATCGTGGCATCTGCTTTCTCCGCCCAAGATGTCGACATGGCTCTTGTGGAGTGGGCTTTAAGTCCTTCAGGAACAGCCCTGCCTACACTACTATAAGCTAGCATAATGGCCTCTCTCACCCATCTAGCTATAGTTTGCCTAGAGGCTCCTAGGCCTTTTCTCGCCCCTGGAATGAAACTAGTAATGATCTGTTTTTTCTCCAAGTTTTTGTTCTTTCTAGATACTTTATGATACATCTCCTGACATCTAAACAGTGTAGTCTTTCTTCTTTTGCGTTGCTAGGGTCAGGACAAAAGGATGGCAATATTATCTCCTGAGCTCTATGGAACTTTGATACTACTTTGGGTAAGTATGCAGGGTCTAGCCTCAATACTACTCTGTCATCTAGAATTCGAGTGTAAGGAGGGTCGGCTGATAACGCATGTAGGTCTCCAATCCTACGGGCTGATGTAAGTGCTATCAATAAAGTGGTTTTAATGGTCAGGGCTTTATCGGATACTGTGTTAAGGGGCTCAAAGGGACTATCCATTAAGGCCGATAGAACTAGATTGAGGTCCCATGGTAGAGGAGCAGGGGATGGAACAGAATCTGCTCTACTACAGGCCCGAATGAACCTGGCTACCCATCTGTTGTTTGCTAAATCATGCCTAAACAGGGCTGCGAGGGCAGATACATGAACTTTAAGGGTGCTAACCGCTAGCCCTAGTTCTAGGCCCTTTTGTAGAAATTCCAGTATAGCCACTATCGGGATCTCCCTTCCCGTATTGGTGGAGAATTTGATAAAAAATTTTCCCATATTCTGGCATAAATTTTTGTGGTTACAGTTTTTCTACTGCGGAGTAGGGTAGATATTACTGCGTCTGAAAACCCTCTTTTCCCTAATAGTGACCTCTCAAATTCCAGGCCGTCAAATGTAGCCCGGATTTCTGAGGGTGACTGAAAGGACCCTGTGTAAGAAGGTCCTGGTCTTCCGGCAGTATCCACGGATCTGTTACGGACATTGTCTTTAGCCAGTAGAACCAAGGTCTTTTTGGCCAAAAGGGAGCTATTAAGATAACCCTGGCTTTGTCCTCCCTGATCTTCTTCAGAACTAATGGAATTAGACATACAGGGGGAAAGGCATACAGAAGTCCCGACGTCCAGCTTATTCTGAAGGCATCTACTGTCAAGGGTCTGTCCGCAGGATTCAGAGAGCAGAATTTTTGCAGCTTCTTGTTGGTCCTTGTGGCAAAGAGGTCTATGCTGGGTTTCCCCCACATATGTATTATCTGCTGAAAAATGGACTCTTTTAATGCCCACTCTCCCTGCTTCAGGTGGTTTCTGCTCAAAAAATCTGCTTTTTGGTTGTCTATGCCTCTTATATGTAGGGCCGATAATGAGTGGAAGTGTCGTTCTGCAATAGCCATAATCTTTTCTGTTATGTCCATCAGTGACCGGAAACGGGTGCCTCCTTGGTGGTTTATGTAAGCGACTGCTGTCCGGTTGTCTGACAGGACTCGGACACGATGTCCCGATATAGTTGGTAGTAGACCTTGCAGCGCTCTTTCGACCGCCAAGAGTTCCCATTCGTTTGAAGATAGCTGTTTCTCTTCCTGTTTCCACGGTTCTTGGAGCCACAGAGTATCTAGATGGGCTCCCCACCCCCAAGGGCTGGCATCTGTTGTGACCACCTTCGAGACCGTGAATTTCCACGGAATCCCTCGAGGAGATGTATCTATTGTCTGCCACCATTGGAGCGATTGGAGTACCGGGATTGGAAGTGTGATTTTTTGTGTCTAGATGTCCCTGGAGGACTAGATCTTCCTGTAACACATTCCACTGTAATTTCCTTGTATGGAACTGAGCCCACTTTACCGCTGGTATGCATGCCGTTAGAGATCCCAATACCGACATAGCTTTCCTTAGCGTAATCTGAGGTTTTTGTATTGTTGTTGTTATTATTTGCTTTATCCTGAGCTCCTTTTCTTCCGGAAGACGACATTCCTGTGCCATAGAGTCTATCGTTATTCCCAGGAAGACCTGGGTCGTTGCAGGTTCCAGTTTGGATTTTTTGAGGTTGAGCTGCCACCCCAACCTCCGTAGGGTTTCTATAACGATATTGACCTGATCTTGACAATGCGAGAAATTTCTCCCTACTATCAGAAAATCGTCCAGATAGGGTATTATTAGCGTATCTCTCTCAGGTGCGCTGTGACCTCTGCCATCAATTTCGTGAAGACACGTGGGGCTGTTGCTATCCCAAAGGGCAGGGCTCTGTACTGCAGATGATGTAATTGCGACCTTATTTTTATTGCTACTCTGAGATATTTGCGGTCTGCCCTTCGGATTGGGACGTGATAGTAAGCGTCCTTGAGGTCGAGGACCGCCATATAGCATTGAGGAAAGAGGAGATTCACTGCTGTTCTTATTGTCTCCATCTTGAAGGATGGAATTATTAAAAAACTGTTGAGAGCCCTTAGGTTTATGATCGTCCTCCAGGAGTTGTCTGGTTTTTTTTATTAGAAACAGCGGGGAATAAAACCCCTCTCTTTCCTCCTCTACTGGAACTTTTTCCAGGACGCGTTTCTGTATAAGAGCAAATATTTCTTCCTCCAGACTCGTTTGTTTCTCTGGCGAGGATTGTAGGGGAGTCGGCATGTATTTGTTCGGTGGATGGTGATGGAATTTTAATTCCAGTCCTGACTCTACTATTTGCAGAATCCAGGTACTGGAGGAGATCCTCTCCCAGGCTGGAAGGAAGTGAGAGAGCCTTCCTCCCACCTGAGAAGGACTGTCACTGGGAGGGCTTCTTATCTTCTTTGGAGGGTTTACCGAAGTAGAAGCCTCTCCCTCCTCTGGGTCGCTTTTCTTGAACGCTTCTATCTCGTTCTCTATAGTGCTGTCTTCCGAATTTCCGATTCCTCTGAAAGGAGCGACGAAAATTCTGAAAAGGCTGTTTCGGAAAGTTCTTCTTTTTATCCGTGGCCTTCTCCAACACCTCATCCAGTGCAGGCCCAAATAAAAAATTGCCCTCGCAGGGTAAGGAGCATAACTTTATCTTCGCCTGGATGTCACCTGGCCAGCACTTAAGCCATACCGCTCTACGTCCTACATTAGCTAGTGCTGCAGATTTTGCTGCCAACCTTGCCGAATCCGCTGAGGCTTCCGCTAGGAAACTTGCTGCTGCTCTGATGGCTGGTATGGCTTCCAA
This sequence comes from Oophaga sylvatica, assembly GCA_033576555.1. NCBI lineage: Eukaryota > Metazoa > Chordata > Amphibia > Anura > Dendrobatidae > Oophaga > Oophaga sylvatica. Next base: position 820,133,754 of record JARQOD010000001.1, on the reverse strand, counting down.
AATTTTTTCTCTGGAAACTCTTTGTTCAACTTGATCTTCTAAGTTGTCCACCCAGACTTTTAGGGACCTGGCTACACAAGTAGCTGCGATCGCCGGTCTTAATGCCCCTGCTGATGTTTCCCAGACCGTCTTTAAGCAGACGTCTGTCTTTCTGTCTAGCGGTTCTCTCAGTGTACCTAGATCTTCGAAAGGAAGGGAGGATTTTCTGGCGATCTTTGACACCGCTACGTCTATTTTTGGGGCTCTATCCCAGGATGAGGATGCTTGCTCATCGAAAGGATATCTCCTTTTCAGAGTGCTGGAAACATGAGACTTTTTCTCTGGCTTTTCCCATTCCCTTGTAATAAGGTCTTTCAACTGGTCATTAATGTGAAAAGTTTTTCGTTTTTTCTTTTGAAGCCCCACGAACATAAGTTCTTGAGGTGTTCTTTTAGTCCCATGGTAGAGAGGACTGTCTTTATTAAATTATCTGTAGCCTCAATCGGAAAGATATTTTCATCTTCTGAGCTGCTATCTGTTTTACCGGACGTACCAGAGTCCCTCTCTGCTCCAGAGGAATCTTCCTGAGATACTCCTGAGACGCTAGATCTGTCTCTGGACTTGCCGTCCATATCTGCCGTGTGGAAGGCTTTCATTGACTTACATACTTCCGCCTGAATTAGGGACTTCAGGCTTTCAGTAAAGGAGGGTGTTTCCTCCGCCAGTGTTTTGGTGATACAATCCTGGCATAAATCTTTAACCCAAGCCCTTTCTATCGGGGTTTTACACAAGGGACATTCCCTATTTTTAGTTTTCGCCTTACTCTTCTTATAAAATCCCTAATTTTCCCATGTATATGTGAGAGGAAAAGGAGATATACGCAGGAAAGAGAAGAGAAAGAGAACAGACATTAGTGCACTGGACTTTCTCGAAGTTCACTCACCACTCGGACGCTGTAATAGACGGGTACCGGCTCCGGAGGCTGTTTGGCTCCTTACGATCTCACAGATCTTTCCTTACTGTGTCCCGTTCTTACACTGTCCGAGCGGCTATTGCTGCGGCGTGTCTGGGCCTTTTCACCAGACAGAGACCGTCTGGCATGTACCTCCTGGCGTGAATCCAGGTGCCCCGGCGATAAACTCTCCATTATAAGCTTTTCTTAGCTATACCGTCACCTGCAGGCTGCAGTCTTGTGACGGTGATTAGTAAGCGAGTGCCGGCTTTTTAAATTCTTTCATGCACGTGCGCTTGTGCGCGCGTGTGAGTGCGCTCCCTTTTTTTTTTTTAATTAATGCGTCGCAAGCGCCCGTCGCGTGCGCGGCGCGCGCGTCCGGTCGCCACGTCCGGCGCGCGCTCAGTCCTGCCCCTTTCTCCTGCGACCAGGAGAATCCATCCATACCAGCCCGGGCACCCCCGTCATATCCGGAGCGCGACTTCCGGTCCGGCTTCCTGCAGCGTGGGGCAGAGCGCAGGAGACAGGCAGAGATGAATCACCACTCTATGCCTCTGGTCTCCACTGCCACCAATGAACAAATAAAGATGAGGTCCTGTGGCACGCTTTCTCAGGCAAGTCCTGCCTCACCCACAGTTCCATCATCCGCGCAGGTGTCCAGGTATCCCGGGAGGGGGGGGTTGAAGGGGAGAGAGGAGAGGGGGGTCTTTTATAACGCCTGGCACCGATGTGCTATCAGGCTGCATGGCCCAGTATCAACAGGGGGATACACTGAAAAGTGTTCCCCGAGGATTGCCCCCACCTACAGCTGCCTTAAAGGGAGCCGTAGGGAAAAAAAAGGTCTGCACAAAAAAAGCAGTGGCCATGCCTCGCTCAGGGGGGGCAGGGTATACCTGACCCCCGAGGCGACCTCCAGTACCCGGTGACGGATGCGGTGAATCAACGTCCACCGTTAGCCATCCGACCCAGGCCTAGGCATCCTCTTCATCCGAGAGTCTTCATCTTGAGGGTCTCCCATCGAGGACAGGAAACCAACTGATGCGGAGAGAGGAGCCGCCCCTTTTATCTTGAAGGTTTCCTGTCCTTGGTGGGCGGATTCCCCTCTCTCGTGGTGCCGTCATGTATGATGGAAAAAAGAACATGATTTCACTATGATCCATCCACGACCAAGTGCTGCCCATAAGATTTCAGACAGAGCAGTGAAAAGAATTATCCGAAGAGTTGTCCAAGAGCCAAGGACAACCTGGGAAGAGCTACAGAAAGACCTGGAATCGGCAGGTCCAATTGTTTCAAAGAAAACTATAATCAGGGTTCGACAAACCCGGGCACCAGGTCGCCAGTGGCGCCTAGAAAATCATGCCTGGCGCCCGGGGTCAGCACCCGGCACACCCGGGCAAGTGCCGGGGTCCTGAGCAGGCGGGGGGGGCCCACTCGCCGTCGGGCACCCCGGCGCCCGTTAGCGGTGACAGCGCCGCCACTGGGCCCCCCCGCTTGCTCAGGGCCCCGGCAGCAGCCGGCGCAATACTTACCTCTCCCCGTGCCTCCGCTGCCGCAGCTCCGAGCTCCAGGGGGCGCCTGCGCTTTCTCTCTCACAGCAGCGCCGCTGAATGACGTCATCATTCAGCGGCCGGCTGTGGCAGAGAGCGCGCGGACGCCGGACAGGTGAGGCGTGTGTGTGTGTGTGTCTGCGTGTGTGTATGTGAGAGAGTGCTGCCTGCGGTGCTGTATGTGTGTTGGTGGTGGGGGGAGGCAGTGATGGTGGTGAGGAGGCAATGATGATGATGATGATGGGGAGCCAATGATAATGGGAAGGCAATGATGATGATGATATTAATGGGGAGGCAATGATAATGATGATGATGGGGAGGCAATGATAATGGGAAGGCAATGATGATGATGATATTAATGGGGAGGCAATGATAATGATGATGATGGGGAGGCAATGATAATGGGAAGGCAATGATGATGATGATATTAATAGGGAGGCAATGATAATGATGATGATGGGGAGGCAATGATAATGGGAAGGCAATGATGATGATGATATTAATGGGGAGGCAATGATAATGATGATGATAGGGAGGCAATGATAATGGGAAGGCAATGATGATGATGATATTAATGGGGAGGCAATGATGATGATAGGGAGGCAATGATGATGATGATGGGCAGGCAATGATGATGAGGGGAGACAATGATGATGATAATGGGGAGTCTTTCCACAGCGCCCTTTCCTGAGCCGTAACAGTGCAGAACGCAGCACAGTGTAGAGGAGAGCTCCATATTTTGTATGGAGCATTATATGTGGTCCAGTATTCTGTATGGAGCATTATATTGGGTCCAGTATTCTGTATGGAGCATTATATGGGGGATGGCGGGGTGACATCCTGCATGGGGTATTATATGGGTGATGAGGGGAGACTATGTGGTGCCCATAATATTGTATGGAGGACTGTACTGTCCAGTCTGTACTGTGCGCTGTGAGGATTTGGCGGTTTTTGAGCTATTGTACAATTTACAATAGGTATCAGTCATGTAATGGAAGAAGAGAAGTGTTTGACGTTGTGCTATACCCATATTTCTCTGCAGTATCTGTGCATCATGAATCGTGGTCTGTGTTAAGGGGGCCCACTGAGACTCTTTCGCCCGGGGCCCATAAAAACCTGGAGCCGGCCCTGGCCGTCTGGATTGCCTCCGCTGCGCCGCGCTGATTGGCTGCCACCATAATTCTGTTTACTGCCGCTAGCCACTAGCGGCATGTTTGTTATGGGAGGCTTCCCCAAAGCACCTTAGGGAAATGTAGTTTATTCTGCACATCATTTTCCTATCTGATAGGTTAAAAAAAAACTACAATTCCCAGCTTCAGCTCTAAAATCACAAGGCATGTTCATGGCCACAAAAAGCAAAGTGAAAAACACTAGAATGTTGCCTAAAATCTAATATATCAAAATATAATATTTATTATCTTTAGAAGTTAAATGTTTATAACGTTTGTAATGTTTTTTTGTTGAATTAAAAACCAAGTTTGTTAAAAAAAAATTCTGGCTCCTAAATTTTTTGGCTGGCTCCTAGATTCCGAACAACTTTGTCGACCCCTGCTATAAGTAATGTACACTGCTCAAAAAAATAAAGGGAACACTCAAATAACACATCCTAGATCTAAATGAATGAAATATTCTCATTGAATACTTTGTTGTGTACAAAGTTGAATGTGCTGTCAATGTAATCACACAAAAATCATCAATGGAAATCAAATTTTTAAACCAATGAAGGCCTGGATTTGGAGAGACCCCGAAAATAAAAGTGGAAACAAGTCAAAATGAAAACAAGACAAAATTAAAGTGGAAACAAGTGAAAATGATGCTCAGTATTGTGTGTGGCCTCCACGTGCCTGTATGACCTCCCTACAACGCCTGGGTATGCCCCTGATGAGGTTGTGGATGTTCTCCTGAGGGATCTCCTCCCAGACCTGGACTAAAGCATCCGTCAACTCCTGGACAGTCTGTAGTGCAACGTGATGTTGGTGGATGGAGCGAGACATGGTGTCCCAGATGTGCTCAAGTGGATTCAGGTCTGGGGAACGGGCAGGCCAGTCCATAGCTTCAATGCCTTCATCTTGCAGGAGCTGCTGACACACTCCAGCCACATGAGGTCTGGCATTGTCCTGCATTAGGAGGAACCCAACCGCACCAGCATATAGTCTCACAAGGGGTCTGAGGATCTCATCTCGGTACCTAATGGCAGTCAGGCAACCTCTGGCGAGCACATGGAGGGCTGTGTGGCCCTCCAAAGAAATGCCACCCCACACCATTACTGACCCACTGCCAAACTGGTCGTGCTGAAGGATGTTGCAGGCAGCAGGTTCACACTCAGCACTGTGACAGACGTGACAGAGTCTGGAGACGCCGTGGAGAGCGATCTGCTGCCTGCAACATCCTTCAGCATGACCGGTTTGGCAGTGGGTCAGTAATGTTGTGGGGTGGCATTTCTTTGGAGAGCCACACAGCCCTCCATGTGCTCGCCAGAAGTAGCCTGACTGCCATTAGGTACAGAGATGAGATCCTCAGACCCCTTGTGAGACCATATGCTGGTGCAGTTGGCCCTGGGTTCCTCCTAATGCAGGACAATGCCAAACCTCATGTGGCTGGAGTTTGTCAGCAGTTCCTGCAAGATGAAGGCATTGAAGCTATAGATTGGCTGGCCCATTTCCCAGACCTGAATCCGATTGAGCACATCCGGGAAAGCATGTCTCGCTCCATCCAACAACGTCACGTTGCACCGCAGACTGTCCAGGAGTTGACGGATGCTTTAGCCCAGGTCTGGGAGGAGATCCCAAAGGAGAACATCCGCAACCTCATCAGGAGCATGCCCAGGCGTTGTAGGGAGGTCATACAGGCACGTGGAGGCCACACACAATACTGAGCATCATTTTCACTTGTTTTCACTTTCATTTTGTCTTGTTTTCATTTTCATTTTGGGGGTCTCTCCAAATCCAGGCCTCCATTGGTTCAAAAATTTGATTTCCATTGATGATTTTTGTGTGATTATGTTGACAGCACATTCAACTTTGTACACAACAAAGTATTCAATGAGAATATTCATTCATTTAGATCTAGGATGTGTTATTTGAGTGTTCCCTTTATTTTTTTGAGCAGTGTATTTAACCTCCATGGCCTGTATGCACGTTCACCAGGCAAGACATTATGTTCAAGCGCATTTACAGATTGCTGAACAACATTTAGACAAGTATGTTAAATGCTGTGAGAATAAAGTCCGGTTAGATGAGACTAAAATTGAACTCTTTGGATGCCATAATACTCACCATGTTTGGAGGCCAAAAGGCACTGCACATCACACCAAAAACACTATACCAACAGTGAAGTTTGGAGGTGGGAACATCATGGTGTGAGAATGTTTTTCAGCATGCAGCACTAGAAAATTTCATATAATTGAAAGGATGAATGGACAAATTTTGTACTGAGACATTCTTGAAAAAAATTTGCTGCCATCTACCAGAATGATAAAGATGAAATAAGGGTGGACATTTCAGCAAGACAATGATCCCAAACACACAGCCAATGAAACTCTCAATTGGTTTTAGAGAAAGAAAATAAACCTGCTAGAATGGCCCAGCCAATCACCAGACCTGAATCCAATAGAAAATTTATGGAAGGACCTAAAGCTCAGAGTTTATAGAAGGAGCCCACAGAACGTTCAGGATTTGAAAAGAGTTTGTGTGGAAGAATGGGCCAAAATCACATTTGTGCAATGCATGCGACTAGTTTCTCCATACAGAATGCATCTTGAAGCTGTCATCACGCCAAAGGATTTTGTACGATGTATTAAAGGGAACCTGTCACCAGAAATAACGATGTTAACCTGCAGATATGGGGTTAATCTGCAAGTTAACGGCGTTATGCTGCTGTCTGATGCCTGTACGAAGCTGAACGTAGTGGGGAGAATATTATCTTTATTTTCCCTGCCAGCATTCGGTATTCAGTCACGATGGCGGCATCGGTTCCATCACAGTCTGAGTACACAGAGCAGCCGCTGTAATCGCATCCCCAGCCCTAACACTGGCTCTACATCGTGGCTGGCTGTCAGTCATAGCCTTAGACTGAATACCAAATGCTGTCGGGAAGACTAAAGATCATTTTCTCCCCGCTGCATTTGGCTGCTGTGCAGGCGCCGGACAGCATCATAGCACTGTTAACCTGCAGAATAAACCCATATCTGCGGGTTAACAGCGCTATTCCTGGTGACAGGTTCCCTTTAAATACATTTCAGTAAGTGTGTTCAATACTTTTTTTCCTGTCTTATTTCTAATTATTACACATAACTTAATTTATGGACACTTAAGTTTGATTTGATTGCCTGTGTGGATTGGATGGGTTGTAACTGACATCTGGTGAGAATTTCATGTCAACAGCACCTTTACAAATATACTTAGTAAACTGGTGATGTGTTCAATACTTATTTTACCCGCTGTATGTGTATGGGATTGTATCTGCAGCAACCACTTGTCTGCAAGCTCAGTTCAGATAAATTGGACAGTCACCAAAACTTCTGTCGCATGTGCACATGCCCTAATTGAGAGCAGAACTTCCATTTGGGGTTAATCCTTTTATTAGGACAGTGTGTTGTCATCAAACGCTACATAAAGGTATGGCAGCCCATCCCGTAATCCCACTCCTGGGGCTAACATGTGGCTCGGAATTGCTGAAATACCAGGTGTTATTAGTACAGCGGCCCAGTGTTGGCATGATGCGACGATACCTAAGAAGGGGCACTGACAAAATACGGAGAAACGGGATAGAAATGATCAATTATAGGATCTACTGGAAACTAAAAATCAGGAACACAAGGGATGAGAAATATTTGTCAGTGACAATCTCTGAGACAATACAGAATTCTAGATTCGCAGATGTCACTGTCACGCCGTGCGCCAATCAGGAAGGGGAAGGCTGACACTTCCAGGATTGGTCTGAGGGCCACACTGTGCTGCCAGGGTCCCCTCCTGTGTCCTGCCTGTTAACCCTGTGTGTACACATGACAGTGGCACAGTACAGCAGTGACAGGCACACAGGGTAGAGCAGTGCAGCAGCCTGGACCACCATGCTGTGTGCTGGAACATGCCATGCCATGCCAGGGAGCCAGGTGCTATGGCTGCAGCCCACACCGTGCACTACCTTATAGAAGGAGATCTGGTCCAGGGACAGGGAGCCCTTGGTGTGCAGGGAGCAGCAGCTCTGCAGGATGCCACACGCCAGCAGCAGCAGCAGCTGCACACACGGAGCTGTCACTCTCTGTCCCCTCACAGGCGCCATGGTTTTGGAGGAAAGATCAAAGGCTGGAGATGAGCACAGGTCACGTGAGGTAGAGCTCCCCCCCCCTCACCCCTGCACACTTCCGGTGTGACACATGACAGCTGCGAGTGGGGGATGTCAGACCTGTGTCACGTGTCTGTCCTGTACATGTCATGTGTCCTCTGCATTTACCCTGCAGTTACCAGGATGGGCTAGTGACTGCTCAGGCTTCAAAGTATGTTCAAACCAGGGGTGCTGCTAGGATATGGTAACACCCAGGGTCCAAGGCCTTAGAGAGGTGTCCCCCACACACATACACTCCATGCTACCTAACAAAACACATATTTACCAATAATACCACTATACTAGTCTAAAATAATACCGATATACAATGACACTACAATTACGGCTAAATAGTGAATATATAATACTTCTGCATAACAGAACGCACAGTACAAAGACCAATATTGCCAATAATTCCACTATTCGCCTCCACAGTATATACCAATACCAGTAACCGAACTGCACAGCAAAACTGTTATTTAAAAAAATAAATAAAAACAGCATAGTGACCATATAGTGGTAAACACCAATCCTGCCAGCCAATATTACCACACAGTTATATATGATGACTTACAGTTGAAGTCTTTTCTTGTTGTCATTGTTCTGTTTTCCACCATGGTGACTTCTTAACAACTTACGGTATATCTGCAGAGTGTGTAGCACAGTTGCATTTTAGCACATCCCCATCTGTTCCTGACCTGCACAAACTCCCATCATGCTGATGTAAGGGGTGCATGGGAGTCCATTTATGCCCTGCGCTTCTTGCCCACGTTCCTGGTAAAGTGGGTACATCCCATATGTCTTATAATGTGTATTGCATTGCACCTATGTTTATGTGTTGTGAACATATAGGGACAGTGTAGGACTTAGACCAGTAGGGGGGCCCAGTAGAATAGAAAAGGGAATTAGTTGGACCAATAGGATTAGGCTAGTTAGGAGGGGTTAAGGAAGAGTAGTTGGGAGCTTCCTGGAGTTAGTCAGTGAGAACCGGGTGCCAAGACAGTGCAATCGTGTCTGGGGAACTTTAAGCCAAGGTGCCCAGCAGTCCAGGGCCTAGGAGCTGACAGTCACACAGTCGTAGAGGAATATCAGGGCAGCATAAGAATGGTAGCGGCTGGCTTCATGGGAACAACCCTTAACGTCCAAGACCTACAGCCTGGAAAGGATTGGGAGAGCCATTCTTCAACTTCGCCTTCGGAGAGGGAAGCAGGTGGGGAACTCCTGAAGCGGGTTAGTCCGACCAGTCAGGAAGCTGCAGTACCGGAGGATACGGTACGAAAATAGGATATTCCTGGAGGAGTGAGGGACAGTACAGGGAACGGAATGATTATATTCTGCGAGGAATCTTGTGCTGTTTCTGTGACTAAACTGAACGAGCTGAGTAAAGTTGTTTTGCTGAAAATGAACCTGGACTCTGACTATCATTGTGTAATGCTGAAATAAAAGTACCCCCGGCCATGTAGAGCGGACCACGACCTACAAGTGAGTGTACTACAATGTGTTAATGTGGCAGGGAGCCATGGTGTCCAGAACTGCCACTGAGTCGCACGTACAGTACCAGGGCTTATGGGGTACTCGGCACCGAGCCCGTTGAAGTCTATGGGGAATGTCACGGGTAGCACAGCTCGGTCCGTTGCCCTGGGCGCTCATACAAAGGGGGATATTTACAGGGGATTTTAGTAATAGTTCGTGACGCCACCTCTGGTTTCTGATCGCATTGACCAGCGCTGCAAATGGATCTTCTGAGGGGATGTTACAGGGCAGCAAGATGTTACGTCTCCCACAGGTGAGACGGTTCCCTCAAAGTCTATGGTGATGCAGGGTGCAGGTAATAAGTCAGTCACACACATGCCAGTCTCTTTCCATACCTTTACTGTTGAAGGTTGCAGGTATGTCCCGGGAAGCTGCTCAGGGTGGAGTATGCACATCCAGGTAATTGCCAAGTAGGTTTAAGGCCTCCTTTCCCTTTAAAGTGTATGAGTCCTAACCTGCGTGAAGTCAGGTTTAACTCTAAGCAAGACAGCTTCGCCCGGCCAACATTGTGGTGAAAGTCTTCTCCTGGCAAGAACTAAGTCTCTATGGCTGCAGACCCGACTCCTGTTCTGCCTGACCCCAGTTACGTATCGGCACTTAGGGCTACCTTCTGTGACTTGAAGTCCAGCAAGGATTCCGGTGTTTCTCTCACTAGCCGTAAAGGTTCTAGCAATACTTCGGACCTGGTGTCCGGTTAAGTCGAGTGAAGGTGATCTGTCACCGAAGTCACTCCTTTCTTGGGTCACCACTTGCCCGTCGCCCTACTCTTATCCTTAACATAAGCACGAGGTAGCAGTAGGTGTAGTCACCAGCTTCCTTCCTTCCAAAGCTCACTGACCGATTCTCAGTTAACTCGATGTTCCAACAACTGTAGTCCCCTTCCTTCTATTCCTTCAAAGACTCTGTCCAGAGCAGCTCTCAGGACCTTTCGTCAGACTGAATACACGCTTGCTCCGAGAGTCACTTTCCACATTCCTTAGGGAACTAACAGTCCGTCTGTTCTGAGATAACAGCTTGCAATCTTTCTCTGTCTTGTCTGACAGGATCTTTCCACACGTCTGGCTAGAATGACTCACTGCCTCAGACTCGTCTCCAACTCCCTCCAGTCTGGAATGAACTAACGAACTAATCAACTAATCTCTCTGCTACCTATCTCACACCCTTAAATAGTCTAAGGTTCCCTCTAGTGGTAATCTAGGGAAGTGTGAGTGTGAATGAATATCAGATTTTACAGTTACCTTTTCTGTGCATATTCCTGGGAACATGTGTACCAAGCGCAGCTGGGCCACACACAACCATTAGCCACGACTATCGCCCTGGCCTCCATTTCACTGCTACGCACCAATCACAATAAATTATGCTGCCCTGAGTGTCCTCTAAACGTAATAATGCCTTCTCCAATAATAATGCTCTCCCAGAGTGCCCTCTTCAGTAATAAAGTGTCACATTCATTAATAATGCTTCTCCCAGAGATTCCTTGTCAGTAAGAATGGGTAGAAATTGAATTAAACTTTCACAAAGGATTATACTGCCATGCTGATGTAAGGTGACCGCGGGTGGTAGCCATGGTCAAGCTGCTGGTCCATGACTCCCTGGCACTTTACAGGAAAATCATGTCCCAATCCCAACTTACTGTCAAGTGTGGGGTGCATCACATTCACTTGTAGGCCACAGGCCTCTGCTTTCCCCAGGTCTCCTTCCTCAGGAGACACCGGACATAACTCAGGGAACACATAGTTCATTGTAACAAGCAAACATTTAATGGACAGTACAAGTTCATCAGACTGGTCTACCACCATAACACCTCAGCAGTGCCACAGGCTGATCACCTCCATGCCACACCTCATTGATGCAGTAATTGATGCAAAAGGAGCAAGTAAGGATACTTGCTGGCAGCACTGTAGCGTTAAAGCTGGATTGTGGAGTAGTAAAGAGAAACAGTGGACATAGAGAGCCCTGGAGTAGGCTACAGAGGAAGGATACTGTGTGAAAAATGCTTCATAATGCAAAGGAAACGTCCATAAGACTGTGTTCCCTTGTATTATAGCCCTTATCTAGTTACCATTCAGTAAAGAGTTAATTTCGGAACGGAAGTCTCTCTTATTGAACTGTAAAACACATGTTGCACAGGCGAAAAGCCCTCACAGAACAGGTCCCCACACACCCAGCCGCTGAAGACGAGTGCCTAGCCCGCGGCTACTGCCTCGCACTAAGTTATGTGGTAGCACGTTAATGACCCGGCCAATTTTTACAATTCTGAACACTGTTCCTTTATGAGGTAATAACTCTGGAACGCTTCAACGGATCTTGGCGATTCTAAGACTATTTTCTCGTGACATATTGTACTTCATGTTAGTGGTAAAATTTATTCTATATAACTTGCGTTTATTTATGAAAAAAATGGAAATGAAAAAATGGAAATATGACGAAAATTTTGCAATTTTCAAACTTTGAATTTTTATGCCCTTAAAAACAGAAAAATATGTCACACAAAATAGTTACTAAATAACATTTACCACATGTCTACTTTACATCAGCACAATTTTGGAAACAACATTTTTTTTGTTAGGAAGTTATAAGGGTTAAAAGTTGACCAGCGATTTCTCATTTGTTACACCATTTTTTTTAGGGACCACATTACATTTGAAGTTACTTTGAGGGGTCTATATGATAGAAAATACCCAAAACTATAACATTCAAAAAACTGCACCCCTTAAGGTGCTCAAAACCACATTCAAGAATTTTATTAACCCTTCAGGTGCTTCACAGGAATTTTTGGAATGTTTAAAAAATAAATGAACATTTAACTTTTTTGCACAAAATATTTACTTTAGATCCATTTTTTTTTATTTTACCAAGGGTAACAGGAGAAATTGGACCATACAAGTTGTTGTGCAATTTGTCCTGAGTGCGCTGATACCTCATATGTGGGGGGGAACCACTGTTTGGGCACACAGCAGAGCTCGGAAGGGAAGGAGCACCGTTTGACTTTTCAATGCAAAATTGGCTGGAATTGAGATCAGAGCCCCTGATGCACCTAAACAATGGAACCCCTACAAGTGACACCATTTTGGAAAGTAGACCCCCCTAAGGAACTTATCTAGATGTGTGGTGAGAACTTTGAACCCCCAAGTGCTTCACAGATGTTTATAACATAGAGCCGTAAAAATAAATCATAATTTTTCCACAAAAATGATATTCTCGCCCCCAATTTTTTATTTTCCCAAGGGAAACAGGAGAAATTGGACCCCAAAAGTTGTTGTGCAATTTGTCCTGACTATGCTGATACCCTATATGTGGGGGTAAACCACTATTTGGGTGCATTGCAGAGCTCCAAAGTGAAGGAGCGCCGTTTGACTTTTTCAACGCAGAATTGGCTGGACGCCATGTCGCGTTTGGAAAGCCCCTGATGTGCCTAAACAGTGGAAACCCCCCACAAATGATACCATTTTGGAAACTAGACCCCTCAAGGAACTTATCTAGATGTGTGGTGAGCACTTTGAACCCCCAAGTGCTTCACAGAAGTTTATAACGTAGAGCCATAAAATTCAAAAATATTTTTTCCACAAAAATGATCTTTTCACCCCTAATTTTTATTTTCCCAAGGGTAATAAGACCACAAAAGTTATTGTGCAATTTGTACTGGGTACACTGATACCCCATATGTGGGGGTAAACCACTGTTTAGGCGCATGACAGAGTACGGAGGGGAAGGAGCGCCGTTTGACTTTTTCAACGCAAAATTGGCTGGAATTGAGTTCAGTTGCCATGTCACGTTTGGAGAGCCCCTGATGTGCCTAATAGAGTTGAGCGAAACAGGTCGGTCAGAATCAAAAGTCGCCGACTTTCGCCAAAGTCGGGTTTCGTTGGCCGAAACTCGACCATAGCGTGCAGTCGGCCATGCGGTCGTCGACCCCAGCGCCCAAGTCGGTTTTCCCATAATGCTTGCAGGCGCCTTTTTTCAGCCAATGAGCAAGGACGTACACTGTGGGCAACGAGATGACATGTGCAGCGTCCACCACCATCTTAGAGAAGGGCATTGCAGTGATTGGCTTGCTTTGGGGGGCGTCATAGTGTCTATAAAAGCCCTGGGCGCCGATCTCCATTTTACTTCTGCCGATATTAACAGTAGGGAGAGGTTGCTGACGCTGTTTATCAGGAGAGAGTTAGGCAGGAAAGAGAAGTTCTGTGCTTGTGCTGATAGCAATTGTGCTATACAGTTAGAGTGCAGTGACGGGAGGATTTTCTTGTGTGCATCAGCGCTGGTTATTAGGCTGCCTGATAGCTGTATTGCTGTGTGTACACTGCTGTGCAGACTGCTTTTTACACAGCACTAATACTTTTATTCTTTTTTTTCTGCACACTTACCAACCGTTCATTTTTTCCCACACCGTATAGAGCTGTACGCTCCTCACACACTACCTTGTACCGGCTGGTATCACGGACAAATATATGCTGACTATCTGTGTGTGACTCCGGAAATATATACGGAGATTGCAATTTTCCCCTACACCGTATACAGCTGTACGCTTCTGAGACAGTACCGTATATCTGCTCTTTGTATTACAGTCAAATCCATACTGAGTGAGCGTCTGTGTGTGACTCCGGAAATATATACGGAGATTGCAATTTTCCCCTACACCGTATACAGCTGTACGCTTCTGAGACAGTACCGTATATCTGCTCTTTGTATTACCATCAAATCCATACTGAGTGATCGTCTGTGTGTGACTCCGGAAATATATACAGAGATTGCAATTTTCCCCTACACCGTATACAGCTGTACGCTCCTGAGACAGTACCGTATATCTGCTCTTTGTATTACGGTCAAATCCATACTGAGTAAGCGTCTGTGTGTGACTCCAGAAATATATACGGAGATTTATATGCCATATGCAGCTGTACGCTCCTCATACAGTACCATATATCTGCTGGTATTTTTGGTACATTTTCCCAAACATGAGGAAGTATGGTGGAAGAGGCCACGGACGTGGGCGGGGGAGGGCAGCTGGGAATGACGGTGGTGGTGGTGGTGCATCTGCTGGTAGTGCCAAAAACCCGATAGCACCAAAGGCAGGAGGTGTTGAGCCTGCATCATCGTCAGGCTCCAGAAGGCCTGGAAGGCTCCCTTTTCTGGGAGTAGGTAAACTGCTTTTAAAGCCGGAGCATCAGGAACAGGTTTTGGCTTACATTGCCGAAACAGCTTCCAGCTCTATCGCTTCCTCTTCTGAACTTTCAAAAAATGCAAGCACTGAGTCGTCAGTGCAGGCTCCTGGTTAGGAACGACATCTTTCCTTGTGTCCTTCACCCCCACCAAAAGTGAAGGATGCGGCAGGCCACACTTCAGATTACTCCATGGAGCTCTTTTCACATACCATGCCTGGGTTATCAAGTCAAAGCTTGAATTCCCCAGTCCAAGAGGAATCTGACATGGAGTGCACTGATGCACAGCCACTGCTATCTGATTCTGCTGGTACATTCACCCAGAGCACTACATTGCCTTCGCAATCTACTGAGCCAGAATCCGACCCTGATGAAACTCAGGTTTCCCTTCCCGCATACTCTAACATCTTACACGGTGACACAGAGGAAGGTTCAGATGAAATTGAAGAGGAGGTGATGGATGACCCAGTTGTTGACCCGGATTGGCATCCATTGGGGAAGAGGGTGCCGCTGGCAATAGCTCAGAAGAGGAGGAGGATCCGCGGCAGGCATCGACATCGCAGCTGCGGTTATCTGGCAGGCCCGTAGCAGTCCAAAAACATGTTAAAAAAAAACAAAAAGAGTTACATGACAGCTTGGCCAAACGGTCAAATTAGCACTGCGTGCAAGCCCTGAACATTTATCCCATAGTAGGAAGAGTGCAGTGTGGCACTTTTTTGACCAAAATCCTATTGATGAGGCAAAGGTTATCTGTAAGAAGTGCGGAAGGACCTTTAGCCGAGGGAAAAATCTCAGAAAATTGAATACCAGTTGCATGCTTAGACATTTAAACACCACGCACTTGCAAGCGTGGACGGACTACAAAACCTCACTGGCTTTGAACGCCTACATTGCCAAACTGATCTCAGAGATGATGCCCTTCCGTTTGGTTGAAAGCGCAGTGTTCCGAGAGCTCATGGCCTACGCTGTCCCACGCTATGACCTACCCAGTCGGCACTTCTTTTCTAGAAAACCCATCCCTGCCCTCCACCTGCATGTGAAAGACCGCATTGTCCATGCACTCAAAATCAGTGAGTGGAAAGGTGCACCTCACAACAGATGCATGGGCCAGTAGGCATGGCCAGGGCCGTTATGTGTCTATCACTGCGCACTGGGTTAATGTGGTGGTGTCATGACCGAGGACGGGGTTTTGTCTTTGCCCCGTCCTGGTCAGACTGGGGTTAATGGTTTCAGCCTCTCTCTGGCAGAGGGCGGCTATTTAGTTGCCAATTGACCTAGGTCTGGTGTCAGTTATACTCCTACCCTCAGCTGAGTTAGTTGACCTCCTGTGTGCCTGTGCCTTGTGCCTGATCTTGTTGCTTGTTTGGTTTTGACCCGGTCCGTCTCTTCATTGTGAGTTTGTCTACTGTCTTGGTACTGTGTATTTGCCCGTTCTGGTTTTCTGATCCCTTGGCTACGTTCTGGTTATTCTCTGCCTGCTCCACTTGTACTGCGTTGCTCCCTCTGTGTATGACCTGGCTATCCTGACTATCCGTTTTGTCTATGCCCCTTGGTAACTCTGTCCCGTAGTTACCCTTCTAGGAGTTTTCCTTCTGCTCATAGCTCTCTGGAGGTCTGACCAACGCACCAGCAGTCTTCCAAAATTTTATTAATCATGTGTTCTCTGACTTTATTGGGCGTTTTATGGTTGTGTATTTGGATGACATTCTTATCTACTCGCCTGATAAACAAACTCACAATGATCATCTTCGGGCAGTTCTCCAAAGGCTCCGGGAGAACTGTCTCTTTGCTAAGCTAGAGAAATGTTCATTCTTCGTTCAGGAACTGTCATTTCTGGGGTTCATTGTGTCTGCTGAGGGGTATCGCATGGATCCTAATAAGGTGCAGGCCATTGTTGATTGGGTACAACCTCGTGATTTGAAGGCTCTGCAGCGTTTCTTAGGATTCGCAAATTACTATCGCAAGTTTATAAGGGGGTTCTCGCAGGTAGTTAAACCTCTCACAGATCTGACTCAAAAGGGGGCTGATGTCAAGAATTGTTCAGCCGCAGCGGTGGCGGCGTTTCAGTTCTTAAAAAAATGTTTCATGTCTGCTCCGGTTCTTATTCAACCGGACCCGTCTGAACCATTTATTGTTGAGGTGGACGCCTTGGAGGTGGGGGTGGGGGGAGTATTGTCCCAGGGACCCGCCACTTTGACTAATTTGAGACCCTGTGCCTTTTTCTCTAAGAAATTCTCTCCTGCGGAGAGAAACTATGATGTTGGGAATCGAGAACTTCTGTCCGTGAAGTTGGCCTTTGAAGAATGGAGGCATTTTTTGGAGGGTGCTGTCCATCCTATTACCGTGGTTACGGACCACAAGAACCTAGCTTACATTGAGTCTGTTAAAAGGTTGACTCCTAGACAGGCAAGATGGTCGCTTTTTTTTTCCAGATTCCAGTTCTCCATCACTTTTCGGCCAGGATCCAAAAATGTCAAGGCTGATGCCTTGTCACGCAGTCTGGATCCGGTGTCTCGCCCCGAACCTCCAT
This sequence comes from Oophaga sylvatica, assembly GCA_033576555.1. Lineage (NCBI taxonomy): Eukaryota > Metazoa > Chordata > Amphibia > Anura > Dendrobatidae > Oophaga > Oophaga sylvatica. The sequence goes on along the minus strand of JARQOD010000001.1, from coordinate 820,116,729 downwards.
CCTCCATTCTTCAGCCTGGGGTGGTGGTGGCAGTTGTTTCTGCTGGGTTGGAGCAGGAGATTCGGGAAGCTCAGTCTCTTGCCCCTCCGGCTAAGCCGGTGGATAAACTTTTTGTACCAGTTCAATTTCGTCTCAGGGTCCTTCGGGAATTCCACGACTCAGTTCTGGGTGGACATCCTGGAATCTCGGCTACCCGGAGGGCCATCTCTAGGATATTCTGGTGGTCTTCTTTAGCCTCTGATGTTGGGGAATTTGTGTCTGCTTGTGGGGTATGTGCCCGTACGAAACCCCCCCATAACCGGCCGACCGGGGAATTGGTGCCACTGCCAATTCCTGATAGACCATGGACCCATTTGTCCATGGATTTTATCACCAACCTTCCTCCTTCCAAGGGTAATACCGTCATTTGGGTAGTGGTGGACAGGTTTAGTAAACAAGCACATTTTGTACCCTTGTCGGCTTTACCTAATGCAGAAACGTTGTCCAGATTGTTTGTTGAGCATGTGATGTGGTTGCATGGGGTACCCTTGAATGTGGTGTCTGATAGGGGGGTACAATTTGTTTGCAGATTTTGGAGGGCATTTTGTAAGAGGTTGGGTATTGATCTGTCTTTTTCATCCGCTTATCATCCAGAGACTAATGGGCAGACTGAGCGGACCAATCAGTCTTTAGAGCAAATCCTGCGTTGCCTGACCTCAGCCCGACAGGATGATTGGTGTACTGCGTTACCTTTGGCTGAGTTCGCGTTTAACAACCGTACTAACCAGTTTACGGGCACATCTCCCTTTTTCTGCAATTATGGGTTTCATCCACATTTTGGGGAGTTCTCCCGTTTGGACTCTGGGTGTCCTGGGGCGGATGGGACAATACAGCGGTTGGGGGAGTTATGGCAGGAGGTCCAAAGGAACATTACGAAGGCTCAGTCTAAATATAAGTTTTTTGCTGACAAAAAACGGTCTATGGGGCCAGTGTTCCAGGTTGGGGATAAGGTATGGTTATCTACTAGGAATATAAGGCTCAAGGTCCCCTCTGCGAAACTTGGACCTAAATTTATTGGTCCTTATGAAATTACGGAAGCAGTTAACCCGGTGGCATTTCGGTTGCGTCTCCCTCCGTCTCTACGGATTCCCAACGTTTTCCATAGGGCCCTTTTGAAACCTGTGGGGTCCTGTAGGGAAGGATCGTTGTCTTCCCCACCACCGGTTTTGGTAGATGGGCAGTCTGAGTACGAGGTGGAACGAATTCTTGACTCTAGGTTTGTCCGTCGTGCTCTTCAGTATCTGATACATTGGAAAGCTATGGTACAGAGGACCGGTCGTGGGTTCCTGCCCGATCTGTTCATGCGGATCAGTTGGTCCGGGCCTTTCATGCCAGGTGTCCTGAGAAACCCGGGGGTCCGGTGGCCCCCCGTTGAGAGGGGGGTACTGTCATGACCCAGGACGGGGTTTTGTCTTTGCCCCGTCCTGGTCAAACTGGGGTTAATGGTTTCAGCCTCTCTCTGGCAGAGGGCGGCTATTTAGTTGCCAATTGACCTAGGTCTGGTGTCAGTTATACTCCTGCCCTCGGCTGAGTTAGTTGACCTCCTGTGTGCCTGTGCCTTGTGCCTGATCTTGTTGCTTGTTTGGTTTTGACCCGGTCCGTCTCTTCATTGTGAGTTTGTCTACTGTCTTGGTACTGTGTATTTGCCCGTTCTGGTTTTCTGATCCCTTGGCTACGTTCTGGTTATTCTCTGCCTGCTCCACTTGTACTGCGTTGCTCCCTCTGTGTATGACCTGGCTATCCTGACTATCCGTTTTTTCTATGCCCCTTGGTAACTCTGTCCCGTAGTTACCCTTCTAGGAGTTTTCCTTCTGCTCATAGCTCTCTGGAGCTTAGGCCACGCCCACCAGCAGTCACGTGCTTAAGGTCCTCTGGCCTGAAACAATCTCTGTCTGTTACTGCCTTCTCTGAGAGACCTGTGGCCGGCGCTGCCCCTTGGCAGTCACGTGCTTAGGTCCTGTTAGTCTGAAGCACGCATCTTCACCGCTACTGCCCCGCTCCACAGGTATCTTTGAGTGCAGTCTGTCTTATTCAGGACACGCGCACTGGCTCAGTGAGCAAGTGCAGTGCGGTGTTCGTGATAGGTGGATGCAGGGTCCACAAGGGACAGCGGCGGTGGGACAGTGCTGCCTAGCCCACGGTATAGGCAACAGTTGGCTGTAGGCGTTCGACCCTCCTCTTCCTCCAGAAGCAAAAGCTTGTCGACAGAGCGCAGTCGCACAAGCACTCAATCCGCAGCTGCCAGTGTTGCACACGAGGTGTCCCACTATCGATCAGCTAGTGGTAAGCATCAGCAGGCTGTTTTAAAGATGATGTCTTTGGGCGACAACAGACACCGCGGAGGTACTGGCCGACTACTTGCAGCGAGAAACTGAGTCATGGCTGGGCAGTCTACATCTTGAGCCAGGCAAGGTAGTCAGTGATAATGGCTGTAATTTTGTGGCGGCCATAGCCCTGGCAAAACTCAGACACATAACTTGCCTGGCTCACACCTTGAACCTGGTGGTGCAGTGCTTCATAAATAATTATCCAGAGTTACCAGCCCTGCTCCATAAGGTGCGAAGACTGTGCTCGCACATCCGTCACTCGCCCGTAGACTCCAGTCGTATGCAGAGGCTGCAGCGATCGCTCCACCTCCCCAAGCACCGCCTAATCATAGACGTTGCAACAAGGTGGAACTCCACCATGCACATGGTTGAGAGGCTGTGCAAACAGAGGCAGGCTGTAATGCATTTGTGGGAGGATACACGGGCAGGCAGTTTGAGGGCGGACATTGAGTTGTCGGGTGTGCAGTGGTCAAAGCTGAAAGACCTCTGTAAAGTCCTTCAGTGTTTTGAGGAATGCACACGGCTGGTAAGCGCAGACGACGCCATCATAAGCATGAGTATCCCACTTATGCGTCTGCTCATGCAAACTTTGACGCACATTAAGGATCAGGCGTCTTCAAAGGAGGAGGAGGAGGGAAGCCTTCATGACAGTCAGGCATTGCTCAGAGAACTGTCCTGGACGAGGTGGAGGGAGAAGAGGAAGAGGAGGAGGATGAGGGGGATGATTATTTTGGGGAGGATGATGCTTCTCAGGGGGCAAGAGAAAATATTGGCTTGTCAAGGTCAGGTACAGGGTTTGTGCGTGAATGGAGGGATGTGGATTTGGCAGAAAGTGCTCCTCCACCCACCACTGGAGTGCATCATTGACACCTGGAACATTGGCCCACATGTGTGATTATGTGAAGGGTTAAACCAAGATCAGAACCATTTTGTGCTTATAATTCCATCTTGTGGTTTACGAGATAAATTCTGTTTCTAGGCTATATATAGCTCATGACTGTTATGAAACCAAATTGTTCTTTTGTAATTAGAGTAATGGTCACGATTGTTATAAAACCAGATTGTTCTAGTTTGGACAAGATATGAGACCTTGGGGTGTATCATTGTATAATACTCTGAAGAATGAATATCCTATTGTTCTTTTCCATGTCACTTGGATACGGTCATATATGTAGTTTCCGGTCTTTCTGTATTTTCATAGGTTAAGTGCTACAAGTGTGTTTTTATACTATTGGTTGAAGTACAACTTGCTAAATACTATAAAAGAAATTACGTAAACGGGGTAGGAATCTGCCTTGATTCTCCCAAACAGAGACACGTCATCTCCGTCTGGTCATTTTCAGTTGCTAGCAACGTCCTGTGGATTAATTAGGAAATCACTTGGTCAACCGTGAAGGATCACTGTAGATCCTCCCCCAACAGTTTTGTGCCCAATGTGGGCCCCCATATAGGGACGCCTCTGCACCAGGAGGACAACAAGACAAAGGACCCTCGGACCGGACACAGGCACTGGAAAATTGGGACTGATCACCCCCCCACAACCATGTTAAGTTGGCAGTTATACTGTTCAGACTGACCGTTTGGTGTTGTTTTCCTGTGTTTGTTACTGAAAAGAGGATCTGAGGTTTGTCCCCGATGGTGGGGTGATTCTTGGGTGGAATCATATAGATGTGTAGTTCTGTTGGGGGCCCAGTGTTCGAACCGTACCTCATAAGGGACGGACACACCCGGATTGACCAGTGATTGTAACTCTCAAGGCCGGGTGTCAGCTGATTCTCACAGCTGACACCCGGCACTAAGTTCCAGGAGCGGTCACGGACCGCTCCCGGCACTATAACCCCCGGCACACGGCGATCAAATATGATTGCAGTGTTCCGGTGGCTGCAGAGGGGCTTGCCGTGGGGTCCCAATCGCTGCCATGCAGACCCGATGTCTTCACGACGACATCAGAGTCTCCAGGCCTGATGGACTTCCTGTAATGCGCAGTTATGACCAGGAAGTCTCTCAAGTCAGTGCTATAGGAGCTGCAGCGCTGACAGCTTCTGTAGCATGCAGATCTGCATGCTATAGAAGCGATCAGTCTGCAAAAAATGAGTGTCCCATAATGGGACAAAGTGTAAAACTAAGAATTAAATACAAACATTTTTTTTAAATAATTTAAAAAATATTTTAAAAAAATAATAAAAAATAATAATAAAAAAATCAATATTTATTCCAGCAGTAAATAAATATTTTAATAAAAAAAATCTAAACAAAGTACATATATTTGGTATCGCTGTGTCCGTAATGACCCGCCCTATAAAAGTGTCCCAATAGTTAACCACTTCAGTGAACACCATAGAAAAAAAAAAAAAACAAGGCGAAAAACAATGCTTTATCATCATACCGCCGAGCAAAAAGTGGAATAACACGCGATAAAAAACGGATATAAATAAATGTGGTGCCGCTGAAAACATCATCATGTCCCGCAAAAAATAAGCTGCCACACAGCACCATCAGCGAATAAATTAAAAAATTATAGCTGTCAGAATGCAGCGATGCAAAAATAATTATTTTTTCTCTAAAATATTTTTTATTGTATAAAAGCGCAAAACATTAAAAATGATATAAATGAGATATCGCTGTAATCGTACTAACCCGAAGAATAAAACTGCCTTATCAATTTTACCAAACGCGGAATGGTGTAAACGCCTCCCCCAAAAGAAATTAATGAATTGCTGGTTTTGTTCATTCTGCCTCCCAAAAATCGTAATGAAAAGCGATCAAAAACTGTCATGTGCCCAAAAATAGTACCAATAAAAACGTCAACTTGTCCAGCAAAAAATAAGACCCCACATGACTCTGTGGGCCAAAATATAGAAAAATTATAGCTCTCAAAATGTGGTGATGCAAAAACTATTTTTTGCAATAAAAAGCGTATTTTAGCGTGTGACAGCTGCCAAACATAAAAACCCGCTATAAATAGTAAATCAAACCCCCCTTTATCACCCCCTTATTAAGGGAAAAATAATAAAATTAAAAAATGAATTTATTTCCATTTTCCCATTAGGGTTAGGATTAGAGATTAGGGTTAGGGGTGTTGGGGTTAGGGTTGGAGTTAGAATTGGGGGTTTCCACTGTTTAGGCACTAGAGATGAGCGACTTTGCCTTTTTTAGTGTCGAGTTGGGTTTCGTGAAACCTGACTTTCTCAAAAGTCGCGTCAAACGAAGTCGGCCGACAAACGGAAATGGTCGGGTCGGAGTCGAAAATCCGACCCCAATGCAAGTCAATGGGCAATAAAAGTCGGCAGGGAGTGGAGGACAGTAAACACACCTACAGTGCCTATTTCTATGCCAACAACATCAATTCTTATTACTTAAAGGGAATCTGTCACCCCATTTTAGCCATATCAACTAAAGATATGAGTGAATAGTGCGTCCCATAAGCAAGCTATCGGTAGGTATCATATATCCAGATACCCCCGCTGTAATAATTTTATGCTTTGCCCACTGTTGGGCAAAGCACACTGCGCAGGCACGGGGGAATTTGAAAAGCGCAATGGCGGGAAGCAGGACGCCATCTGTGCTATTCACAGACGGTATAACGCAAGACATGCCGAGGAGCGGGGGTGGGTGGAGAGGAGTGAAAACGCCGCCCTCCGGACCTGACCGAAGTGAAAAGAATCCTGACTTTACTAAGGTATTTTGCTATCAAAACGGGGGTATCAGGATATATGATACCTACCGATAGCTTGCTTATGGGACGCACTATTCAGTCATATCTTTAGTTAATATGGCTAAAATGGGGTGACAGATTCCCTTTAAGCTTGTCAACTTTAATTAACTTTATAATAATAGTAACGCATTGAAAACTGGGGTTATTTGGCTAAAGTTGTGGGGGGGCAGTGCTGGCTCCAGGTTTTCGTGGGCCCCAGGCCAAAGAGTCTCAGTGGGCCCTGTTCTGTCCTCACTGAATGAAGCAGACGTCATTGCAGTTATACAGACAGCTAAACAGCTATACCGGGGTCCAATAAGGAGATTGTGATTGAATCTGTGCTTTTATTGAACTTGATATATTGGCACGGTGAAACTATAATACAAACATAATATACATACAATTAGTACACGGGCATAGTGGAAATACATATTCATAGTACCCTGAGACAGAGATGATAGAGACAGAGATGATAGAGACAGAGATGATAGAGACAGAGATGATAGACAGAGATGATAGAGATAGAGATGATAGAGACAGAGATGATAGAGACAGATGATAGAGACAGAGATGATAGAGACAGATGATAGACAGAGATGATAGACAGAGATGATAGAGACAGATGATAGAGACAGATGATAGAGACAGAGATGATAGAGACAGAGATGATAGAGACAGATGATAGAGACAGAGATGATAGAGACAGATGATAGAGACAGATGATAGAGACAGATATGATAGAGACAGAGATGATAGAGACAGAAATGATAGAGACAGAGATGATAGAGACAGATGATAGAGACAGAGGATAGAGACAGAGATGATAGAGACAGAGATGATAGAGACAGAGATGATAGAGACAGAGATGATAGAGACAGAGATGCGTTTTTTTAATGCGTTTCATGTGCGCACGATGTGCTGTGCAAAAAACGCAAGTGTGAAAGTAGCCTAACCTTTTAATTAATTCTCTGTTATACAGTGTGTCTGAAGGACCTGTGATGACATCATGAAGAGGCAGGGCTTTGGTCATGTGATGCTCCAGCCCGCCCTCTTCATGACCTCATCACAGGTCCTCCACAGGAGCATTCAGCATCGCATCAGCACAGCCCCTGTGCTGTCAGGTATGCGATGCCTCCTGCTGCACTCTGCTCCTGCCGCCTCCTTCTCCTTCAGACACCGATCTGCCCAGCTGCTGCAGGAATCAGGCGCTGGGGAACCATGTGGCTCTGTCATTAGCTGCTCCCTGCTCAGCTGATAGGTGGGCGGGGAAGCTGCTGATTAATATTCACTGCACTTAAGTATCTGGACCAGGGGTTTCCCCAGCCTTGTTTCCTGCAGAGGAGGGGATATTTTCCTGCCTCCTGCAATCTCACTCCACCGCTGCCCCCTGCCCCCCTCCCCACATGTTACATTCCGACCATAAGACGCACCCACACTTTCCTCCCAAATTTGGAGGAAAAAAAGTGCGTCTTATGGTCCGATACAGTACATACCGGTGATGCTATCGCAAGAGGAGAGGTAAAGATGAGCTGCGTCCTGGATGCAGGCTGAAGGAAAATGGAAGAAATGGAGGGAAAGCTCCCAGAATACATTGCCAAACTACCATCATGCATTGCTTAAGCTACGATCATGCATTGCAAAGGGAAGGAAAAGATATCTGAAAGTGAAAGAAAACATTATAACTGCGAATATGACACTGGTCACTAAAGAGAGCCAAACACTAGATTGTTAAACTCCTACATAAACAGTAGAAAAAACAACAATTAGATGTCGGAGACAGAACACTCCCCGTCTGGCATCAACGGATGTCACTGTCCCTTTCTTCCGAAAGCAACATTGAGACCAATTCGGATACTGGTCTGGAGAATGTCTTAGGTTCATTCCCTTTGGCCATCCTCAGTTCAACTTTGCGGACGTTGCCATCCTTACTCGGGAATGTTGCAGTCACTAGACCAAGTGGCCACTGGTTCCGGTGAACTTGGCAGTCTTTCGCAAGAACAAGGTCACCAATGCTTAGATTAGGCTTAGTGGATTGCCACTTCACCCGTGGCTGCAGGGTGGACAAATACTGTTTGCGCCACCTGTCCCAGAAAGTATTTGCAAGGCTTTGTACCTGTCTCCATTCATAGCACTCTGTTGTTGACATAAACATAGAATCGTCTAGTTTCATTGTGGATATATCCAAGGACTACTTTGCTGTCTGAGTAGAACTTGGCCTGTGTCAAGTTGATATCCATCTCGGATGCGATGAACTCTGCCAATTCAATGGCTAAGACTGCAGCACAAAGCTCTAACCTGGGTATAGTGTTCTCTGGCTGTGGAGCAAGTTTGGCTTTCCCCATAACGAATCCAATGTGGCTCTGACATTTGGAGTCTACAGTTTTAAGATAGGCGACAGCGGCAATTGCTTTGACAGAAGCATCTGCAATCACGTACAGTTTTTGGCTTTGTATTTCTGTAGACGGCACAGGGGTGTATGGTCTTGGCACATTCAGGTTGGAGAGGGCTGCTAACGAGTTCTTCCATCTTTCCCACTGTACTTTCTTATCAGGTGGCAGAGGTGCATCCCAGTCGGATGTTTCCTTGGTTAAGTCCCTTAGTAAGGCCTTGCCTTGTATAGTGACAAGAGCTGCGAAACCCAAGGGATCGTACAGACTGTTGATGGTGGACAGGACACCTCTACGTGTGAAAGGCTTTTCTTCTTGACTGACCTGGAAGGTGAAAGTGTCTGACTTTAGATTCCAGAGAAGCCCGAGGCTGCGTTGCATTGGTGCGAGTTCTGACCCCAAGTCCAAGTCTCTGAGACTGTTACATAAGTCTTGTGAAGGGAATGCTTCCATGAGTTCTTGGCTGTTTGAGGCTATTTTGTGAAGCCTGAAGTTCGAGCAAGCAAGCATCTCTTGGGCTCTCCTGAGAAGACTGATGGCAGTCTCATTTGAAGGCATGGCTTTCAGACAGTCGTCAACATAAAAGTCTTTTTCTATGGATTGTCTGACATCTGATCCATATTCTGTTTCTCCTTCTTGAGCCGACCTTTTGAGTCCATAGATGGCGACTGCAGGTGAAGGACTGTTGCCAAAGATGTGCACTCTCATGCGATACTCTGTGACTTCTTTAGCAGGATCATTGTCTCTGTACCAGAAGAATCTTAGGAAGTTCCTGTCTCTCTCTCTTACAAGGAAACAATGGAACATTTGCTGGATGTCAGCGATGAAGGCGATGGAATCCTTACGGAAACGCATAAGTACTCCCAGCAGTTTGTTATTGAGGTCTGGTCCTGTCAGTAGAACATCATTCAGGGAGATATCATCAAACTTAGAACTGGAGTCAAACACCACTCTAATTTGGCCTGGTTTCTTAGGGTGGTATACTCCAAACATGGGTAGGAACCAGCATTCTTCAGCGTCTTTGAGAGTGGGAGCTAGCTCTGCATGACAATTCTCAAAGATCTTTGACATGAAGGAGAAAAAGTGATCTTTCATCTCTGTCTTTCTTTGCAGATTATGTTTGAGAGAGGAGAAACGCTTTAATGCTTGATTTCTGTTGTTCGGTAGACATGGTCTGTGAGTTCTGAAGGGAAGAGGTGCGACCCAGCTGTTGGTCTCATCTTTAACAAGTCCCTTGTCCATTACCTCTAAGAACAACTTTCCTCTACTGAGATTGCCACTTGGTTGTCTTGCTTAGTTCCCTGGAAGACTGTGCACCCTAACTAATCCTCATAGCTTCCTGACACTATACTGCTGTCATGAGTAAAGTCTGTTAGATGATTGGGCAGTTGGATGCTGTGTGGTAGCTCTCTGAGTATTTGTCAGCATGCTTTTCACAGAGGATGGGGTGTGCATGCGTCCCAAGCATACGTTTCCTATTATGACCCATCCTAGGTCTAGCTTTTGGGCATAGGGAGCATTGTCGAGTCCATTGATATGACGTCTCACTTTATGAACCTGCAGGATGTCTCTCCCCAACAGCAGAATTATCTGGGCCTGATGGTCGAGTTCCGGTATGACATGTGCTATGCGTTTTAAGTGAGCGTGATGGATTGCCACATCTGGCGTAGATATTTCAGATCTGTTGTCTGGGATCTGATTACACTCGATGATTGTAGGCAGTGGTAGGCAGAATTGTCCGTCTAAGGACTCAATTTGGTAGTCATTAGCTTTCCTACCTGTTGTTGTCACAGTACCTGCACATGTCTTTAGTGAGTAGGGGGTGCTTGGCCCTTTGATGTTGAATAGGTCAAAGAATGTTGATCTAGCCAAGGATCGATTACTTTGATCATCCAAGATAGCATACAGTTTTACAGCTTTGTCTCTATGGCCTTTTGGATACACTCTGACAAGGCATATTTTTGAACAGGATCTACTGTCTATTGTCCCTTTACAGACTTCAGTACATTGTGAAGTGATCTCTGGCGTAGCTGTATCAGTGTTCCTTTCCTCCCCGCCATGCTCACTGTCAGCTGGCGTGTTTTGTGTGCTCCATGGAGCTGGCCCAGGGTGTAGGGCAGTGTTGTGATTTGTGGTGCCACATTCTGTGCATTTTACACTGACCTTGCAATCCTTGGCAAGATGAGTTGTGGATGAGCAGCACTTGTAGCAGATACCGTTCTCTTTCAGGAAGCTTCTGCGATCTGACATAGATTTTCCTCTGAAGGCTCTGCATTTCAGGAGAGGATGAGGCTTCTGATGGAGCGGGCACTGCTTGTCAGGGTCCTGCACCTTTGTCTCTGATTGGGAGCAGCCAGCAGACCTGTAATTAGAACCTGGAGAAGAAACATAAGTCTTGTGTACTGCCACAGATGTTCTGCGTGGGTTTGCAGTTGGTGACGGTGTGGCATATGACAATGCAAAGTCAAAGCTGGGATCGTTTCTGATTCTTGCTTGTTGGTGTACAAAGGCTACAAAAACGGACAAGTGAGGAAATGGAACACTGTGTTTGTATTTGTACGTGGAACCATGTGTGAGCTACCTCTCCTGTAGATTGTAGGGCAACTTTTGGACTATAGGGTTAACACCTCTTGCTGTGTCAAGGTATGCAAGTCCTTGTAGATCATCTTCACATTTGGCAACTTGGACTTCCTTTAGCAAGTCACTTAATTCTCTAAGTTTCTGGAGCTCTTTGTTAGATATTTTAGGAAAGTCATTAATTCTTTTGAACAAGGCTCTTTCTATTACCTCTGCTGAGCCGTAACACTCATCCAGCCTCTTCCAGATCTCTTTGAGGCCAGTCTCAGGGCGGTTTATATTAATGTCTCTGATCCTTACTGCGTGTTTGACTGACTCTTCCCCCAGGTATTTAACTAAAAGGTCTATCTCTTCCCTGTATTGTAGCCCCAAGTCTCTAGTGACATTTTGAAGGAAGCTTTCCAAGCTCTGTAACCTTCAGCTTGGTCAGTGAATTTCATGAGTCACTTGGCAACCAGATCACGTCGTGTGAAGAACTTAGCAAATTCTGTTGTGAACCGGTTGTCAGCAGAGTATACTGGTGATGGGTCACCCTGATAGTGATGTGAGGTGCGTTCGTACCTGTTAGTATCCTCTTTGTGGCGCCAGCCGGTGTCGTGATGCTTCAGTCTGACGTGCGGTGTGTCAGCAAGGTGATTCACGTTGGTTACCTGGTGAGGGGCAAGGTAGTCATTAGTAGAGTTATTTTGCTCCACATTTTCGTGTTTATATCTGTCCTGGAGCTGAGCCTCATGATGACTCTCGCTCGCTTCACTGGAGGTGTCATGTTCTTGTTCCGATGCCGGTTCAGGGTTATAGTTTGGATCAGGAAGTTCATTAACGTACTGAGATGTGCATTGTGGCGAATCTTGTAGTGGAAACTCCAGACCTGACGTACGGCTTCGGCTATGCAGCTCAGGGATTTGTGCGACTTCTAGCGATTCTGCTTCAGCGAGGGCTGCGGCAGCTTCTCTTTTTTGCAGTTAGGCTTACTAAGGCGGCATCCACGCGTGCTTTCTCTAACTGCATCCTGCTCTCTAGTTCAGCCTTCTCTAACTTAAGTCGCATCTCTTCTTCAGCAAAGCTTGCTCGCATTTTGGCGGCTACAGCATTTGCGCGGGCAATGGCGACCGCGCTGCTGATGGATGTTGTCTTTGAGGAGACAGAAGTAGCAGATTTTGTCCTGTGTGATTTGTGGGACATGGTGTCTTCGGGAATGCTTGGCTGTGCAGAGATTGCTGTAGCTGTATTAAGTCTCTGTGTAGCCGGTGACTTGAATCTCACTAGTTACTGGCTAACACGGTACGAAGATACACATCTTTCCTATAGTTAGATGGGAGCAGTTTCGCTAGTTCCTGCAAGCTGGACGACTGTCTTTTCACTGAATTCCCACAAGCTGGATGGCCGCCATTTCACTGTTCTGTCCTCACTGAATGAGGCAGATGTCATTGCAGTTATACAGATAGCTAAACCGCTATACCGGGGTCCAATAAGGAAATTGTGATTGAATCTGTGCTTTTATTGAACTTGATATGAAACTATAATACAAACATAATATACATACAATTAGTACACGGGCATAGTGGAAATACATATACATAGTACACTGTGAATAAACATTTGCAGATTGATACCTAACCAGGGGCAGAACTGATTAGACAGGGCTAATATAGGACAGGAATTAACTAGAGAGACATAAGTACATACCGGCGATGCTATCGCAAGAGGAGAGGAAAAGATGAGCTGCTTCCTGGATGCAGGCTGAAGGAAAATGGAAGAAATGGAGGGAAAGCTCCCAGAATACATTGCTAAGCTACCATCATGCATTGCTTAAGCTACCATCATGCATTGCAAAGGGAGGGAAAAGATATCTGAAAGTGAAAGAAAACATTATAACTGCGAATATGACACTGGTCACTAGAGGGAGCCAAACACTAGATTGTTAAACTCCTACATAAACAGTAGAAAAAACAACAATTAGATGTCGGAGACAGAACAGGCCCCTTAACACATACCACAATTCATGACGCTCCGATACGGCAGAGAAATATAGGTATAGTACAATGCCAAATACTTCACTTCTTACATTACATGAGTGATATCTATTTTAAATTCTACAATAGCTCAAAAAAAGGACAGTATAGTCCTCAATACAGTATTATGGGTACCACATAGTGCGCCATACAGAATAATGAGCCCCATATATTGCTCTATACAGAATAATGAGCCCCATATATTGCTCAATACAGAATGGGCTCCATATAATACTCCATATATATATATAAAGGGCCCTATATGATGCCCCATAAATAATGAACCCCATATGATGCTCTAGTATATGATGGGCCCCATATATGATGCTCCAGTGTATGATGAACCCCATATAATGCTCCAAATATAATGGTCCCCATATATAATTGTCACGGGTGTGTCGCGGCGGAGATCGTCGCGATTGCACACCCTGACTTCGCACAGCTGAGTTTCTGGTGCTGGGTGTTTTTCGGCACTGAGGGAGTTAATTCTTTCTCTCTCGGTGCTGGGCTGACCAGCCTCGCCCAGCTGCGATTGATGTTTTGTTAATTAGCTTCCTTCATATACCTGCTGGTCTGCTGGGGAAGTTGCCGGTGATAGCATTCATTCAGACCAGCAGAGCGGATCATTTCTGAGAAGACTTAAGCTAAGAGTGCCTGTTGTGGTTTTTCCTCTCCTCGCTTATTGTTTATCTCCTTAACCTTTTGTGTTCTTCTGTAGTGGAAGTGTTGTATGCAAGGCTGTGTTTTCTTTACCCCTTGTCTGTCTCGTTTGTCTTAAGGGTATGCCACACTAAACAACATCGCTAACGGGATCGCTAAAAAACGTCACTATTTAGCGATCCCGTTAGCGATGTTGTTGTGTGCGGCAGCTGCCAGCGACGAGCTTCCTGCTGTGATCTCGCTCGTCGCTGGAATCGTTCCGGACCCTATTTTATCGCCGGCGCTCCCGCTGGGTAAGTATAATCGCTAAGTGTAGCACCTTTTCTTAGCGATTTAGCGGTACTTTTGTACCGCTAAAGTCGTTAAGGAGATCGCTAACCGCGATAGCGTCCTTAAGGACATCGCTAAGTTAGGTAGCTACTAGCGATATAGAAACAATCCCGCTAGCGATCTCATTAGTATGCGACGCTAACGAGATCGCTAGCGGGATTGTGTAGTGTGGCAGTACCTTTAGACTGTGTTTAAGCTGTGACCTGCCCATTCCCTGTGGTGGTAATCAGGGTCCTTCTCAGGACTAGATTACAGTGGTCAGGGATCTACAGGAGACAGGGTTACGCTGGCGGCCTGGACCTCTGTACAATTAACAGTACCTCCAGGTAGAGGGACTAGTCAGGACCCCAGTTCAGGGTCAGCATAGACCCCGGTCCACCTCTATCCAGAGACAGCGTGACACGTACACAGTATTGACCCACAATACATAGGATATTATGTCAGGTAAGACATTGCTGGCAGATACTATGTATACATGTTGATTTTCTCTATTATATGAAATTTAGAATGATGTCACATTAGATATAGGTTGCTATCTTTGAATATATCTGTTATACGTCGTGACATTTTCACCGGCCACTCTAAAGATTCTCCCCAGCCACCATGGATCCAGTAGCCCATTTAGCTCAGCAGTTGCAGAGTTTGTCCATGGAGCTGACGGACGTTAAATCCAAGGTTTTGTACCCCCGGGAGCAAACCAGATTTGAACCTAAAGTAGCTCTCCCGGACAGGTTCACTGGTGAGCGGGACAAGTTTTTTACTTTCCGGGAAGCATGTAAATTGTATTTTCGGCTGCGGCCGCAGTCGTCGGGGAGTGAGGATCAGAGGGTGGGAATTGTCATCTCACTCTTACAAGGGGACCCTCAATCCTGGGCGTTCTCTCTTCCTCCGGAGTCCCCGGCTCTCCAGTCAGTAGATCGATTTTTTACAGCCCTGGGTCTGGTATATGATGATCCGGATCGGGTCTCCCTTGCTGAAATGAAGTTACGTAGGATACAGCAGGGAGATCGTCCGGCGGAGGAATTTTCTTCTGAGTTCCGTAGATGGGCCACGGATACTCAGTGGAATGACCCAGCTCTTAGGAGCCAGTTTTGTCAAGGGTTATCTGACAAATTAAAAGATGTGTTGGCTCAGTATGATTCTCCCCCGTCACTGGAGGCCGCTATGGCTCTTGCTATTCGCATTGATAGACGGCTTCGGGAGAGGTGTGGGGTAACTCCGCCCCCTGTGATGACTCCACCTCCTTCTAAAGTCCCTAATATTGAGGTTCCCCTGGTTTGTTCCGAGGAACCTATGCAGTTGGGAGGGACATCATTCCGAGGGAGGGGATCGGCGGTGCGCCGCAAAACAAGAAGGTGTTTCTTCTGCGGGAGAGAGGGACATTTTATTGAGGGGTGTCCATCCCGTACTGTACTGAGCAAGAAGTCGCCGGAAAACTATTAATCCCAGGTTGTGTGGTGGATGACAATCTGGGAGTATGTATTTCGTCCCCAAGTCCGTCCCAGTTTCTCGTACCAGCGGAGGTGGTGGTAGGTATGAGAACTGAGAGGATTTCTGTTCTTCTGGATAGTGGGGCCGCGGCTAATCTGGTGGACGCTCGGTTTGCCCAGGTGCAAGGTATGCAACTGAGTGTATTGGCCAAACCTATCCCTATATTCTCTATTGACGCCAGGCCTCTCGGTCAAGGTAGCTTTGTGCAAGCCGTGCATAACATAGACCTTCGAGTGGGGGCAATACATAAAGAACTATTGTCTTGTTATATGTTGGAGGGCCTTCCCACTCCTATTGTGTTGGGACTTCCTTGGTTAACTAAACATAACCCAGTTATTAATTGGCAATCCAGAGAGATAAGCCAGTGGGGTGAATTTTGCAATAGTAACTGCATGAACACGGTCATCGGTACGGTCGTGCCTAGAACCTTACCTCCTTTTCTGGAGGACTTTGAGGATGTGTTTTCAGAGGAAGGGTGTCAAGAATTACCTCCTCATCGCGCATATGACTGTGCTATAAAATTGCTTCCTGATGCTAAGTTACCAAAATCTAGGTTATATAACCTTTCTGGTCCTGAGAGGCAAGCTATGAAGGATTACATTTCGGAAAGTCTGGCCAAGGGGCATATTAGACCTTCATCTTCCCCAGTGGACGCGGGTTCTTCTTTGTGAAGAAAAAAGATGGAGGCCTACGCCCTTGCCTGGATTTCCGTGAGCTTAATCGGATTACGGTCCGAGATCCGTATCCGCTCCCACTTATTCCTGATCTCTTCAATCAGATTGTGAGCGCCAAATGGTTCTCTAAGTTGGATCTCAGGGGGCGTATAATCTGATTAGGATAAAGGAGGGGGATGAGTGGAAGACGGCGTTTAACACTCCGGAGGGACATTATGAGAACCTTGTCATGCCTTTCGGTCTGACTACTGCCCCGGCGGTGTTTCAACATTTTGTTAATGACATCTTTCGCCACCTAGTGGGACAGTTTGTTGTCATTTATCTAGATGACATCTTAATTTACTCGCCGGATCTTGTGTCTCATCAGGAGCATGTGAGACAAGTGTTGCAGATCTTGCGAGATAATAAACTGTACGCCAAATGGGAGAAGTGTGTATTCGCTGTACAAGAACTTCAGTTTTTAGGATTCTTGGTGTCAGCCTCCGGTTTCCGTATGGACCCTGGGAAAGTGAAGGCTGTGCTTGAATGGGATCGGCCAGAGGATCTTAAAGCACTGCAGCGTTTCCTGGGGTTTGCTAACTACTACCGGAAATTTATTCGTAATTTCTCATCTGTTGTCAAACCTCTCACTGACATGACAAAAAAAGGGACGGATTTTTCTAGGTGGTCTGACAAAGCTTGTCAAGCATTTTCCTCCTTGAAAAAATGTTTTGCTTCAGCACCCATACTCATCCAACCTGATGCATCACAACCGTTCATTGTGGAGGTAGACGCATCTGACGTATGAGTGGGTGCGGTATTATCTCAAGGTCCGTCCCCTGGTAAATGGCATCCGTGCGCTTTCTTCTCTAAAAAATTGTTGTCCGCCGAGAGGAATTATGATGTCGGCAATAGGGAACTCTTGGCCATTAAGTTGGCTTTTGAAGAGTGGCGTCACTTTTTGGAGGGGGCAGTCCACCCGGTCACCGTCATTACTGATCACAAGAACCTGCTGTATTTAGAGTCTGCAAAACGTCTGAATTCCAGACAAGCTAGATGGTCGTTGTTTTTTACCAGGTTTAATTTTGTCGTCACATATCGTCCTGGGTCAAAAAATGTAAAGGCTGATGCCTTATCTCGTAGTTTCCCGGGGGCCGGGAAGACGGATGACCCGGTTCCTATTCTTCAGGAGGGAGTTTGGTGTCGGCTGTATGCTCTGAGCTTGAGGAGGAGGTATTGGAGGCTCAGGGGGCGCCCCTGTAGGACCTCCAGGGAAACTGTTTGTTCCAGATCAGTTAAGACAAAAGGTTATCGAGGCACATCATAATTCTGCTTTGGCAGGACACCCAGGGAGTAAAGCAACTGTAGATCTCGTTTCTCGCCGGTTTTGGTGGCCTAACTTAAATAAAGAGGTGGTAACTTTTGTCGCGTCCTGTGGGGTATGTGCGCGCTCTAAGACCCCACATACCCATCCGTCTGGGGCCCTTTTACCGTTGAAAATCCCGGAGCGTCCATGGACCCATCTGTCTATGGACTTCATTACGGACCTTCCTCCGTCTTCAGGTAAAACTGTCATACTAGTTGTAGTTGACAGGTTCAGCAAAATGGCACATTTTATTGCTCTTCCTGCTCTTCCTAATGCTAAAACTCTGGCGCAGGTGTTCATTGGGGAGATTGTGAGACTTCACGGGTTGCCTTCCGATGTGGTGTCGGATCGGGGGTCTCAGTTTGTGTCCAAATTCTGGAAGGCATTTTGTTCTCGTCGGGGGATGCAGTTGTCATTTTCTTCGGCTTTTCATCCGCAGACCAATGGTCAGACAGAGCGTCTGAATCAGAGCTTAGAGACATATCTCCGGTGTTTTGTCTCAGAGAACCAAGAGGACTGGTCTTCTTTCTTGCCTCTGGCAGAGTTCGCTCTTAACAATAGGCGGAGCGAGTCCACTGGTAAGTCCCCGTTTTTTGGGGCATATGGTTTTCACCCCCAGTTTTGTACTTTCAATGGGGGGGGCTCTTCTGGGGTTCCTGAGGAGGAACGATTTTCGTCGTCACTTGCTTCAGTGTGGAGAGGAGTGCTTAATAATCTGAGCACTATGGGGAACCGATACAAACGTATGGCTGATAAGAGGAGAGTGTCTGGTCCGGACCTAAGTGTGAACGATCTGGTATGGTTGTCTACCAAGAATATAAAACTTAAGGTTCCCTCCTGGAAACTCGGTCCCAGATTCATCGGGCCATACAGGATCAGTTCAATAGTTAATTCGGTGGCTTTCCGTCTTGACCTCCCTCCTACATTTAAAATCCACAATGTGTTCCACAAATCGTTGCTTAAGAGGTACGTGGCACCAGTTATACCGTCACCTCTACCTCCTCCTCCAGTGGTGGTCAATGGTAATTTGGAGTTTCAGATATCGAAGATCATTGACTCACGTCTGAATCGCCGGTCCCTTCAGTACCTTGTTCATTGGAGGGGGTATGGTCCTGAGGAGAGGATGTGAGTTTCTGCGTCGGATATTAACGCAGACCGTTTGGTTCGGGCCTTCCACACTACTTACCCAGATAGACCAGGCCCTGAGGGTCCAGAGGCCCCTCGAAGAAGGGGGGGTACTGTCACGGGTGTGTCGCGGCGGAGATCGTCGCGATTGCACACCCTGACTTCGCACAGCTGAGTTTCTGGTGCTGGGTGTTTTTCGGCACTGAGGGAGTTAATTCTTTCTCTCTCGGTGCTGGGCTGACCAGCCTCGCCCAGCTGCGATTGATGTTTTGTTAATTAGCTTCCTTCATATACCTGCTGGTCTGCTGGGGAAGTTGCCGGTGATAGCATTCATTCAGACCAGCAGAGCGGATCGTTTCTGAGAAGACTTAAGCTAAGAGTGCCTGTTGTGGTTTTTCCTCTCCTCGCTTATTGTTTATCTCCTTAACCTTTTGTGTTCCTCTGTAGTGGAAGTGTTGTATGCAAGGCTGTGTTTTCTTTACCCCTTGTCTGTCTCGTTTGTCTTAGACTGTGTTTAAGCTGTGACCTGCCCATTCCCTGTGGTGGTAATCAGGGTCCTTCTCAGGACTAGATTACAGTGGTCAGGGATCTACAGGAGACAGGGTTACGCTGGCGGCCTGGACCTCTGTACCATTAACAGTACCTCCAGGTAGAGGGACTAGTCAGGACCCCAGTTCAGGGTCAGCATAGACCCCGGTCCACCTCTATCCAGAGACAGCATGACACGTACACAGTATTGACCCACAATACATAGGATATTATGTCAGGTAAGACATTGCTGGCAGATACTATGTATACATGTTGATTTTCTCTATTATATGAAATTTAGAATGATGTCACATTAGATATAGGTTGCTATCTTTGAATATATCTGTTATACGTCGTGACAATAATGCTCCATATATAATGGTGTCATGTATAGTGTACAGTTCCTATAGCGTCTTGTGCTTGGGTGCGAGGAAAACACATGAGACACACGTTGATATAAAATGACTTGTATTACTTCATACAAGCATGCAGAAAACGTCACAGTTTGCAGGAACAGAGGCAGGAGACACAGCAGGCCAGAGTAACTTCAAGCTCTACAATAACTCTCCAAAGCAGGTTCAGGATCTCTTCTCTGTACCGTAATTCCTCTGCAAACATGGATTCACCAGACAGCAGGTTTCCAGAGTCCAAAAGTGTTCCAAAGTTCCTCAGTAGGAAATAGCTGGAGTCCAAAATCCTAGGTTTCCAGGAGTCAGGTCACAGGCTGACTGAAGCTTGATTCAGGAGCACTGATTATTCAGCTGAGGCTGCTTAAGAAGCAAGAGGAGAGAATCAGGGCGGGAACATGAAAGCTGGAACCTCCATATTAACTGAGGGCAAGATAGCTGCAGCAAGACAGAAAGCAAAATGGCCGACGGAAAACTGAGTTTCAAGGAACATGTCAAAAGAGACAAAGAACCTTACATTACTCCCCCCTTAGGGACAACCTCCGGATGACCTCAGACCAGGCTTGTCAGGGTACCTCTGATGAAACTGGCGGAGCAGGCGAGGAGCATTTACATTATTGACTGGCTCCCATGAGTTGTCCTCCACTGGGTAGCCCTGCCATTTAATCAAATATTGCAACTGATTTCTGTACAACCTGGAATCTAGAATCCTTTCCACCATAAATTCTTCCTGACCATTGACCAGCACTGGGTCAGGGCAAGGAGAAGAGCGTCCAGGAAACGTATTGGGTGTTGCAGCCTTTAGTAGGGATACATGAAAGACAGGGTGGATTCTCATAGTTCTGGGCAGTTGAAGACGACAAGCAACAGCACTTATAATCTTACTGATCTTATAAGGTCCAATGTACTTATGTCCCAATTTAGACGATGGAATCTTTATTTTAAGATTTCTGGTTGACAGCCAGACCAAATCTCCTACCTTGAAAGCTGGTGCAGGTTTACAAAATTTATCTGCTGCTTTCTTGTACCTTTCCTGAGCCAATTCTAGATTTTCCTTTAGAAGATCCATATTCTTTTGTAAAGAAGTGATTCTTTCAGCCACTGCCGGCAAGGGCGTATCTATGGGAAATCGAGGAAGAATGTTAGGATGATAACCTAGATTGGAGTAAAAAGGAGACTGCTTAGTGGAGGCGCTCTGAGAGTTGTTATAAGAGAACTCAGCCAGTGGAAGTAGATCCACCCAATCATCTTGTAGGTGGCAGATAAAGCAGCGGAGATACTGCTCCAGGGTCTGATTGGTTCGTTCTGTCTGTCCATTAGTCTGGGGATGAAAAGCAGAAGAAAGGTTTACTTTAATGTCCAATGCGGCACAGAAATTTTGCCAAAACCTTGAAGTGAATTGCACCCCTCGATCCGAAATGACCTCATCCGGTACTCCATGTAAGCGAAACACATTCTTAATCATTAAGTCTGATGTCTGTTTTGCAGTGGGTAAACCGACACAAGGGATAAAATGAGTTGCCTTTGTTAGACGATCAACCACCACTAGAATGGTGTTCTTCCCTTGAGAGGTTGGTAACTCCACAATGAAGTCCATAGAAATGGATCCCCACGGGCGGGACGGGGTGGGAAGAGGTTGTAACAGACCAGTTGGTGAGGAGCGAGGTGTTTTGCATCTTGCACAGACTTCACATGAAGTGACATAGTTTAAAACATCTTTCCTGTAAGTGGGCCACCAAAAGAAACGAGAAAGAAATTCTTGTGTCTTTAGAATTCCCCTATGCCCGGCTATCTTGGAATCGTGGATGAGTTACAATACTCTCAATCTGACTGTTTCAGGTATATACAGACGTTGTCCCTGAATCCACACACCATTCTTAAAAACAAGACTTACGTCCCTTGGGGGTTGAGCCAACAAAGAATCCGCATGGTATGCTTCCTTGATGTCCTTAAGTAGGTCTTGATTATGAATCACTCCCAGGAATCTAGAGTCAGGAAGAATAGTCTTAGGAGGAGTAAGTGGACGTGTCTCTGCTGAATGAATCCTAGAGAGTGCATCAGCCTTTCCATTGCGCGATCCTGGTGTATAAGAAATTACAAAATTAAATTGGTTTAGGAAAAGATTCCAGCGAGCCTGGCGAGGAGTCAGGCACTTAGCCGACCTGATAAATTCAAGGTTACGATGGTCTGTCAGGACGACTATTTGCTGTGCAGCTCCCTGAAGAAGGTGTCTCCATTCCTTGAAGGCGGCAATAATGGCCAACAATTCTCTATTGCCCACATCGTAGTTCCTCTCAGCCGAAGACAACTGCTGGGAAAAGAAGGCACAGGGATGCAAGACATTCTTCTCACCTGTTCTCTGAGAGAGTATAGCTCCAACGGCACAGTCTGAAGCATCCACCTCTATTATGAAGGCAAGCTCGGGGTTGGGATGTACTAAGATAGGTGCGGTGGTAAATTTATCCTTCAAACAGGAAAATGCTTCCTGCGCTTGCGGGGTCCAGGAGAACCTAGACTGTTTCCGGGTAAGTTGGGTGATAGGTGACACTACCTCAGAGAAATTCCTAATGAAACGTCTATAGAAGTTGGCAAACCCGATGAAGCGCTGCACCTCCTTCACATTTCTAGGAATTGGCCAATCCTTGATGGCTTGGGTCTTGCTTCCATCCATACTAATCCCTTGCGTAGATAGTACATACCCCAGAAATTGAATTTCGGTCCTATGGAATTCACACTTTTCAAGTTTGATGTAGAGATGGTTTTGTCTTAGGCGTTCTAAGACCATTCTCACATGTCCATGATGTTCCTCTGTGGAGTTAGAAAAAATTAGAATATCATCCAGATAAATCACCACAAATGTATCTAGGAGATCCCTGAAGATGTCATTCACCAAGTGTTGGAAAGTGGCTGGGGCGGTACTCAGACCAAAAGGCATAACTAGATATTCAAAGTGTCCATAGCGTGACCTGAATGCAGTCTTCCATTCATCCCCAGGTCTAATACGGACCAAGTTATAGGCCCCACGGAGATCCAGTTTAGAGAAAATTTTGGCGTGCCGCACTCTCTCCAACAACTCAGGGATTAAAGGCAATGGATAACGGTTTCTAATAGTAACCTTATTGAGTTCCCTATAGTCTATGCAGGGTCTCAGAGATCCATCTTTCTTCTTCACAAAGAAGATGGGTGCACCTGCGGGAGATGAAGAGGGGCGTATGAAGCCTTTGCTAGATTTCATCTATGTAGTCCTTCAAAGCTTTTAGCTCGGGCCCCGCTAGGGGGTAGATCTTACCAAAAGGTATCTCGGCTCCAGGCAATAATTCGATTGGAAAATCATATGGACGGTGAGGAGGAAGCTGATCAGCGTTCTTCTTGTCACATAAATCCACATAGTCCTGGTATACAGCTGGTAGTTCAGGGACTGACATGGTTCCTTTAGGAACAGAGCAAGCTGAAACTCCTTGACTCATCTGTTTCTCCGGAAAGTGTAATTCCTTGGTCTCCCAGTTAATCGTAGGATTCTGCGCCTGTAGCCATGTAGCCCTAGAATAATGGGAAAGTGGGGAGAAGAGATAAGCATAAAAGACATTTTCTCCTGATGATCTTTACCCATAAGGACCCTCAAAGGCTCTGTTTCCTGATCCACTGGTCCAGAGGTCAGCAGGAGCCATCCACAGTCTCCATCTGTACTGGAGTAGCCTTCTTCACTGAACGTATCCCCTGTTTCAGAGCAAAGGAGATATCCATAAAATTTCCACTTGCTCCTGAGTCGATCATAGCAGAGCTAGACACCCAGACTGAGTCAACCCAGAGTTTGATGGAAAGGAAGCAATGAGAATTGTTTCTTTTACAACTCAGCTGGGACACCGCTGAGGAAACTTGAAAAATTGCAGCGTTTATACCGTCATTGTCCCCAGAACTAACAGAGTTTAAGTCCGAAAAATCAAGATCTCTTGCAGCAGATCTCTCTGGAATCTGAGGCTCGGACATGACAGAGCTCCTCTCGCAACACTCACAGTGAATGACTGCTGCAGTAGTCTTATGAGAACGGCTGGGGCAGTTTATAATGAAGTGCCCTGACTTACCACAGTAAAAACATAGATTTTCCTTTATACGATGTTCTTTGCGTGCATCACTAACCCGTCTTTGTAAAGAGTCCACCTGCATGGGTTCAGGTTCTGGTTCCCTTGTGATCCTACTCAAAGGTTCCTTAGCTGAGGAGGGAGGTAGGAAAAGGTTAGTGCGATTATTTTCGAACCATCTCTCTTGTCTGCGTTCAGTCAGACGAGCATCAATACGGATACAATAGTTAATAAAGTCACCTAACGCAGTGGGAGGGTCGGCACAAGCAAGTTCATCCTTAATCAGTGGAGACAACCCTTTCCGAAAAATAGATTTTTTGGCGGAAGTGTCCCAAGTGGTATCAAGAGCCCATCTCCTGAAATCCAAGGCATATTCGGCTACTGAACGCTTACCTTGGCGCAAAGTTAACATGGCTGCTTCAGCTGTTGCACCTCGATTGGGGTCATCAAACACCTGCCCCATGGCTGAAATAAAAGCATCAAGGTGATTCAAACAATCATCCTCAGTCTCAATCAGAGGGTTTGCCCACATCAAAGCCTTATTGGTAAGCAACATGATTATAGTAAGCACTTTGGATCGTTCAGTGGGAAATTGTGAAGCATGTGCAGAGAAAAATAGATTGCATTGGTTAATAAATCCCCTGAATTTCTCACGTTCACCGCCAAAATGAAAAGGAGGTAACTTGGGGATCCCAGAACTCGGGGTTATGGCAGGAGCCTGGACTCGTTCTTCTAGAGCCTCAATCCTGGCTCGTAATTCCTGGGTAGTTTGTCCAAACACTTGCAAATTATGATTAGTGAGGTCCTGTAGGCTTGCAAAACGGGTCTTTATAGTCTGTATATCTGCAAGGATTGTATCAGTCACTCCGCAAAGCTCCTTTATGCGGGCCTCCATCTTCCAGATCTTTTAAGGCAGAAGTGCTGGAAGGAGAAGAGAAAAGGAAAAAAAAAAACAATAGTGTTTACCTGTGGTAACACTCCAGAGTAACATTTAAGGGAATGCGCTCACCTGGAATGGTTGTGAGAAGTCACAACCACTGTCATCACAGAAGGTATTAAACGGACATCTGATATCCACAGTCACAGCAGACACGGCTTTTCCCAGACCCAGCAGACACTAAACATTGGCTCCTGAATCTTGTCATGTATAGTGTACAGTTCCTATAGCGTCTTGTGCTTGGGTGCGAGGAAAACACATGAGACACACGTTGATATGAAATTACTTGTATTACTTCATACAAGCATGCAGAAAAGGTCACAGTTTGCAGGAACAGAGGCAGGAGACACAGCAGGCCAGAGTAACTTCAAGCTCTACAATAACTCTCCAAAGCAGGTTCAGGATCTCTTCTCTGTACCGTAATTCCTCTGCAAACATGGATTCACCAGACAGCAGGTTTCCAGAGTCCAAAAGTGTTCCAAAGTTCCTCAGTAGGAAATAGCTGGAGTCCAAAATCCTAGGTTTCCAGGAGTCAGGTCACAGGCTGACTGAAGCTTGATTCAGGAGCACTGATTGTTCACCTGAGGCTGCTTAAGAAGCAAGAGGAGAGAATCAGGGCGGGAACATGAAAGCTGGAACCTCCATATTAACTGAGGGCAAGATAGCTGCAGCAAGACAGAAAGCAAAATGGCCGACGGAAAACTGAGTTTCAAGGAACATGTCAAAAGAGACAAAGAACCTTACAAATGGTCTCCATGTGATGTTCCATATATAATGTGCCCCATATGATGTGCCATATATAATGGGCCCCATATGATGCTCCAGTATATGATGTGCCCCATGGATGATGCTCCAGTGTATAATGGGCCCTATCTATGATGCTCAAGTGTATGATGGGCCCCATATATAATTCTCCAGTGTATAATGCTCCCCATATATTGCTCCAACCATTAAAAAAATTAAATACCTCTCCTCGCTGGGCACTGCTCTACTCTGGACTCCTCAGCGTCGCCATCTTCCAGCTCTCTGAACTGTGACTGTTCAGGCACAGGGCGCACAGACGTGACATCATCGCGCTCTCTGTCCTGAATGTCACTGTCAGGAAACGCGGAAGACGTCACAGCAGTGGAGCAGGGAGAAGAAAGTATTGCAAGTGCTGGGGCCCTGAGCTAGCAGGGGGGGCACACTTGTGGGCACCGGGAACTGGCACAGGGCCCCTCATAGTACGCCGGTGTCTCTGATGGTGAGTGGGCCCCCCCACCTGCTAAGGGCACCGGCACTTGCCCGGGTGCGCCAGGGAGGTGGAAAAACTGGCATATGTTGAGGTGTAGGCTGGACGTTCAGCAGCTGCAAATGGAGGAATTGGAGAAGTCGGAGGAAGAGGAGGACAAAGCGAGCCATTTTGCTGGCAACCTATGTGTCATCAGGGGAAGGTGGTACAAAATCCTTTGAAACCCAGGCATGGTTCATTTTAATGAAGGTGAGATCACTGTTATGAATGTGCTAGAGATGGTTTTCTGAGCAGAGGCTCCCTCTGGTGGTTACAGACAGTACTGAACCTTTCAGCGAGGAATGACAATCTAGGATCACGGACTGCTCAGAAACCATCTCTAGCACATTCATAACAGTAACAATTGATCACCGGCAACCATCATGGGAGGGAACCTCCCTTATATCAGACCAGTCCGTGATCCCAGATTGCCATTCTTGCTGAAAGGTTCAGTACTGTCTGTAACCACCAGAGGGAGTCTCTGCTCAGAAACCATCTCTAGCACATTCATAACAGATCACCTACATTTTGGGTCGACAGCCAGGTCCTTCTTTCTGTCAGGATTGATCCATCAGCACTGAAGACTCTTTCTGATAGCACACTACCAGCAGGGATAGCGAGCTCCTGTAAGGCATATTGTGCCAATTCAGGCCAGGTGTCCAGTTTACAGGCCCAGTAGTCAAAGGGGAATGAACTGTGAGGGAGAACATCGATAGGGAGGAGAGGTAATTTTGAACCATAGTTGTCTCCTGTCTGTTGCAATCGATTCAGTATTACCAGTCATGTGAGTGTTACTCGAGAAATCAGACCACAACATGGTCATGAAACCCCTGTCTCCAACGCCACTTCGGCTGTGTGCACCACGAACACCTCTTCCGTTTGGCCCAGTACGTCTCGGGGTAGAACCTGCACCACTGCTGTGTGCTGGGAATGCCTCTAACAAACGGTTTACCAGAGTGGCTTGTTTGTTCGCCAATATTAGCTCTAGGTTCTCCTGTGGCATGATGTTCTGTAATTTGCCTTTATAGCGTAGATCAAGGATGCTGGCCAACCAGTAGTCGTCATCCTTCATAATTTTGGCAATGCGGGGGTCCCTTTTTAGGATCCGCAAGACATAATTGTTGGGGGAGGATCTAAAGTGATTCTTCACGGTTGACCAAGTGATTTCCAAATTAATCCACAGGACGTTGCTAGCAACTGAAAATGACCAGACGGAGACGACGTGTCTCTGTTTGGGAGAATCAAGGCAGATTCCTACCCCGTTTATTACGTATATTACGTCATTTCTTTTATAGTATTTAGCAAGTTGTACTTCAACCAATAGTATAAAAACACACTTGCAGCACTTAACAATGGGATATTAATTATTCAGAGTATTATACAATGATACACCCCAAGGTCTCATATTCTTGTCCAAATTAGAACAATCTGGTTTTTATTACAACCGTGACCTTTACTCTAATTACAGAAGAACAATTTGGTTTTATAACAGTCATGAGCTATAGCCTAGTAACAGAATTTATCTCGTAAACCACAAGATGGAATTACAAGCACAAAATGGTTCTGATCTTGGTTTAACCCTTCACATTCCCCCCTAGATAAATTTTGTTAACTTATGTCCAGCATCAGAGGTACTATCCCAAGCTATAAGCTCGAGGGGTACTGGTCTTCACATGTCTGATGCCATGTTACCAGCCATGTCTATTGCGGCGTGCCCATCCCCCTGTATACTATAATTTACAAATAACAATTTTTGATCACGGTGGCGATCTTTTGAAGGTAGCTATGCGCTTGGCTTCAACATTTACATCAGATAACTTCTTAAAATCGGTATAGAGAAGAGCAGGGGTGACAACGCCTTTGGTATCATCATTAGCTGTCCTAGTGCAGAATTTCCTAATACATACAGAAATACACCAAAGAACAAGTTTTAGTATTACATACATAACAAGGATAAAAGCAATGTTGTGTAACAAACTTTGCAAGATTCCAGTTATCCAGCCCCCAATTCCTTTCAACCAATTGGCTGGATTAAGAAAGGAGAAAATATCTGGCAACAAATCTCTCAGTAATTTTTCATAATATTATATAAACTTATTATTCAAGGACGTTGGGGAATTTAGGCTGTCCCATACGGTTACCATTAATAACATAGAAAATACGAAAAACCAAAACATTATGTCCCCTTTATTTACTATTGGCTTGTTTAAGCAGCTTGCAGTGCGGTGCGTGGATCCAAGTCGGTCTTCCTTCCAGTTTCACTGACATAGAAATAATGAGGAGGACTTGATATCCCCGTCATACAAGGGTTCTAGTCCGTGTTTTCTGACATGCCTTTTCACAACCACAAAATCATCAGACTTCAAATTATAAAAAATATCAGTTTCTGCTGAATCTGGAAGAGAAGAAGAAACTAGAGCATAGTGTTAGAAATTTTTTTACTAAGCTGAATAACATGTTGAACAGCATGGTCAGTTACTTCTGATAACTGCAGAGGCTGGAAGTTTGCAACTGGGGGACTGGCACCAAACAATATCTCATATGGGGACAGGCCTTGTTTTGCAATAGGGGTACTTCGAATGTGGTAAGTACAATGGGTAGGAGCTCTGGCCATGGAGCTGTAGTCTCCTGCATCATTTTGGTCAATTGTCCCTTCAGTGTGCCGTTCAACCTCTCAACTTTCCCACTGGATTGTGGATGGTACGGAGTATGGAGGGCTACAGTGGATCCAAGCACTATCAGAACCTCCTGATACACATGAGAAGAAAAAGCCGGACCTTGGTCACTTTCAACGATTTCTGGAACTCCATATCTGCATATGACTTCCATCACCAGTTTCTTTGCTGCGGTCTTTGCAGTCATGTTGGTAACAGGGAATGCTTCTGGCCAACTGGAGAACATGTCAACAACCACCAGACAATATTTATACCTTCCAGACTTAGGCAACGTGATATGGTCCACCTGGAGCCTTTGGAAAGGATAGTCGGGCTTAGCAACGTGCTTCGGAGGTACACGTTGAAGTTGACCGGGATTGCAGGTCTGACAGATATTACATGCACGGTTGAGTGCTGTCAGGACTGTAGAAATACCTGGAACCCAGTAGAATTTTTGTACCAGGGCTAGGGCCTGTTTTTTTTTCCTCGATGTATGGGTCCATGTGCCCACATGGCAATAGCAGGGTACATCCGCTTAGGGAGACACACAAGTTGGTCCTTTTTCCAGAGACCATTGTCCATATGTGCCCCATCATCTTCCATTGCTTCACCTCTTCCTTTGGAGAAATTCTCTGCATCGTCATTAAGCGGTCTCGGGGGGTCCAACAGAAAACCTCAGTCTGTCGTAGATCATCAGGTTCTTGTAGAGTCAGCATCTCTTGCAACTGTTTACGCTGAGAGCTTGTGGTCACCATAGTTGGTATGGTTAGTTCAACGGGCAGAGGAGCAGAGGCCTTTGCTTACATATCCGCAAATGCGTTGCCAATAGTCTGTGGACTGTTCCTAGGACCATGCGCCTTAACTTTGATAATGGCCACCTGAGTAGCAATTTGATCGAATCCATGGGGGTTTTAACAGCTTCAGCATTTTCACTGGAGTTCCGGGCAGTAGTAATTAACCCTCGATGGCCTATAGAGCTCCAAAATCGTGAGCAATACCAAATGCATACCGTGAGTCCGTGTATATATTAGCTCGCCTGTATTTGGCAAAAGTACATGCAGTAGACAGAGCCTGAAGTTCTGCTTCTTGTGCTGACTGTGATGGCGGGAGCGCAGCTGCGTGCACTACAGTGTCCTCTGTGGTAACAGCATATCCCGTGTGGAATCTTCCAAACTCATCAGCATATCTTGAACCATTCGTGTACAACACCAGATCGGGATTTGGAAGTGGATTCTCGCTGACATTTGGCGGGGTAGCTGTTTCTTCAGTCAGAAGTTGGGAACAATCATGTTGGAGATAATCCTCATCACTGCCATCTTTCTTGGGGACCGGCAGTAAAGTAGCGGGGTTGATTGTAGCACAGCGATGCAACTTGACATAGGCAAAAGGAGTGAACACTGCAGCCGTAAATGTCGTTGTACAGTCAAATGTCTTGGCTGTTGGAGTGTTAGTATTGCTGCAATGTCATGCGGGGCAAAAATGTGCGTTTCATGTCCAAGAATTATATCTGCAGTCTTGTCAAGCAACGAGTGAGTGGCGTGAACTGCTCTCATGCAACTTGGTGATGCCCGGGCCACGGGGTCGAGGCGGGCCGAATAATAGCCCACTGGTCGTTGCCTATTGCCATAAGATTGTGTGAGTACCCCTGCTGCGTGTCCTTGATTCTCAGACACATACAAATGGAACGGTCGAGTATAGTCCGGATGCCCAAGGCAGGGGCGGAAGCAATAAGCTGCTTTAATTCAGAGAAGGCACGATAAAGGCTTTTCATACAAACCGGTGATCTTTCCTTATAGTTCATTATACCGTCTTTTAAGGCATTGTAAAGGGGTTGCATTATGCGGGATGCATCCGGTATCCACTGACGACAATAAGTACATAGTCCAAGAAAACGCTGGAGTTCAGTTTCATCTTTTGGAAAAGGAAGGGAGCTGACAGCTATTTTTCTTTCTTCTGTGAGGTGTCTGACACCCTGAAGGAGACAGTGACCCAAAAATATCACTTGACCAAGACAGAACTGAAGTTTCGAGGCCGAAACCTGACAGTTCAGATCTGCCAGATACTTGAGAAAACTAACAGTGGCAGCGATGGCTTCCTGCTTCGTCCATACACACAACAAAAAAATCATCCACATACTAAAGCAGCGTGACATGGAGGTGGTCCAATTGCCAGGGTAAAAAACACTCGCCCATATTTTTTACAAACTGATTGAGACTGTTTTGGGCCCCTTGTGGCAGAACTGTCCACATCAATTGTCCTCCCTGATAAATAAATGCAAACAGAAACTGGCAATCTGGGTGTAATGGAATGCTGAAGAAGGCATTGGCAAAGTCGATGACAGTAAACCAAGCAGCATTGTGAGATATCTGGAACAAAAGAGTATACAGATTAGGCACCACCAGAGTTTCCAGAACAGTAGCTGCATTAACTGCCCGTAGATCTTGCACCAGCCGGTACACAGGGGGTTAAGTTTGTGTGTCCTTGGAGGGGGGAGCTGGAGTCTGCTTTTTTATTTTTTTATTCTTTTCCTGCTGATGCAGAACGGGCTAAATTCTTCTGAAAACTTTTTATTACTTTTAATATATTGTCCGGAGTGGACAGAGAAAGCATACAGGATTACATCTAGACAACCTCAGTAAGTAATTGTTGGATCTAGGAATGTTGGTAGGATTATATCGTGGTCCCACTGCATATATTACATATTGACACAGCAGCTGTCCTGCTTTGGTTGCTGCGACCTGTCCTGTTTCAACCTAGCCATACATTTGTATATACGAATTAGATTCTTCCTGTATCATGGGTCCGCCTTTCTGTGAAATTGTTGTGGCCAGTCCTCCAGCATAGCAGAGTTGATTATTCGCGGCATTTACTATGGCCCCAACGTGCTGTTTCGTAAGATTCCCTGTTGCTATCCTAAAAAGCACATCATAACGGTGGGGTTTAGGAATAACATTGGAATACATTTCCTGGAAATCTTTTATCTCCTCTGCGTATCCTGTCTCTGACCGGGTAACTAAAGTAGGAGGGGGTGGATACCCATGACCACTAGCAATACTAAGCATCACAAATCCACCCGGCAGTATCATAGGGTGGGGCGCACTGGGTTTTGGCAACCCAGGATATATTGGCGCCCTGGGGTTGAGGGGCACAGAGCTTACAGTCGGGAGGAGAGGCTTAATTTCCTGGGAAGGGACTTTATTATCTAGCAGAGAGACCCCTTGTTCCAGATCATCATTTTTAATTATTTATCTTTTTGGTATATTATTCTTAGTCACTTTCTCAGTTCCTTCCACAAAACATCCAATCTTTGTTATAGTAATAGACAGCTTTACTTTTTTAACATAACAGAAACAACTAGAATTCACTTTCTAATACCTTCATCCCATAGCGTAGGCTGTAGCCTCCCGCCCTCAGGAATACCCTTGCATTCCTAACAGACTTCTTTCCCCGTCTCTGACTAGCAGTATCCGATCTATCATACAAATCCAAATTCTTCTTTTTTTTTTTTTTCTTCGGAAAACATGATTCTCTTTTACAGCTAAATATCCTTACTTCAGTTGTGCACAGTACAGTCTGTTCCAACGGGTCTATCTATCCCCCACAGGGATTTTATGCCGAGGTCGCAGCAGTGGCCACCTATCGGTGCTGAGGGGCGTGGAAAAGGTAACGCTGAAGCACGCCTATTCGAGGTCTGAATCGTCACAATAGCTGCTGTGTGACAAGGTCCCAACGACCGCCGAGATCGTTATACAGATCGCTGATTGTTGCTGCGTCGTTGAGGAGATCAGCCTGTTTGGCAGCTCACTAATGACCATGTAGTGATGCAACAACGATCCTTACCCGGTCGTATCGTTGTCGGGATCGCTGGTGCGTCGCCATGTGTGACGGGGTCTTAACATAGTGAGAGGACAGGCAAAAAACAAAATGATATAATGTGGGATCCCAGCTTTATTAGATGGGGGACCCTGACTGGCCAGCCATTAGTTTTGTTGAAAGGGTTAATTTTGCTCACCTAATTTTCGAGAACGCAAAGAAAGGGTTAATGGGAAGAATACCTGATAGATACGCCTGTTGTTAGGGTCAGTTCGGGGTGCTTTCCCCTCCCAAGGGCTATAAAAAAAGGGTGATTGCAGATATCCGGTCTCTTTTGGCGCTGTCAGCAGGAGCGGAGAGCGACAAGAGCTGTGGTACCCCCCGAGGGCGGCGATGGCAGAGCTGGAGGAGGCGATAAGGGAACGGCTGAGAGAGGAGGGAGCGGCTTGGTTAATGGCGCTGGTACAGGAGCCGGGTGAGAGTCTTCTAAAAGTGGATGCAGCTATGAGCAGCCGGAGAGCAGAGGGAGAGACATGCCCCCTGGTGCCTCTGAGCCCGGCAGAGGGAAAAGGGCGGGAAGCTGCAGAGGCTGAAGGAAGATTAGTTACAGTGGTTAAAGAGGGCGCATGCGTAGTAGTGGAGGAAGCGTCCCTCAGGCAAGGGGCGATAAAAAAGAGGATTAGAAAGAGAAGTTTAGCTGTTAGGAAACGGCCGGGTATAAGGTCTTCTGGCAGGATTAAGGCTGCAGTGGGTCAGACAGATAAAAGTGGGGTGTGTGTTGCAAAGGAAGGAGGATTATTAAATAATACTGTGTGTGAAGCGGTGGTTATGGGGGTACTCATAGTGCCAGCAGTTCATCCATGGATGAACCCAGGCAGAATGAACAACAGCAAAATGCTAGCCAGCAGAGTATGGGAGTTCAGGTAGCAGGTAATATGGATAATGGGAACCAAATATTAAATAAGCAGCAGATGGTGCCGGTGCAGGCAGTGTGGGACTCAGTGCCTGGACAACTGGGCCCAATGCAAATGTCCATATTTGGGCAGCCGCATTTGGTGCCTTTATTGTCTTTTGCCTCACAGTCCCCCACTTTACCACCAGCTTTGGTGGCACCTGTGGTGACGGGAAGTGCAGGTATTGCGTCACAGGCAACAGGAGTAGGAACATTCACTAATGCAAATCAGTCACAAGATGGTGTAATATTAAATGCAGTGGCAGTTAATGCAGCCAATGGTGGTAATGAGGGTGCATCTCAAAGGGATGCTGTGCTGGCGGTCCCGAAAAATGATGTGGGTTTAAGACGTAGAAGGGGAGAATCTTCCTCTTCTTCTGGGGATTCTCACAGGAGATATGGCAGAAATAGCAGGGGTCGCATGTCACGCGGTCTTATGATATGTGTACGATGTCAGTAAACTATTCTTAAAAGAACAACACTCTATACAACATATAGATTAGCAACATCAGCATGTAAATATAGAATAGATTTACCTGACACGATATCCGTTGAACTCAGGGTTAATCTTGAGGACTTGATACACTGTCACAGGAAAGAGGAGGACCGGGGGTCTAACCTGACCCTAAACTGGGGTCCTAACTAATCCCTCACCTTGGAGGTACTGATAATGGTTCAGAGGTCCAAGTCTCCAGCCTAACCCTGTCTCCTATCAGTCCCTGAACCCTGTAATCAGTCCTAAGAAGGATTCTGATTACCACCAAAGGGATATGGGCTGATCTCTGCTAAATACACAGATTAGACATATAAGACAGACTGGAGAAAACACAGACTTGCATACACACTCAAACACAGAAGGAACATAAATGATCTGGGATATTAAACTCTAAGCAAGGTGAGCTTAAAACAACTAAGGAGCTCTTTAACTTAAGTCTATACAGATACAATCCTATCTGTGGTCTGCATGAAGAATTTCACTGGCAACTCCCAACACAGACAACCAGAGATTTAAAGGAAACCAATCAACAAATAATTAATTGCAGCCGGGAGAAAACTGCACCCAGTCCCAGAACTGAGCACAGACAGAATTAACTCCCTAACTGCCAAACACAAAGAAACAGCAACTCAGCTGTGAGAAGTCAGAATGTGCAACCGCGACGATCTTCGTGGCGATGCACACATGACAGTACCCCCCTTCTACGAGGGGCCTCCGGACCCTCAGGGCCAGGTTTGCCCGGGTGAGTTCTGTGGAAGGTCCGCACCAAACGATCTGCGTTAATGTCAGACGCAGGAACCCACGTCCTCTCCTCTGGACCATACCCCTTCCAATGCACCAAGTACTGAAGGGACCGGCGATTCAGACGTGAGTCAATGATCTTTGACACTTGAAACTCCAAGTTACCATTGACCACCACTGGAGGAGGAGGTAGAGGTGATGGTATGACTGGTGCCACGTACCTCTTAAGTAATGACTTGTGGAACACATTATGAATTTTAAACGTAGGAGGGAGGTCCAGACGAAATGCCACAGGATTAATTATGGAACTGATCCTGTACGGCCCGATGAATCTGGGGCCCAGCTTCCAGGAGGGAACTTTAAGTTTTATATTCCTGGTAGACAACCATACCAGATCGTTCACATTAAGATCTGGACCAGAAACTCTCCTCCTATCAGCCATACGTTTATAACGGTTCCCCATAGCACTCAGATTATTCAATACACCTCTCCACACTGAAGCAAGTGACGACGAGAAACGCTCCTCCTCAGGAACCCCAGAAGGGCCCCCCCATTGAATGTACAAAACTGGGGATGAAAACCATATGCCCCAAAAAACGGGGACTTACCAGTGGACTCGCTCCGCCTGTTGTTAAGAGCGAACTCTGCCAGAGGCAAGAAAGAAGACCAGTCCTCCTGGTTCTCTGAGACAAAACACCGAAGATAAGTCTCTAGGCTTTGATTCAGACGCTCTGTCTGACCATTGGTCTGCGGATGAAAAGCCGAGGAAAATGACAATTGCATCCCCCGACGTAAACAAAATGCCCTCCAAAACTTGGACACAAACTGAGACCCCCTATCTGACACCACATCAGAAGGCAACCCATGAAGTCTCACAATCTCCCAATGAACACCTGCGCCAGAGTTTTAGCATTAGGGAGGGCAGGAAGAGCAATGAAATGTGCCATCTTACTGAACCTGTCAACAACCACCAGTATGACAGTCTTCCCTGACACTGAGGAAGGTCCGTGATGAAGTCCATAGACAAATGAGTCCATGGACGCTCCGGAAGTTTCAAGGGTAAGAGGGTCCCAGACGGACGGGTATGAGGGGTCTTAGAGCGAGCACAAACCCCACAGGACGCGACAAAAGTTAAAACATCTTTATTAACGTTAGGCCACCAAAACCGGCGAGAAAGGAGATCTAAAGTAGCCTTACTCCCTGGATGTCCTGCTAAAGCAGAATTATGATGTGCCTCAATAACCTTTTGTCTCAACTGATTTGGGACAAACAGTCTCCCTGGAGGTCCTGCAGGGGCGTCCCCCTGAGCCTCTAACACCTCCTCCTCAAGCTCAGAACATACAGCCGACACTACCACCCCCTCCTGAAGGATAGGAATCGGGTCATCCATTTTCCCGGCCCCTGGGAAACTGCGAGACAAGGCATCCGCCTTAACATTCTTAGATCCAGGGCGATAAGTGACAACAAAATTAAACCTGGTAAAAAACAACGACCATCGAGCTTGTCTGGAATTCAGACGCTTAGCAGATTCCAAATACAGCAGGTTCTTGTGATCAGTAATGACGGTGACCGGGTGGACTGCCCCCTCCAAAAAGTGACGCCATTCTTCAAAAGCCAACTTAATGGCCAAAAGTTCCCTATTGCCGATATCATAATTCCTTTCGGCGGACGACAATTTTTTAGAAAAGAAAGCGCACGAATGCTATTTACCAGGGGACGGACCCTGGGACAATATTGCACCCACCCCTACGTCAGACGCATCCACCTCCACAACGAACGGCTGTGATGCATCTGGTTGGATGAGAACGGGTGCCGAAGCAAAACATTTTTTCAAAGAGGAAAAAGCTTGGCAAGCTTTGTCCGACCATTTAGAAAAATCCGTCCCTTTTCTTGTCATGTCAGTGAGAGGTTTGACAACAGATGAGAAATTACAAATAAATTTCCGGTAGTAGTTAGCAAACCCCAGAAAACGCTGCAGAGCCTTAAGATCCTCTGGCTGATCCCATTCAAGCACTGCTCTCACCTTTTCAGGGTCCATACGGAAACCGGAGGCTGACACCAAGAAACCCAAAAACTGAAGTTCCTGTACGGCGAATACACACTTTTCCAGTTTGGCGTATAGTTTATTGTCTCGCAAGATCTGCAACACCTGTCTCACATGCTCCTGGTGAGACACAAGATCTGGTGAGTAAATTAAAATGTCATCCAAATATACGACCACAAACAGCCCCACCAGATGACGAAAAATGTCATTAACAAAATGTTGGAATACTGCTGGTGCAGTAGTCAGACCAAAAGGCATGACAAGGTTCTCATAATGTCCCTCCGGCGTGTTAAACGCCGTTTTCCACTCATCCCCCTCTTTTATCCTAATCAGATTATACGCCCCCCTGAGATCCAATTTAGAGAACCATTTGGCGCCAACAATTTGATTGAAGAGATCAGGAATCAGAGGGAGTGGATACGGATCTCGAACAGTAATCCGATTAAGTTCGCGGAAATCCAAGCAAGGGCGTAGGCCTCCATCTTTTTTCTTCACAAAGAAGAACCCCGCGGCCACTGGGGAAGATGAAGGTCTAATATGCCCTTTGGCCAGACTTTCCGAAATATAATCTTTCATAGCCTGCCTCTCAGGACCAGAAAGGTTATATAACCTAGCTTTAGGTAACTTAGCATCAGGAAGTAAATTAATAGAGCAGTCATACACGCGATGAGGAGGCAACTCCTGACACCCCTCCTCAGAGAACACATCCCCAAAGTCCTCCAAAAAAGGAGGCAAAGTACTAGGCACGACCGCACTGATGACTGTGTTCATGCAGTTACTTTTGCAAAACTCCCCCCATTGGCTTATATCTCTGGACTGCCAATTAATCACAGGGTTATGTTTAACCAACCAAGGAAGTCCCAACACAATAGGAGTAGGTAGACCCTCCAACACATAACAAGATAATAGTTCCCTATGTATTGCCCCTACCCGAAGGTCAATGTTATGAACCTCATGAACAAAGCTACCTTGGCCGAGAGGCCTGGCGTCAATGGAGAATATAGGGATCGGTTTGACCAATACACTCAGATGCATACCTTGAGCCTGAGCAAACTGAGCGTCAACCAGATTAGCCCCGGACCCACTATCAAGAAGAACAGAAAATCTCTCCACTCTCGTACCAACCACCACCTCCACTGGTACAAGGAACTGAGAAGAACTAGCGGACGAAATACATACTCCCAGGTTGTCGTCCACCACACAACCTGGGATTAACAGTTTTCCGGCGACTTTTTGCTCAACAAGGCACGGGATGGACATCCCCCAACAAAATGTCCCTCTTTCCCGCAGAAGAAACACCTTCTAGTCCTGCGGCGTACCGCCAATCCCCTCCTACGAAATGATGTCCCTCCCAACTGCATAGGCTCCTCCGAACAGACAAGGGGAACCTCAACATAAGGGACTTTAGTAGTAGGTGGAGTAACAACAGGGGGCGGAGTTACCTCGCACCTCTCCCGGAGCCGTCTATCAGTACGGATAGCTAGGGCCATAGCAGCCTCCAGTGATGGAGGAGAATCATACTGAGCCAAAACGTCCTTTAATTTGTCAGAAAGCCCATGACAAAACTGGCTCCTAAGAGCTGGGTCATTCCACTGAGTATCTGTGGCCCATCTACGGAACTCAGAAGCAAATTCCTCCGCCGGACGATCTCCCTGCTGTATCTTACGTAATTTTGTCTCAGCAAGAGAGACCCGATCTGGGTCATCATATACCAAACCCAGGGCAGTAAAAAATCGATCTACTGACTGTAGAGCCGGGGATCCCGGAGGAAGGGAGAAGGCCCAGGATTGAGGGTCCCCTTGTAGGAGCGAGATAACAATTCCCACTCTCTGCTCTTTACTCCATGATGATCGAGGCCGAAGCCGAAAATACAATTTACATGCTTCCCTGAAGGTAAAAAATTTGTCTCGCCCACCAGTGAACCTGTCCGGGAGAGCTACTTTAGGTTCAAATCTGGTTTGCTCCGAGGGAGACAAAACTTTGGACTTAATGTCCATCAGCTCCATGGATAATCCCTGCAACTGCAGAGCCAGCTGGGCTACTGGATCCATGGCAACTGGGAATAATTTTATTGGCCAGTGAAAATGTCACGCGGTCTTATGATATGTGTACGATGTCAGTAAACTATTCTTAAAAGAACAACACTCTATACAACATATAGATTAGCAACATCAGCATGTAAATATAGAATAGATTTACCTGACACGATATCCGTTGAACTCAGGGTTAATCTTGAGGACTTGATACACTGTCACAGGAAAGAGGAGGACCGGGGGTCTAACCTGACCCTAAACTGGGGTCCTAACTAATCCCTCACCTTGGAGGTACTGATAATGGTTCAGAGGTCCAAGTCTCCAGCCTAACCCTGTCTCCTATCAGTCCCTGAACCCTGTAATCAGTCCTA
The DNA here is from genome assembly GCA_033576555.1 of Oophaga sylvatica. Classification (NCBI taxonomy): domain Eukaryota; kingdom Metazoa; phylum Chordata; class Amphibia; order Anura; family Dendrobatidae; genus Oophaga; species Oophaga sylvatica. Next base: position 820,077,743 of record JARQOD010000001.1, on the reverse strand, counting down.
AGAAGGATTCTGATTACCACCAAAGGGATATGGGCTGATCTCTGCTAAATACACAGATTAGACATATAAGACAGACTGGAGAAAACACAGACTTGCATACACACTCAAACACAGAAGGAACATAAATGATCTGGGATATTAAACTCTAAGCAAGGTGAGCTTAAAACAACTAAGGAGCTCTTTAACTTAAGTCTATACAGATACAATCCTATCTGTGGTCTGCATGAAGAATTTCACTGGCAACTCCCAACACAGACAACCAGAGATTTAAAGGAAACCAATCAACAAATAATTAATTGCAGCCGGGAGAAAACTGCACCCAGTCCCAGAACTGAGCACAGACAGAATTAACTCCCTAACTGCCAAACACAAAGAAACAGCAACTCAGCTGTGAGAAGTCAGAATGTGCAACCGCGACGATCTTCGTGGCGATGCACACATGACATCGCAGCAGTAGAAGGAGGAGATCCGAGTCCAAACGAAGCAGGCGTTCTCGAGCATCAAGATATCAGTCCTGGAATCGCTTTCCAGCATTTATGACTATATTCGTGTCCAGATTCAGTCACCATGGTGCTCAAAAATATTTAAAACCTGGTATAAATCTATTCCAGATGAAGACTTAGGTAACAAAATACTGATTGGATGGAAAAAAATAAGAAAGGTAATGATTAATGAGCAGTGGAGAGAGATGCATTATAAACGGATACACCAAGCGATATACGCTTTTAATCTTACCTACAATGGTGCACCTGCTCACTATCTTACTAGCTGTCCAAAATGTAGTCTACACATGGCCAATTTATTACATGGTTTGTGGGAATGCCCAATTATTCAAAGATTCTGGTCTGAGGTAATTAAATACATACAGAGAATCTGGAAGGTTGAGATATCCAAAAATGTACAGGCATGTGTTTTCCAGTTCATTAGCCTGATAAGTGAATCAAATAATAAAATATATAGTGCTCCCGATGCTGTACATATTGTTCTGCTGGCAGCTAAGAAATGTATCTTGAGACACTGGCTGGAGAAGAAACCACCGAATGTTTCAGAACTGATAGATACTATAAAATCCCTAATGTTGATGGACAAAATAGATACAGAATCCCAAAAAGAAAAGAATACTGAAAAATTTTTAAAAAAATGGAGGACTTTTATTGAATGTAGTTATTCACAAGCAGAGATCAATCAATTAATGGTAGCATTTAAGGGTACAATATGGTACAATCTTGAGGATGTAGCTGGTAACTTGGGGATATTGAGGTCATAATATTTGTTTATTGTTTCATTGCTAGTTCTATATATGGTTCGAATGAAGTATTGTTGTAACATTCAAAAGGTTAAATTGAAATTGGATGAGAGGAACATTGTATTTTCAAGATATATGCATATAATGTATGGTTTTTATATATATTTGATTGCATATTAATATGTCAAATCATCTAATAAAGAAGTTTTAAAAAAAAAAAAAAAAAGATATCAGTTGTCATCTTCATCGGGGTCAAGATGTAGGAGTCGGGGATCGTCTAGGCAATCGATGAGAAGTAGTCGTGGAAAACAACGGGAGCATAATGAAGAATCGGCGGCTCAGAGAGCATTGGAAGCACCTGGGACATCGATGGGTGAGTTTAATTATGCTAATGCTTGGACAAAAGGAGAAAAGTTTGTTACTTTGGAGAATTTGAAGAGTGTTTTGAGGGGGGAAAAATTGGTAGTAAACCCCAAATTAGTGACGCAAATGAATATAGCCAACCCCCAGCCTCCACCGTTGCGTGCGGACATTCATAAGGATGCATATTATTGCAGAGTTATTCCGCTTGGTGGTCATTTAGAGCAGGAGACCATCGAGAAGATTTGGGCCAATGAATATGTTGATATCTGGTCTATAGTGTCTACTGATCAGAGCACAATTGATCGGGAAAGAAAACCTAATGATAGGCCTTTTGAGCGTAGGCCAAAAGTCGCAAAGACCATTAATAATTGGTTACAGGCGTTTTTTGTAGTAGGTTGTGTCATGGGAAAAAAGCATCCAGAGCGATGTTCGGAATTGTTTCTTTACATGGATACAATTTACAATTCATATAACACTCACGGTGGGTCGGCTTGGTGAAAATATGATGAGGAATTTTGCAGGCGTTTGGCCATTAATCCGCAGTTGGGTTGGGGGGTTAAGGCCACGGATGTATGGTTAAGGCTTATGATGTCACAGAAAAGTAGTCAGCCCTTTCAGGCCGGGGCCCCTAGCCAGCAGACTGGCGCGGGGCCAGGCAGCGTGCGAAGGCCGGGAACCTGCTGGTTGTTCAATGACGGTCACTGCAGATTCTACGGGCTTTGTAAATATAAGCATGAGTGCTCCTCATATGGAGGGCCACATGGAGTCATCAAATGTCACCGATCGGCCACAAGAAGTGCAGGGGGGAGGCCCACCACACAACAAGATAGTAAGGACACCGGTGAGAATCAGCGCGATGGAGCCGTGGTTAAACAAGTATCCCAATAAAGGAGCTGCGGCTCAATTGAGAGTTGGTTTCACGTATGGATTCTTTATACAATTTAAATTTTCCAATAGCCCAATTTTTTCGGCTAATTTGAAGTCGGCTAGGGAACTTCCGTTGATATTGAACAAAAAAGTAGCAAAGGAGGTATCCCTGGGGCGGATTTTGGGGCCTTTCGAATCACCTCCATTTGTTAATTTAAGGGTGTCACCATTAGGCATTGTTCCCAAGAAAGAACCGGGGGAATACAGGCTGATACATCACCTGTCACATCCAAAGGGTTTGTCAGTAAATGACGGGATTAGTGAGGAAGATGCTTCAGTGGTATATGCTTCATTTGATCAAGCAATACGGATGGTTAGGGAGGCTGGTCTGGGTGCGCTTATGGCTAAGTCAGATGTTGCATCGGCCTTTCAATTGTTACTTGTACACCCGGATTGTCATCATTTGCTAGGGTGTTTCGTGGATGGATCCTATTATTATGACATGTGCTTGCCTATAGGATGTTCCATCTCTTGTAGGTATTTTGAATTATTCAGCACTTTTTTAGAATGGGTTACAAGGTTGGAATCAGGGTCGCAGTGGGTAACACATTATTTGGATGATTTTTTATTTGTGGGACCAGCGGACGGAGATATTTGTGGAAGCGTTTTGGAAAAGTTTCAAGAATTAATGTGCTTGTTTGGAGTGCCGCTGTCTAAGGAAAAAACTGTTGGCCCAGTTTCAAGTTTGTCATTTCTGGGTATTGAAATTGACTCTAAAGAAATGGTTTTTCGTTTACCCATGGATAAGATCTTGAAATTATTGGGATTGATAGATGGTTGTCTGTCTGTCAAAAAAGTGTCGTTGGTTCAACTGCAGTCCCTGTTGGGTCTGTTGGCTTTCGCGTGCAGGGTAATGCCTAAGGGTAGGGTTTTTTCTAGGCATTTGGCCATGGCCACGAAGAGAATAAAAAAGCCACATCATAGGATTCGTTTGGGTATTCCGTTGTTGGAAGATTTAAGGGTTTGGAGGAGTTTTTTGTTAAAATATAATGGGTGTACTTATTTTCAAGCGGAGGAGAAGACAGGTCAAGAGTTGAACTTGTTTGCGGATGCAGCAGGTTCAGTTGGTTTTGGAGTAATATTTAGGAGGAATTGGTGTGTGGAAAGGTGGCCAGTGAGTTGGTCGAAAAGGGTTGGAACAAGAATCTTACTCTTCTCGAGTTTTTTCCATTGGTTGTGGCGGTTGCCATATGGGGAGAACAATTACGGAATTCAAAAATTTGTTTTTGGACTGATAATGAAAGCGTTGTTCATGTTTTGAATCATTTAACGTCATCGTCAATTCCGGTCATAAAGTTAATAAGGTATCTTGTTTTAAAATGCTTGGATTGGAATATTAGTTTCCGGGCGCGTCACGTACCAGGCATTCATAATGCTATTGCCGATTCATTGTCACGCTTTGATTTTCAGAGGTTCCGGGAGCTCGCTCCATTTGCCAATCAGATGGGAACAATATGCCCGGACTATCTGTGGGACATTCCGGAAGTTTCTTAATGCCGCTGGTACGATCATCAGTGGCTTCGTCGACATGGAATGCATACGGTAAGGCGTGGCAGGAATGGTTGGGATTAGTAGGAGATCGTCAGGTGGGTTCTTCTAACCAATTAAGATTGGAGGTCACCTTTGAGTATGTTCAGCAATTACATACTAAGGGCGCGTCTGCAACGCTTGTACGTAATAGATTATCGGGTTTGGCTTTCCATTTTAAGCTTAATGGATGGGAAGATGTTACAAAAAAGTTTTTGTTGATTCAGGCCCTAAAGGGTTGGGAGAGATCAAGGGTTTCGAACATGGTCAGGAGGCCTATTTCTTTTGCGCTTTTGGCTCGAATTATTGAATGCACGAAAACAGTATGCAGCTCGCAGTACGAATCTATATTGTTTTCAGTTGTTTTTGGGGTTGCTTTTTTTGGAGCGTTGCGGGTTAGCGAGTTGCTTGCCCCTTCAATTCGGGGTCAAGGGGGTTTACAGGATAATGATGTAATAGTTTGCAATAAGGGTATTCGGATAAGAATCAGGCGGTCAAAGACGGACCCACGGGCAGTGGATTGTGGTTTATTTTGCGCCCTATTGAGGGACCGGTATGCCCTAACAAGTTCGTAGTTGAATATTTGGATAGAAAGGTTAATAGTAAGCATTTTTTGCGCATGCTGATGGGATGCCTGCGACAAAATTTCAGTTTTTGGCCTTGTTAAGGAAGATTTTAGTTATGTTAGGCCTTCCGGCGGGGGAGTTTGGGACGCATTCATTTAGAATTGGCACAGCAACGGAGGCAGCTCGCGCGGGTCTCAGAGATGATGAGATCATGAGGATAGGAAGATGGCGTTCAGCATGTTTTTTCCGTTATATTAGACCAGAATTGTTAACATTATAAGTTGGTGTCAATTAAAAAATTTTCTTTTCTCATTATAGGTCGTCCAAGACCTAGTGTGTGGATATTGGGTCATTCTTATATATATTGGGCTGAACAAAGGGCGGAGGTGCGACCTGGAGGAAGATCGTTGGGTTTATATAATATGGAAGTGAATTGGAGAGGGATTCGGGGATTAAGATGGTCACAAGTGCTGTTAGAAGTGGTGCAGATTTCAAGAAGTGTGAGCTCTCCGGTGATTCTTGTATTACATGCAGGAGGAAATGATTTAGGTTCAGTGCAGATGTTGGAGCTTCTAACGGTCATGAGGGCAGACATTGATAAATTTTCAGGTTTATTTTCGCAAATGGTGTTGGTTTGGTCGGAAATAATTCCCAGGGTAGTTTGGCGGGGGGTGCGGGATTGGGCTGGGATAGAGCGTGCAAGGAGAACGGTGAACCAGCAAATAGCCCGTTTTGTTCATTTCAAAGGAGGCATTATTGTGAGGCATAGGCAATTAGAGGGCAACAATGCTAGGTTATTAGGTCCCGATGGGGTACACTTAACGGATATCGGGTTAGATATTTTCCTGTCAGGCTTGCAGGACGGGATTGAAGAGGCAAGTATGGCTTTGGGTGGGGGTCGTAGCTTCTGGGGTCGCTACTCCATGGCGGAAGAAAAAAATGGGTACATGTGCCGGGAGTCATATCCCCACAAGTATGAGTTAACCCCTTACTGTCATCAGACGTACTATCCCGTCCATGGTACCTGGGCCCGTATGACCATGGACGGGATAGTATGTCCCAGCGATCGGACGCGCTCCCGGGGGGAGCGCAGCCGATCGCGGCCGGGTGTCAGCTGATTATCACAGCTGACACCCGGCACTATGTGTCAGGAGCGGTCACGGACCGCTCCCGGAACATTAACCCCTAGCACACCGCGATCAAACACTGATCGCGGTGTACTGGGGGCACAGGGGAGGATCGCGCAGGGTGGGGGCTCCCTGCGCGCCCCGAGACCCTCAGAGCAGCGCGATGTGTCGCGCTGTTCCGAGGGTCCGTCCTCCCTCCAGGTCCCCGGATCCAAGATGGCGCCGGGGTCCTGCAGGGAGGCGGCTTCCTCAGTGCCTGCTGAGAGCAGGCACTGAGAAGCCTGCAGCGATGCCAGAGCGATCGCTGGTGTGACAGAGTGCTGTGCACACTGTCACACCAGCGATCTGCTAAAATACAGTGATGTCCCACCCTGGGACAAAGTAAAAAAGTTAAAAAAATAAAAATAAAATTTTTTAAAAAAATCATAAAAAAAAAAAAATATTCCCCAATAAATTCATTTTTTCCTGTAAATAAAAAAACAAAAACAATAAAAGTACACATATTTGGTATTGCCGCGTCCGTAACGACCCATCCTATAAAACTGTCCCACTAGTTAACCCCTTTAGTGAACCTCTTAAAAAAAAATTAAAAAAAAAACAAAGCAAAAAATCAATGCTTTATTATCATACCGCCGAACAAAAAGTGGAATAACACGCGATCAAAAAGACGGATATAAATAAACATGGTACCGCTGAAAACATCATCTTGTCCCGCAAAAAACAAGCTGCCATACAGCATCATCAACGAAAAAATAAAAAAGTTATAGCTCGCAGAATAAAGCAATGCAAAAATAATAATTTTTTATATAAAATTGGTTTTATTCTATAAAAGCGCCAAAACATAAAAAAAATGATATAAATGAGGTATCGCCATAATCGTACTGACCAGAAGAATAAAACTGCTTTATCAATTTTACCACACGCGGAACGGTATAAACGCCTCCCCCAAAAGAAATTCATGAATTGCTGATTTTTGTTCATTCTAACCTCCCAAAAATCGAAATAAAAAGCGATCAAAAAACATCACGTGCTCAAAAATGGTACCAATAAAAACGGCACCTCGTCCCGCAAAAAATAAGACCTCACATGACTCTGTGGGCCAAAATATGCAAAAATTATAGCTCTCAAAATGTGATGATGCAAAAACTACTTTTTGCAATAAAAAGCATCTTTTAGCGTGTGACAGCTGCCAATCATAAAAACCCGCTATAAATAGTAAATCAAACCCCCCTTTATCACCCCCTTAGTTAGGGAAAAATAATAAAATTAAAAAAAAGTATTTATTTCCATTTTCCCATTAGGGTTAGGGTTGCGGCTAAAGTTAGGGTTAGGGTTGGCGCTAAAGTTAGGATTAGGGTTAGGGTTGGGATTAGGGTTATGGGTGTGTTAGGGTTAGGTTTGTGGTTAGGGTTGGGACTAGGGTTAGGGGTGTGTTGGGGTTAGGGTTGGAGTTAGAATTGGGGGGTTTCCGCTGTTTAGGCACATCAGGGGCTCTCCAAATGTGACATGGCGTCTGATCTCAATTCCAGCCAATTCTGCATTGAAAAAGTCAAACGGTGCTCCTTCACTTCTGAGCTCTGCCATGCGCCCAAACAGTAGTTTACCCCCACATATGGGGTATCAGTGTACTCTGGACCCCAAGAGTTATTGTGTAATTTGTCCTATTTCTTCTGTTATCCTTGGGAAAATAAAAAACTGGGGGTAAAAATATCATTTTTAAAAAAAAAAAAATGATTTTTTTGTTTTAAGAGTTATGTTAATTGTCCTATTCTTGTTACTGTGGAAATAAAACTGGGGTTCATAGCGCTCACCACACATCTAGATAAGTTCCTTGTGGGGTCTATTTTCCAAAATGGGGTCACTTGTGGGGGGTTTCCACTGTTTAGGCGCATCAGGGGCTCTCCAAATGCGACATGACGCCCCCAGACCATTCCATCAAAGTCTGCAATCCAAAACGTCACTACTTCCCTTCCGAGCCCCGACGTGTTCCCATACAGTAGTTTTCTCCCACATATTGGGTATCAGCGTACTCAGGACAAATTGGACAACAACTTTTGGGGTCCAATTTCTCCTGTTACCCTTGTGAAAATAAAATATTGGGGGCGAAAAAATCATTTTTGTAAAAAAAAAAAGGATTTTTTATTTTTACGGCTGTACGTTATAAACTTCTGTGAAGCACTTCGGGGTTCAAAGTACTCACCACACATCTAGGTAAGTTCCTTGTGGGGTCTATTTTCCAAAATGGGGTCACTTGTGGGGGGTTTCCACTGTTTAGGCGCATCAGGGGCTCTCCAAATGCGACATGACGCCCCCAGACCATTCCATCAAAGTCTGCAATCCAAAACGTCACTACTTCCCTTCCGATCCCCGACGTGCACCCATACAGTAGTTTACTCCCACATATTGGGTATCAGAGTACTCATGACAAATTGGACAACTTTTGGGGTCCAATTTCTCCTGTTACCCTTGTGAAAATAAAATATTGGGGCGAAAAAAATCATTTTTGTAAAAAAAAAAGGATTTTTTATTTTTACGGCTGTACGTTATAAACTTCTGTGAAGCACTTCGGGGTTCAAAGTGCTCACCACACATCTAGATAAGTTCCTTGTGGGGTCTATTTTCCAAAATGGGGTCACTTGTGGGGGGTTTCCACTGTTTAGGTGCACCAGGGGCTCTCCAAATGCGACATGACACCCCCAGACCATTCCATCAAAGTCTGCAATCCAAAACGTCACTACTTCCCTTCCGAGCCCCGACGTGTTCCCATACAGTAGTTTTCTCCCACATATTGGGTATCAGCGTACTCAGGACAAATTGGACAACAACTTTTGGGGTCCAATTTCTCCTGTTACCCTTGTGAAAATAAAATATTGGGGGCGAAAAAATCATTTTTGTAAAAAAAAAAAAGGATTTTTTATTTTTACGGCTGTACGTTATAAACTTCTGTGAAGCACTTCGGGTTCAAAGTACTCACCACACATCTAGATAAGTTCCTTGTGGGGTCTATTTTCCAAAATGGGGTCACTTGTGGGGGGTTTCCACTGTTTAGGTGCACCAGGGGCTCTCCAAATGCGACATGACACCCCCAGACCATTCCATCAAAGTCTGCAATCCAAAACGTCACTACTTCCCTTCCGAGCCCCGACGTGTTCCCATACAGTAGTTTTCTCCCACATATTGGGTATCAGTGTACTCAGGACAAATTGGACAACAACTTTTGGGTCCAATTTCTCCTGTTACCCTTGTGAAAATAAAATATTGGGGGCGAAAAAAATCATTTTTGTAAAAAAAAAAAGGATTTTTTATTTTTACGGCTGTACGTTATAAACTTCTGTGAAGCACTTCGGGGTTCAAAGTGCTCACCACACATCTAGATAAGTTCCTTGTGGGGTCTATTTTCCAAAATGGTGTCATTTGTTGGGGGTTTCCACTGTTTAGGCAGATCAGGAGCTCTCCAAACACGACATGGCATCCAGCCAATTCTGTGTTGAAAAAGTCGAACAGCGCTCCTTCCCTTCCAAACTCTGCCATGCACCTAAACAGTGGTTTACCCCCACATATGGGGTATCAGCGCACTCAGGACAAATTGCACAATAACTTTTGGAGTCTTTTTAGCCTTGGGAAAATAAAAATTGGGGTGAAAAGATCATTTTTGTGGAAAAAATATGATTTTTTAATTTTACGGCTCTACGTTATAAACTTGTGTGAAGCACTTTGGGGTTCAAATTGCTCACCAAAGATCTAGATAATTTCCTTAGGGGGTCTAGTTTCCCAAATTGGGTCACTTGTGGGGGGTTTCCACTGTTTAGGCACATCAGGGGCTCTCCAAATGCAACATGGCGTCCAATCTCAATTCCAGCCAATTTTGTTTGGAAAAGTCAAATGATGCTCCTTCAATTCCGAGCTCTGCTGTGGTTCCCCCCACATATGAGGTATCAGCATACTCAGGACAAATTGGACATCAACTTTTGTGGTCCAATTTCTCCTGTTACTCTTGGGAAAATAAAAAATTAGTGACTAAAAGATAATTTTTGTGGGAAAAAAATAGGATTTTTTATTTTCATGCTCGGCATTATAAACTTGTGTGAAGCACTTGGGGTTCAAAGTGCTCGCCAAAGATCTAGATAAGCTCCTTAGGGGTCTAGTTTCCAAAATGGGGTCACTTGTGGGGGGTTTCCACTGTTTAGGCACATCTGGGGCACTGCAAACGGAACATGACCCCCATCAACGTCTGCATTCCAAAACGTTACTACTTCCTTTCCAAGCCCTGTCGTGCGCCCAAACAGTTTCCCCCCCCACATATGGGGTATCAGCGTACTCAGGACAAATTGGACAACAACTTTTGGGGTCCAATTTTCTTGTGAAAAATCAAAAATTTGGGACTAAAAAATCATTTTTGTGGAAAATTGTTTTTTTTATTTTTCATACCCAGGCATTATAAACTTTTGTGAAACACTTGGGGGTTCAATGTGCTCACAACAGATCTAGATAAGTTCCTTAGGGGGTCTAGTTTCCAAAATGGTGTCACTTATGGGGGGTTTCCACTGTTTAAGCACATCAGGGCTCTCCAAACACGACATGGCGTCCAATCTCAATTCCAGCCAATTTTAGTTTGAAAAAGTCAAACGGCGCTCCTTCCCTTATGAGCTCTGCCGTGTGCCCAAACAGTGGTTTTCCTCCACATATTGGCTATTGGCGTACTCAGGAGAAATTGCACAACAACTTTATCTGTCCATTTGCTTCTTTTACCCTTGTGAAAATGAAAAAAAAGTTTGTAATAGATCATTTTTGTGGCTAAAAAGTTAAATATTCATTTTTTCCTTCCACGTTGCTTCAGCTCTTGTGAAGCACCTGAAGGGTTAATAAACTTCTTGAATGTGGTTTTGAGTACCTTGAGGGGTGCAGTTTTTAGAATGGTGTCACTTTTGGGTATTTTCTGCTATATAGACCCCTCAAATTGACTTCAAATATGAGGTGGTCCCTAAAAAAAATGGCTTTGTAAATTTTGTTGTAAAAATGAGAAATCGCTGGTCAACTTTTAACCCTTATAATTTCCTAAGAAAAAAAAATTTGGTTCCAAAATTGTGCTGATGTAAAGTAGACATGTGGGAAATGTTATTTCTTAACTATTTTGTGTGACATATTTCTCTGTTTTAAGGGAATAAAAATTCAAAGTTTGAAAATTGCTAAATTTTCAAAATTTTCACCATATTTGTTGTTTTTTTCAAAAATAAACGCAAGTTATATGGAAGAAATTTTACCACTAACGTGAAGTACAATATGTCACGAGAAAACAATCTCAGAATCGCGAAGATCCGTTGAAGCGTTCGAGAGTTATAACCTCATAAAGAGACAGTGGTCAGAATTGTAAAAATTGGCCCGGTCATTAACGTGCAAACCACCCTTGGGGGTGAAGGGGTTAATATGGTGAGCTGCGACCTTACCCCTCCAACAGTGGGTGTGATAAAGAAGAGTTATGATTTGTAATAGTCAATAAAGAATTGTGTTAGAATTTGTTGTGAGTGTTTTCTTTGCGCCGGAAAGAAGGGGAGTAAATGGTTAGATAAGTGTGGGCAGTCTGTGGGATCCCAGCTTTATTAGATGGGGGACCCTGACTGGCCAGCCATTAGTTTGGTTGAAAGGGTTAATTTTGCTCACCTAATTTTCGGGAACGCAAAGAAAGGGTTAATGGGAAGAATACCTGATAGATACGCCCGTTGTTAGGGTCAGTTCGGGGTGCTTTCCCCTTCCTAGGGCTATAAAAAAGGGTGATTGCGGATATCCGGTCTCTTTTGGCGCTGTCAGCAGGAGCGGCCCGCCCGCCCGTTGTTGAAGGTTTTTGCTGGTTAAAAGGATTGTTTTTTGTGTAAGGTTTGCTGAAAGTCGCAGTATTGGCGGAAGAAAAAAATGGGTACATGTGCCGGGAGTCCGGTGGCATATCCCCACAAGTATGAGTTAATATGGTGAGCTGCGACCTTACCCCTCCAACAGTGGGTGTGATAATGAAGAGTTATGATTTGTAATAGTCAATAAAGAATTGTGTTAGAATTTGTTGTGAGTGTTTTCTTTGCGCTGGAAAGAAGGGGAGCAAATGGTTAGATAAGTGTGGGCAGTCTGAATATGGCAGAATTCAGTTTTTTCTCTTATATATGAAAATTGTACTGATTTTCTTCAGTGTGCTGGATCCGATTTTCTTCTATTTCTGATGTCCATTTGTCTTCTATGAAAAAAATATGGTGGAGATTTTTCAAGCTTCTATTTACCATTTGGTAAGAAATATACAGCAGACGGATGCAACCTTGATGGTATTTATGTGCTTCCCATTTTTTTTTTTTTTGTTGCCAAATCAGACCAAACTCTGACATGTAAAATCAGTTATAGACTAAAATGGATAGGATACATATGTAAAACCAGATGGGACTTATATCACACCTTATATACATGAATGCTGCAAAGTATTTGATCAGTAATTAATTAAATATTTATGTTAGTAGCTAAACTTTATACTTTTGGTAAATAGATGTGAAATATACAGTATTTCAACATTTCATTCTCAACTAACTTTATCTGTTGACAAATAATAGCTGACCGAATTTTCAGAAAGATTAACCCCCAAAAACTCACGATTGGTAAGGAAGACATGTTAAAGTACACTAGCCTTAATCCTTTGTTAGTACAGATTTGACAGCATAACAAAAGCGAATATATGAACCATCAGAAGCAATTAGTAAAAATGAATGCAGTCTGCTGTGAATCTGGAAGCTGAGCATAACCGCTTGTGACAGCTCTAATGAGCTGAAGAAAGTGGGTCAACTTTTGGGCAGCTGTCACGCAAGGGACACACTGGTATTGTGTATTGGCCACATTGTTGATCCACCAGAAAAAAAGAGTTTATCTTCACTACTACATTAAACGTACAGATTAGGAGAATAGTAAATATATATATAATTAATATGCAGAAATGGTCTACCAACCCGGATCTGCTAATTCATTTACATATCTCTCCAATCATGTGGAAGACTTATTGGCTTCTTGGTCATACGCATAAATAAACCGTGTTATTAACTGGGAAAAACACACACATCACTTGTTTATCACCCGCATTCAAAACTATCAAGTGTTTATTGTCTGCCTCAAAGCAATCAAATAGTGCCTCTCCAATGTGCAAACACATCATCTTATCAGAAAACAAGAAACTTATGACACCAAAAGTATACAAAAAAATCCACAGTATATAGTTTACTTGGTCTTTGACAATACATACAACTTAGCAAATGAGTGCCACAAAGAACGATACGGATATGAAGGACATATTAAGTGCATATTTGATTTGCAGAGGTCCAATTTCTAGGGCCCTCACTAGAATGAAGTGGCTACTTTGATATGTTTCCCTGCATAGAGAAATGAACACAGACAGAATTAAACCAGAATATAATAGAAGTGCGTCACTAATCATGGGTATCTTCAAATACTTTATTCCATACAAAAAACACAGCTTAAATGAGGCAATTCTGGTACATAAAACACTCAGTGTTTCCCGCTGGTGTGCGCTTTGTCTGGCTGTTTTGCGCTGGAGTGCGCTTTGTCTGGCTGTTTTGTGCTGGTGTGCACTTTGTCTGGCTGTTTCACGCAGGTGTGTGCTTTGTCTGGCTGTTTCACGCTGGTGTGTGCTTTGTCTGGCTGTTTCACGCTGGTGTGTGCTTTGTCTGGCTGTTTTGTGCTGGTGTGCACTTTGTCTGGCTATTTCATGCTGGTGTGTGCTTTGCCTGACTGTTTCACGCTGGTGTGTGCTTTGTCTGGCTGTTTCACGCTGGTGTGTGCTTTGTCTGGCTGTTTCACGCTGGTGTGCACTTTGTCTGGCTGTTTCACGCTGGTGTGTGCTTTGTCTGGCTGTTTCACGCTGGTGTGTGCTTTGTCTGGCTGTTTCACGCTGGTGTGTGCTTTGTCTGGCTGTTTTGCGCAGGTGTGCGCTTTGTCTGGCTGTTTTGCGCTGGTGTGCGCTTTGTCCGGCTGTTTCGCACTGGTGTGGCAAAACTAAACTCACACCAGCCATTGCGTTCACTTCATTTTTTGTATATAATGAAGTATTTGATGATACCTGCTGTGTGTACCGCCCTTCTGTTATATTGTGGATCATTTATACTTTGTTCTATTGTTGGCTGGACAACATCACAAGGGAAATACAGGTGCTTCTCACAAGATTAGAATATCATCAAAAAGTTAATTTATTTCAGTTCTTCAACACAAAAAGTGAAACTCATATATTATATAAAGTCATTACAAACAGAGTGATCTATTTCAAGTGTTTATTTCTGCTAATGTTGATGATTATGGCTTACAGCCAATGAAAACCCAAAAGTCATTATCTCAGTAAATTAGAATACTTTATAACACCAGCTTGAAAAAATGATTTTAAAATCCAAAATGTTGGCCTACTGAAATGTATATTCAGTAAATGCACTCAATACATGGTCGGGCTCCTTTTGCATCAATTACTGCATCAATGCAGCGTGAAATAAATTAACTTTTTGATGATATTCTAATTTTGTGAGAAGCACCCGTATGTGTAGTATCATTGTAAAAGGGGTCCGTCTGCTTTGTTGCCAGCTTATTGTTCTTTTCTGATGGCTAAGTTGCTATACCTGCGAAACCCCAGGGTGTGCCGTAAAGAAATGGATGTAACATACTAGCGATATGGCCAAACTAGATTCTAAGTTGGCTTATGTCCTAAGACATGTGGCAAAGTTTAATAAAGGACCAGGCATTCAATTATAGGGTAGCTGACTCCAATAGGTGGCACTAGAGAGCCTCACCAACAGGGGGTACTTCTCACGACTGAGACACAGTTGCGTCACAGTTTGAGAAGTGCTGGTCTTGAGGTTACTTTCCAGACACTGATATTATCTATAACCAGATCTAAAAGTGACTGTGCAGTTTTACTGCTGTTATGTCAAGTAAAAGTTAGTAGAAAATGGGTTACTTTGTGCAAAGGTATTCGCATGGGTTCACGTGGCCAGAAGTCATGAGATGTTCTGTGTGGGATTTTCCATGCATTTGGTGTTTCACTTTATATAAATCTGGTTCAGCAAGTTTTTATTGTTTTTAGGTAAAGGCATACATCATACACATCAGACGTCTATTGTTTCCTTCTCTCAAAAGACTATTCCAGGATGATACAATATTAAAAGTAACAAGTTCTATTTATTTGTGAGTCAGAAAAGAAAGAGGTGTACAGAGTTTATGTGCGTCAGTCTCAGCGAAGCGTGTGCTGGAGAGGGATCTTTCAGTTACTGGCTTAGATTTGGGTGCAGTAAAGATGTGTATCTTTGTACCGTGTTAGCCAGTAGATAGAAAAATATTTAGACTTGAGAGTCCTCAGTGGTTGATACCTTTTAATGGCTAACTGAAAAGATGGTAACAAATTGCAAGCTTTCGAGACTACTCAGGTCTCTTCATCAGGCTAAACTAATACAAAATCTGAAGAATCACATATGATTTGGGTGGTAATTTGCGTCACTTTTGTCAGGAGGGCTCAACCACACCCCCGTCTGGCAGAGCTATGCCCACTTTTCAAAAAGTTGGAGCTGGTACGGGACTGGCATAAAAATGCTAAAAGTCACATAGCTTTTGTGCAAGTAGGGTTGTACAAAACTTTTGCAACATTTCAAGCAGTTTGTCAAGAAAACTGGCTTAAACTAATTGATGAAATGGCCCCTTAGTTTAGGAACCCACAGTAATTTTTAAAAGCCCATTAACAATCTATTTTCCAGAACAAGTCATTCTGGAAAAAGTTGCTAGATTTACTTCTACGGAAAACCAAAGTATCAATTATAGAAAGTGTTCCTAAAATGTAGAAATGAGCAGGACTATAGCACATTGTGTCAATGGGATTCTTTTAAATCCTGTTCATTACAATGTACCATCTGCCAAACCAGTATGAGGAGGGCTAAAAACCGTCGGAACCAGTGTGAGGAAATGTTACTTATCAATGCATGAAAATATAAAGTACAATGTGAAATAATCATACATCATTATATAACATGCACTAAAAAGTCACCTGATTGATACTTCACAATCCGATGTTTTGTTTGTCGTGCCCATTGACGTGCCAAATCTAGAGAAGTTATGAATCCTATTTTTGTGTGTTGGTGTGAAAGTTTTACAAACTCCAAGAAATAGCAAGGTTTATTACACAGCGGCTATGTTGTATAAGTTCATCAAGGTCATCAGGGATAGTCACTACTGAAACTTGTAGACGTTATTTCTGTAGCAGGTAGGGCGCAAACAACATCCATACTGTAAAGTTAAACGGTTTTATGGACACCAATATGTCAGCATAAGAAATTCCAGTTTTAGTCAATTGCTAATTGTCAAAGGTTGGTGTAATGTAAAAAAATTGTACTACACTGCAGACCTCTCATTTGATGAATGACTAATGCTATTAAATGTATATTTAATATCTAGATTTATATTTTCATGTGCACATTCGATATAGATTCTGATTGGTTCTGAAATTCTATTATACTATCGAGGTATGTTTAATTTATGATTCTCAACAATTTTAATTCAATGTACAATCAAAATTGAGTCAACCTTCAGGATAATGAAATCTGCTTAGCAGCAATGATAAATGTGAAGGATCAGTGTATAAGTAGTCAGATTTGCCATTCAGGGATTTGGTAAGGCTGATAAAAAGACTGCGTTCATACATTGTACTCATGTTGCTTTTCTATTCCCTATTGTGGCAAAAACCTACTCAAAAGCCTGCAGTTTAAGACCGGGGTCACACTTGCGAGAAACTCGCATGAGTCTTACACCTCAATACCTGGCACTGCCGCCGGCACTCGGGACGGGAGTGTGCGGCTGCCTGTATTTCTATGCAGCTGAACGCTCCTGTCCAAGTGCCGGCGGCAGTGCCGGGTATTGAGGTGCGAGAGTCGTGTGAGTTTCTCGCAAGTGTGACCCCAGCCTAAGGCCGGCGTCACACTGGTGAGTTTGATGCGAGTAAGTCACACGACTTTCTCGCATCAACACCCGGCACGGCCGCCCGCTCTCGGACCTGAGTGTGCGACTGCATGTATTTCTATGCAGCTGCGCACTCGGGTCCGAGAGCGGGCGGCCGTGCCGGGTGTTGATGCGAAAAAGTCGTGCGACTTACTCGCATCAAACTCGCCAGTGTGGCGCCGGCCTAATGTGATTATGGCAAAAAAAAAAAACGCACACATATAGAAATGTAGCTATGGGATTATGCACACTGCCATGTTTTAGTTCTGTTTTGTAAAAAGATACACGAGTCTTCTGTATCCCTTCAACAAGTAAATGGCAAGTTCTATGTATGGAGGTTTTCTCCCCTTGGATCATTCCTATCAGAGTTGCACACGGAGGCTCTACAGCTCTGTAGGAGTACAGATTATGTGACATGGCTCTCCATGCACATTAGTCTACACCATGTTCCAAATTATTATGCAAATTGGTTTTAAGTGTCATAGCGTTTTTGGTTTTTTTTTGTAAATGAAACCCATTGATGGTATTGTGTCTCAAGGTTCTTTGGATCACTGAAATCAATCTCAGATACCTGTGATAATTAGTTTGCCATGTGAGCCCAATAAAAGGAAAACTGGATGTTCCACACTATTAAGCAGGCCAGAGTTTTCAAGTAACATGGGAAAGAAAAAGGATCTCTCTGCTGCTGAAAAGCATCAAATAGTACAATCCCTTGGTCAAGGGATGAAAACATTAGATATGTCCCGAAAATTTAAGCGTGATCGTCGTACTGTTAAGAGATTTGTGGCTGATTCTGAGTACAAACCTGTTCGTGCTGATAAAGGCAGAATGAGGAAGGTTTCTGCCAGGCAAGTTCATTGACTTAAGAGAGCAGCTGCTAAAAAGCCATTACAAACCAGCAAACAGATATTTGAAGCTGCTGGTGCCTCTGGAGTCCCTCGAACCTCAAGGTCTAGGATCCTTCAAAGGCTTGCTGTGGTGCATACACCTACTATTCGGCCACCCCTAAAAGTGCTCACAAGCAGAAACGGTTGCAGTGAGCCCAGACATACATGAAGATTAATTTTCAAACAGTCTTGTTTACTGATGAGTGTCGAGCAACCCTGGATGGTCCAGATGAATAGAGTAGTGGATGGTTGGTGGATGGCCACCATGTCCCAACAAGGCTGCGACGTCAGCAAGGATGTGCAGGAGTCATGTTTTGGGCTGGAATCATGGGGAAACAGCTGGTAGGGCCCTTTAAGGTTCCTGAAGGTGTGAAAATGACCTCTGCAAAGTATATAGAGTTTCTGACTGACAACTTTCTTCCATGCTATAAAAAGCAGAAACGTGCCTTCAGGAGCAAAATCATCTTCATGCATGACAATGCACCATCTAATGCTGCAAAGAATACCTCTGAGGCTATGGTTCCACGGTCCGGAACCATAGCGCTTTGGACGGAGCGGAAATTCCGCTCCGTCTAAGCCCCGCCCCCTTTATGACGCGCGATCTTTCCGGAGGTGTTCAGGACACCTCCGGAACACCTCCGGAAAGAGCGCAGGGCTACATAGCCCTGTGTTAATTCTGTTGCGGCGACGCACCGTCGCCGCAATACGCGAGGACATGCTGCGGTCTGAAAAGACGCGCCGCATGTCCGTTTACGCAGGTTTGCCACCTGCGTATTGTTACGCATGGTGGAGACGGGATTCCTTGAAATCCCCTCCACTATGCTGTAACATCTGGACGCTGCGTGTTTGGCGCTGCGCCAGCGCACAGCGCCAAACACGCAGCGTTTCCTGACCGTGGAAACTCACCCTGAGTAATTGGCTGCTATGGGCATAAAAGAAGATAAACTCATGGTGTGGCCACCATCTTCCCCTGACCTCAACCCTATAGAAAACCTTTGGAATATCATCAAGCAAAAGATCTATGAGGGTGGGAGGCAGTTCACATCAAAACAGCAGCTCTGGGAGGCTATTCTGACTTCATGCAAAGAAATACAAGCAGAAACTCTCCAAAAACTCACAAGTTCAATGGATGCAAGAATTGTGAAGGTGATATCAAGGAAGGGTTCCTATGTTAACATGTAACTTGGCCTGTTAGGATGTTTTGGAGTTAAATAGCTTTTTTGTTCAGGGAATGTGACCTCCTAATGCTGCAAATTCCACAAATGAGCATTTTCAGTTCTTTAAAACATATCAAATGTTTAGAAATTCTACTGTGCCTAATAATTTGGAACAGTGCATTTTGAGTTTTTATTCATTTTTGAGATTATACTGTTATCATTGGGAGGTTTCTTCAATAAAATTCGATGTGTACTCTAACGGGTGATGACTTTTATTAAGACTGACTGTCATTTGCACCGACCACTTAGGAAAATCTGAGAAAAATATAATTTGCATAATAATTTGGAACATAGTGTATAGATACCATATGGTTCCACAATACAAGTATATGTAAGCCCTATCCATGAGCCCTTATAAAGTGGTCCCTATTTCTACCTCAGAATAAAATAGTATATATGAAAAAATAGAGGGGATGCTCACTAGTTATGCGGGTGCTCAGGAGAACAAGTCATATAATTCCAATAATATAGTCCGGCACACCAATAGCTTATAGGATGCAAAAAAATCCGTCTTTATTGAAGACAATATTAGCTCATTTGAAAAAAATGCATATCCAGAGAACAATCATGAATACAGGTACATTACAGGTACATCATTTCTCAACGTTTCGGCATTTCACGCCTTTTTCAAGCTCGTGAGCTCACCGCTGCAGTGGAAGCTGCTGGAGCTGCCCCTTATTTTCTTATGCTACTTAAGTAAAAGGTACCTCTTGAAAAAGGCGTGAAATGTCGAAACGTTGAGAAATGATGTACCTGTAATGTACCTGTATTCATGATTGTTCTCTGGATATGCATTTTTTTCAAATGAGCTAATACTGTCTTCAATAAAGACGGATTTTTTTGCATCCTATAAGCTATTGGTGTGCCGGACTATATTATTAAAATAGTATATATGTCACAGCCTGATCATACAGTGATGTGGCCAAAGTCATAGTATGTAGAACACTGGACGGCAACCTATACCGGCCCAGCAGTTGTAAGACTACAGTGGTATGCCACTACTCTATGTAAGTAACCAGCCGCAGGTCATTCTTTATTGTCCTGATTAGATTTACAATAAATACTTCACCATCGCCTCCCCTCTCCCTCTATCCGACCACCATCTACTCACTTTCTCATCCCTGTCCTCCTCTCCAGTCACCCATGTCCAGCAACATGCGCACCCCCGCAGAAACCTTGCGCACCCGCAGAAACTTTGCGCACCTAGACACCCACATGCTCTCTGACTATTCTACCACTGGCATCCATATCCTCACTCCATGACACAGACAGTGCCACTGCTTTCTACAATGCCACTCTCGCATCAGCTATTGACATGGTCACTCCTCTCGTTCATGGCAGAGTGCGACGTACCAACAGACAACCCTGGCACAATAACATCACTAAAAAGCTCCTGCAAGTGTCCAGAATTGCAGAGCAGCATTGGAAGAAAACAAATTCGCAAGACGGCTTCACTGCATTCAAACAGGCAACATTCGCTTTCAAATCTGCCCTCACCTCTGCTAAACAGGCCTACTACTCGTATCTTTCCTATCCTATAACCCCAAACAGTTATTCAAAACTTTTAACACCCTCCTGCGCCCACCACTGCCCCCTCTTACCTTTTCATCTCTGCAGAGGACTTTGCCACACACTTCAAAAATAAGATCAACCAAACAAGGCAAGTCTTCATTGTTCAACCAGACCAATGCCCAAACCCCATAACCTCCCTCTCCAACATCACTGAAGGGGAGCTTAATTGTCTCCAAATCACACCTCACAACCTGTGCCTCGACCCCATCCCATCCTACCTCCTCCCCAACCTCACCACCATTATTATCCCATCCCTAACCCAACTCTTCAACCTATGACTAACTTCCGGTACCTTCCCTTCTGCTTTCAAACATGCCACAATCACACCTATCCTTAAAAAGCCAACCCTCGACCCAACCGCTATGTCCAGCTATCGCCCAATAACGCTGCTCCCATTCGCTTCCAAACACCTGGAGCTGCATGTCCACGCTGAACTTTCCTCCCACCTCTCATCTAACTTGCTCTTTCACAATCTACTATCTGGTTTCCACCCCAACACTCCACTGAGACAGCCCTGACCACAATTACCTACTTACAGCCAAAGCGAACAGACAGTACTCTATACTCCTGCTTCTAGACCTGTCCTCTCCTTTTGACACAGTTGACCACTGCCTTCTACTACAGATCCTCTCCTCCTTTGGCATCAAGGACCTATCCTGGATCTTCTCATACCTTTCCAACCGCACATTCAGCGTCTCCCACTCCCACACTACCTCCTCGTCGCACCCTCTCTCTGTTGGAGTCCCCCAAAGCTCTGTTCTAGGACCCCTACTCTTCTCAATCTATACACTTGGACTGGGGCAACTCATAAAGTCCCACGGATTCCAGTACCACCTTTATGCTGATGACACTCAGATATACCTCTCTGGCCCAGACGTCACCTCTCTGCTGTCCAGGATCCTGGAGTGTCTATCAGCCATATCCTCCTTCTTCTCCTCTCGCTTCCTCAAACTCAATGTGGACAAATCTGAACTCATCATCTTTCTCCCATCTCACAGAACTTCCTTACCTGACCTATCTATCACAATTAACGACATCACGCTTTCCCCTGTACCAGAAGGCCGCTGCCTCGGAGTAACCCTTGACTCTGCCCTGTCCTTCAAACCGCACATCCAAGTTCTTTCTACCTCCTGTTGCCTCCAGCTCAAAAATATTTCCAGAACCTGTCCTTTCCTCAACACTCAATCTACTAAAATTATTGTGCATGCCCTCATAATCTAGCGCCTCGAGTACTGCAACATCATTTCTGTGGCCTCCCTGCTAACACCCTCGCACCTCTCCAGTCCATCCTTAACTCTGCTGCCCGACTAATTCATCTCTCTCCTCGCTACTCCTCCGCTTCTCCCCTCTGCAGATCTCTTCACTGGCTCCCATTCCCTCAGCGTATCCAGTTCAAATTACTAACACTGACCTACAAGACCATCTATAACCTGTCTCCTCCATATATCTCTGAACTAATCTCCCTATGCCTTCCCTCAAGTAATCTCCGGTCCTCCAAGACATCCTTCTCTCCTCCACACTTATTCGCTCCACACCCAACCGCCTCCAAGACTTCTCCCGAATATTCCCCATCCTCTGGAATTCTTTGCCCCAACACATCCGACTATCAACCACATTCGGATTCTTCAGACGGAACCTGAAAACCCACCTCTTCAGGAAAGCTTACAGCCTGCAATGACCCTGCTACCTCCTCACCACTACCGGAGCTACCGCCTCAACCAACACCGGAACTGCTGCAACCCACCAACCTGCTGTCTCCTTCCCCACCATCCTGTAGAATGTAAGCCCGAAAGGGCAGGGTCCTCTCCCCTCTGTATCAGTCTGTGATTGTTAGTTTGTTTACAGTAAGTGTTATCTGTAATTTGTATGTAACCCCTTGTCATGTACAGCACCATGGAATCAATGGTGCTATATAAATCAATAATAAACATAAGCAATGATTAACCTTTTGGGTTTTGGATTGCAGCATTCGCTAGCTACACTTTTATTGTCTTGTGCTATTAGCCCCTCTCAAATCATTTTCCCAAGGTGAGGTATGTCTGGTTAGCACTGTAGGCTTTTCCATTTACATTGTCAGTGTTCAGTTAACAAATGTAGAAAAGTCCAAGACAAATAGTTCTATGTACATTTCCTCCTTCTGGTAAAAGCTTTATGCAGCAGGTCATGCTGGCCAATTATTGTATTCAGACAACAATATTTTTCTGATAGCACTTACTACTTCCTCATATGCAAACTTGGTTGTGGACAAGGAATTTCTAGAGCTTAAACTATCTTCTACAGTCCAGGAAGCTTTTCAGCTTTTCTTCCTTAGGTCAGAACTATATTCCCCAGTACTGAACTAGAGTACTATACTATACTGTAGTATAGAATCATTGCCCCGCGCTTAGGTAGCCATGTCACCAGGGCCGGCTCCAGGTTTTTATGGGCCCCGGGCGAAAGAGCCTCAGTGGGTCCCTTTAACACAGACCACGATTCATGATGCACAGATACTGCAGAGAAATATGGGTATAGCACAACGCCAAACACTTCTCTTCTTCCATTACATGAGTGATATCTATTGTAAATTGTACAATAGCTCAAAAACCGCCAAATCCTCACAGCACAGTACAGACTGGACAGTACAGTCCTTCATACAATATTATGGGCACCACATAGTCTCCCCCTCATCACCCATATAATACCCCATGCAGGATGTCACCCCGCCATCCCCCATATAATGCTCGATACAGAATACTGGACCCAATATAATGCTCCATACAGAATACTGGACCACATATAATGCTCCATACAAAATATGGAGCTCTCCTCTACACTGTGCTGCGCTCTGCACTGTTACGGCTCAGGAAAGGGCGCTGTGGAAAGACTCCCCATTATCATCATCATTGCCTGCCCATTATCATCATCATTTTTCTCCCCTCATCATCATTGCCTGCCCATCATCATCATCATTGCCTCCCTATCATCATCATTGCCTCCCCATTAATATCTTCATTGCCTTCCCATTATCATTGCCTCCCCATCATCATCATCATCATTGCCTTCCCATTAATATCATCATCATCATTGCCTTCCCATTATCATTGCCTCCCCATCATCATTGCCTCCTCACCACTATCACTGCCTCCCCCCACCACCATCACACATACAGCACCGCAGGCAGCACTCTCTCACATACACACACGCAGCAGGCGCACACACACACACACACACACGCCTCACCTGTCCGGCGTCCGCGCGCTCTCTGCCACAGCCAGCCGCTGAATGATGAGGTCATTCAGCGGCGCTGCAGTGAGAGAGGAAGCGCCGGTGCTGGCGCCCCCTGGAGCTCGGAGCTGCGGCAGCAGAGGCACGGGGAGAGGTGAGTATTGCGCCGGCTGCTGCCGGGGCCCTGAGCAAGCGAGGGGGGCCCAGTGGCGGCGCTGACACCGCTAACGGGCGCCGGGGTGCCCGATGGCGAGTGGGCCCCCCCGCCTGCTCAGGGCCCCGGCACTTGCCCAGGTGTGCCGGGTGCTAACGCCGGCCCTGCCTGTCACCATTCTTTACACTGCATTATTTCTTGTCCACACTGGCTGCTGTGCTCTAGCTGAACACATGGAGTGAAGTTAAAGAGGTATTCCCATCTCTAAGATCCTATCCCAATATATAGTAGGTGTAATAATATTAATATTAGCAAATACCTCCAATTAGACATGTAGTATAGTTCTCCTGATTAGCTATGTCACTTATCTCATGTCCAGGGCATTGCAGTAGCTTAGGTATCCAACTTAAAGGGCAACTAAGTTGTAACTGCTAAGGCTCGTGTAGGTGACTATACTTCCGGTCTGAGTGCAATCTAACACAACATCAGATCACACTCGGGCCAATATTATACTATGGGCAGTGCACATGTCTGATTTTTCCTCGGACAGAGTCTGAGAAAAAAAAATCTCACCATGCATGATTTGCATCTGATATTTGGATCCCACTCGACCATGTGAGTCCGTGGGAAAAACTCTGACTGCACTTGGATGACATCTGAGTGCAGTGCGATTTTAACAGACACTGATGGAGAAGATTGAAATATTTTTTTTCACTATTGTCTCATCAAAGAAAACACTGTGATCACACAATGTGATTAGCATAATCTGCCTGATACTCTCGGATGAGAGAAAGTACTGAAATACTGTTGTGTGACCCTAGCCTTACAGGGACTGTTCATGGGGATCTGGCAAATCTAGTCTTTGCACTAGCCACTACACTTATCAGGTCCAATCAACTGATTTGCTTTTCACTCTTTCTCCCCTGTATAATTGGAATTCGGGTCAAAACCAGATATAAGAGCTGATAGAGGTCAGAAGCATAGCCCCTAATCTAAACCAGCAGAACTGAGCCAGAGGCAAAATCGGAAGGCAAGAGAGTGGTTAATCAGTCCAAGTTCAAGTGCATATATGAATCCTAAGGGTCATCCATGAGAAAAGAGAAATAAGACGTAGGAATCAGGTAACCCACACTTTGCTTTCTTTTAAATTATGTTCTCTATCTCTATCCTCCTGTGTTCCCTTGCCATCCACATTCACTGCCCCATCCCCCCTCCATCACGACTCATATACATCAGCCCCTCCATACTTCCCTCTCCCATGTACAGTTCCCATGCACTCCTCACCTTCCTAAGAAAACTCAGCCCATCTTGCCCAAACATATCTCAGAACAAACCTATTTATAAATCCAACAACTACCTGCTCTTTATCTTCCTACTCCTACTGATTTCAGGGGACATCTCCCCAACCCTGGTCCATCCCCCAACCTCAATCCCTACCCTACCTCATTTCGAAACCATAATAATCTTGTTAATATTACTTGCACTCCCTCATCTCCTTCTTTCAACTGTGCCCTCTGGAATCCAAGGTCTGCATGCAATAAACTATCTTTCCTGCACAACTACTTTCTGAACAACTCTCTTCATCTGTTAGCCCTCACTGAAACCTGGATTCAGGATTCTGACACGGTCTCCCCTGCTGCCATTTCCTATGGTGGCTTACAGTTCTCCCATTCCCCGAGACCCACAAACAGACATGGTGGTGGAGTTGGCATACTCCTGTCCCCACAATGCACTTTCCAGGTCATCCCCCCAATTCCATCACTCCATTCCCTTCTTTTGAGGTCCACACCATCAGGCTCTTCCATCCCTCTCCCTCAGAATAGCGGTCATATATCGGCCCCCAGGCTCATCCACCCAGTTCCTTGACCACTTCTCAGCCTGGCTGCCGCACTTCATGTCCTCAGAACTACCAACCCTTATCCTTGGAGACTTCAACATCCCCATTAACAGTCCTACTTCCACATCTGCATCTCAGCTTCTATCACTAACCACTTCTCTAGGCCTCTCACAGCTTTCAACCTCTGAGACACACAAGGATGGCAACACCCTTGACCTGGTCTTTGTCCGCCTCTGTTCAATTTCCCACCTAAATAACTCACCGCTTCCACTCTCTGACCACAACATTCTCTCCTTCACGCTCACAAATCCTCCACCACCCCAGCGAACTCCTACCTACCGCACATTCAGAAATCTGCAAGCCATTAACCCTCAGACACTTTCAGACTCCCTACACTCTTCGCTGTCCCCAATCTCCTCTTTTTCTTGTCCTAATCTGGCTGTTCAGCACTACAATGACACTCTTAGAAGCACCCTTGACCAAGTAGCACCGCTCACCCTCAGAACTTCCAAACACACAGTAAAACAGCCCTGGCTCACATCGCAAACTCACCTTCTCCAGCGATGCTCTAGGAGTGCTGAACGCCTATGGAGAAAAACCCGCACACCAGAAGACTTCATCCACTTTAAATTCATGTTAAGAACTTATAATGCTGCCCTTCACCTCGCCAAACAGACCTACTTCACCACACTGATCTCCTCACTAGCCAACAACCCCAAGAAACTTTTTGACACTTTTCACTCCCTCCTCAGGCCAAAAGCACAAGCCCCTATCACAGACATTTGTGCTGATGACCTGGCCTCCCACTTTATAGAAAAATAGATACTATCCGTCAGGAAATCTGCTCTTAACCACCAAGTGCTGTGACTCCCATCCCACCCTGCATTTCCCCTGGCTCAATTTCCACATTTGATCCCATCACAGAAGAAGAAGTCTCCAGACTCCTCTCTTCCTCTCGTCCGACTACATGCACTACCGACCCCATCCCCTCACATCTCCTCCAGTCTCTTTCTCCTGTTGTCACAACTCACCTAACTACAATCTTCAATCTCTCACTCTCCTCTGGCATTTTCCCATCCTCCTTCTAACACTCCATCATTACTCCACTACTAAAGAAACCCGCTCTTGACCCTTCCTGCACAAACAACTACAGACCGGTCTCCAATCTCCCCTTCATCTCCAAACTTTTGGAGCGCCTAGTCTACTCCCGCCTCACCCGTTACCTCTCCACTCACTCCCTCCTAGACCCTTCACAGTCCGGCTTCCGACCCCTACATTCGACTGAAACTGCACTCATCAAAGTGACCAATGACCTTCTGACAGCAAAACGTAACGGCGACCACTCTCTGCTCATTCTACTCGACCTTTCTGCAGCTTTCGACATGGTTGACCACCGTCTCCTACTGTCCAGGCTCCACTCTCTAGGTATTAAGGATACTGTTCTCTCCTGGTTCTCCTCCTATCTTTCTGACCGCTCCTTCAGTGTTTCGTTCTCTGGCTCCACTTCATCTCCTCTCCCTCTCACTGTCGGTGTACCCCAGGGCTCAGTCCTTGGCCCCCTTCTCTTCTCTCTCTACACCGCCCCAATTGGACAGACCATCAGCAGATTTGGCTTTCAGTACCATCTTTATGCTGATGACACACAATTATACACGTCATCCCCCGACCTTACCCCCGCTGTACTACAGAACGCCACCGACTGTCTGTCCGCAGTCTCCAACATCATGTCTGCTCTCTATCTGAAACTCAACCTCTCCAAAACTGAACTTCTTCTGCTCCCGCCGTCTACTAACCTCCCTAAATCTGACATTTCCCTCTCAGTGGGCGGAACCATAATAACACCCCGGCAGCAGGCTCGCTGTCTGGGTGTTATGTTTGATACCAATCTCTCCTTCACCTCCCATATACAATCTCTTGCCCGCTCTTGCCGCCTACACCTAAAGAACATCTCTAGAATCCGCCCTTTTCTCACCATGGAAACAACAAAAACCCTCACTGTAGCATTGATCCACTCCTGCCTGGACTACTGTAACGCTCTATTACTTGGCCTCCCCATTACTCGACTATCCCCTCTCCAGTCCATCCTTAATGCAGCAGCCAGGGTTATCCATCTGGCTAATCGGTACTCGGACGCGTCCGCTCTTCGCCAGTCCTTACACTGGCTGCCCATTCATTATAGGATCCAATTCAAAGTACTTGTTCTCACCCACAAAGCTCTCCACACTGCAGCACCCCCTACATCTCCTCCCTCATTTCTATCTATCGGCCTAACCGACTGCTGCGCTCTGCAAACAACTTTCGACTAACCTCTGCACTAATCCGTACCTCCCACTCCCGACTCCAAGACTTCTCCCGCGCTGCGCCAATCCTCTGGAATGCTCTACCCCAAGAAATTAGGACTATCCACAATTTGCATGGTTTCAGGCGCTCCCTCAAAACACATCTGTTCAGAGCGGCCTATCACATTCACTAATCAAAGTCATTCTATGTGTAAGTGTGTGTGTGTGTGTAGCCCATTCACTATCTCCATCCATCCCTCACTCCCTTAAGATGGCTGGACCATCATTGTAAATGCACCATTGTATATACACACCTGTATTTTGTATCTCCCCCACCTCATTGTAGATTGTAAGCTCTCACGAGCAGGGCCGTCTTATTTTGCTTTAATTACTGTATTGTTAACGTTGTGACTTATGACTTGTGTTTTGAAACTGTTAAACTGTAAAGCGCTGCGGAATATGATGGCGCTATATAAATAAAGATATTAATTATTATTATTATTATCTGATATCAGAATAATATTCAAGAGAGTGTGTAGCACCAAAAACTGTAAGAATGCTTATAAATGATAGGGACAGGATGTTCATAGATTTGTCCAAGGCACTATGTGCCCTGTTTGGTGTCTGAACCCATCCTGCTATTAACTTGCTGACCAATCCCTGCCACTAGCTCACCAGTATGATGCCAACACTGCCAACTCTACCATTAAGGCCGGCGTCACACTGGCGACAGAATCGGACGACTGCAATGCGATGAAAAATCGCATTGCAGTCGGACCTATGTTGATCTATGGAGCAGCTCCCAGTATCAGATTTTTTGTGGTCCGTTTTAAATGTCCGTGTACAATCGCAGCATGCTGCGATTGTCACCGATTGTCGGTCGACAATCGCCAATGCAAGTCTATGGGAGCGATAAAAATCGGATTACAAACGGACCACACTGTGTGACTTGCGATGAAATCGCATCGGTGTCCTTTAGAAAAGCCGGCAATTCATCCCCGGCTATACTGTAAAATCACACTGACAGCTTTAATAAAGAATAGAAAGAATAGATATACACACATAGAATACATATATATATATATATGTGTAATTGTGACATGTATATATATATATATATATATATTATATTTATATTTCCTAGACTTCTACATACTGTAATAGCCGCAAATTCAATTGCCGGCTTCTGTGAAATCACAGAAGCCGACATGAAATGATACATTGTTTCCACACAGTTAACCATGTCATTTCCTGTATTTTGATATTTGTTTAGAACTTACAATTACATGAGTGTATTTGTGCAAAATTTCAGACATGTAGGGGTTAATTAAAGGTGTAATTTCGTTGAAAAAAAATGCGTGGGCTCCCGCTGTATTTTCTCCACCAGACAGACAAAGCAAAGCGAGTGGGGGCAGATAATAACAGCCTAGGGAGGGTACATTTTTTGTGCCCCCCCTGGCTACTAACAACTGCCCCCAGACACCCCAGAAAGGGCAAATCTCTAATTAGATTCGCCCTTTCTGGCACTTTGCCCGTCTATTCTCATTGCCCTGTAGCGGTGGCGAATGGGTTAATAATCTCACCTTACTGTCACCTTAGTATTGAAAGGTGACATTAAGGCAGGTTAATAATTGAGAGCTGTCAATTAGACAACTATCAATTATTAATCCTATTGTATGAAAGAAAAATCAAACGCACACAGTTTAATAAAAAATAAGTTTAATTAAATAATCACACAGTTTTTTACCATATTTTATTTTCCTGCTAAAACCATTTCCTGTAATAAAAATAAAATAAAAAAGCAAAATTATACTTACCAATCCGATGTACAGTCAGGTCCCACGCTGTAATCCATCAGAAAGGGTTAAGAGGTTACAGTTAGCAGGGAGATAATTCTGTCTACTAGCTCTAACCCCATGAATGAATAAGTTACTCTCCCAGTGAAAGTAGAGGAATAGATTCATGAATGGAGCTTAATTGATTTATTGGCAATTTAACTTTAGTGACCTGACCTAAAGGGAAAGTGGACACAATCAATTAAGCTTCATTCATGAAACACATCCTCTCCTGTCGCCAGGAGAGGAACTTATTCATTCAGGAGCTTTGAGCTGAGCATGCAGGATTACTTGCACTGCTTGGCTCAAAGCTAGTTAACCCTTTGTGAAGGATTACAGCGTGGGACGTGACAGATCAGCGGAATAGGTAAGAATAATGTTTTTTTGTTTTTTTATCTTTATTTTAGGAGATCAATGGCTTCGCACGGATTAAGTGTAAAATAAAATATGGTCAAAAAAATGTGTTTTTATTTCATTAAAATTAATTTTTATTAATGTGTCTGTGTTTTTTTAATTTACTTCAATAGGATTAATAATTGATAGTTGTCTAATTGACAGCTCTCAATTATTAACCTGCCTTAAGGTCACCTTTCAATACTAAGGTGACAGTAAGGTGAGATTATTAACCCATTCGCCACCGCTACAGGGCAATGGGAATAGACGGGCAAAGTGCCAGAAAGGGCGAATCTAATTAGAGATTTGCCCTTTCTGGGGTGTCTGGGGGCAGATGTTAGTAGCCAGGGGGGGCACAAAAAATGTACCCTCCCTAGGCTGTTATTATCTGCCCCCACTCGCTTTGCTTTGTCTGTCTGGTGGAGAAAATACAGCGGGAGCCCACGCATTTTTTTTTCAACGAAATTACACCTTTAATTAACCCCTACATGTCTGAAATTTTGCACAAATACACTCATGTAATTGTAAGTTCTAAACAAATATCAAAATACAGGAAATTACATGGTTAACTGTGTGGAAACAATGTATCATTTCATGTCGGCTTCTGTGATTTCACAGAAGCCAGCAGTTGAATTAGCGGCTATAACAGTATGTAGAAGTCTAGGAACTATAAATATATGTATATGTACATGTCACAATGACATGTATATATATATATATATATATATATATATATATATATATGTGTTCTATGTGTATATATCTATTCTTTTTTTTGTGATTGAAATACTATTCTTTTGGATCCATTATATGTCAGTTTTGCAAGCCTGCAAGAAAATCTCGCAAGTCGGATGAAAATCGGATGTTACAAGGTACACACACATGCGACTAAATCGCATCTTTGAAGGAAAATCGGATGCCAGAAGGATGTGTGATGTTTGCATTTTGATCCGACAATCGACCGTCTGAAACGGACCGATTTTTTGTCGTTGTGTGTGACGCCGGCCTAATGGTGCTTGCTGGACAAGATGGTGCAGGAATGGGGCTGAGTGTGTAACAATAACATGGTAAGAATAAGAGTACCAAGGCAATAATTAAGAGGAATATAAAAAATACTACCATATATTTACTAAAGCAGTAGAAGATGGACCACCGAAGAACTGCTCCACATCTCCTAGCAGATAAAGGTCAGCCAACTAGATGAAAACGTAATGGTATAAGGGGCATTTTCATTGCAAAATAATTGTTGAAAACTATCGTTCATCTGGTGAAATGATCTTTGGTGCAGCATAAAAGATCATCATTCTCGGCGATACATCGTTTCATGTAAACAGGACTCTCACTGTCGAGAACAATATCAGCCTATGCGCAATGAGTGATCTAGTATAGAATGCTCAGTGCGCATCATTTACTTTGGTTCTGCCTGTTTAAACAGGAATTCAAACTACCACTGATAGGTAAAAATGTACCAATTCCCGGTTGTGTCATGCTGCCGGTCGTTTCATGTAAACGGATCATTACGATTCATTGTACACAGACCGACCAGCAGTTTAATAGTCTGGAAGGCTGCGCTAAACGATGTGGACTGAACAATCGGTAATAGCGCTGTGCACATAGGCTGTAGTTGTTTTCAGCGGATCATTGTCCTGGGTAAGCCTGCTTAACACTAGAAGTCCCAGAGAGGGGTCATTTAACATTTCTACCTTTGGAACCCAGAGATGGGTCGAATGACCTGAAGGATTTTAGCTAACATCCTATAATCACCGTCTTTTGTTCTGTATTCTGCAGATTCCTCAGGCAATGGCCACATTTACAAATGAAAGGATGCTAATTGGAGCCATCAGAGTTGTCAGTTTGATTTGACCCTCTTTCGGGACTTCAGGGGGGAGATCGAAATTTCTGGGACTTCTAGAGTTAAAAAATCATTGCACCTGCTGATCGAGTGTATTGCTCATTCATCAGGTAATTGACAGCCTTTTTACAATACAAGAGTATCATGAAACGAGCGATCCTTGGAAGTAAATGCACCTAAGTCATTAGGGTGTGACAGAATGGACTGAGCAAAGTATTGCAGATATTTTCAGGAATTGGTAACTACTGATAAGGGATTACGTACTGATATTGTGCATAATAAGTCCCCCCCATAATGTACTTTTCTTATGGCCCTAGTGGGAGCCTGAGTGGGTCTCTTAGTTGAGAGTGCCAGCTAGATTGCTGATCATTTAAACACTATGTTTAGGCTGGTTTCATACGTCAGTGTCTCCGGTACGTGTGGTGACAGTTTTCTCACATACCGGAGACACTGACACATGTAGACCCATTAAAATGAATGGGACTATGCACGTCAGCGTGTTTTCACGGACCGTGTGTTGGTGTGCAAAACATGCTGACCTGTCCATTTTTTTCCGGCAGCACGGTCCGCAAAACGTACACACGTAGAACATTACACTGTCCTCGGTGTGCACGGACGGCCACCGGGGAAGTAGCGCTACAGTAAGCTGTTGTTCCCCGGCGGCTGGTACTGAAGCCGTCTGTCATCCTCCCTGCTCTGCCGGCGAGCAGCGCGAGTAGGGGAGAATGGATGAAAGCCGCTTTCAGCACCTGCCACCGGGGAACAGTGCTTACTGTAGCGCTACTTCCCGGCCATCTGTGTGGTACTGATGCGGCACACGGGCGTCATACGGTTGCCACACGTGTGCCGCAAAAATCCCATTCACGAGACACGGACAGATATCTCCGGTACCGTCTTTTCCGGTACCGGAAATATCAGGACGTGTAAAACAGGCCTTAGTGAATAATTGTATTCCCAATGAAATACAAAATCTGTAGTATCTTTTCTTAACAATCTTCTTTGTGCCACTCCTCAGTTATTCCTCCTGCTAATGTTTGGAAACTGACTGTCAAACTGTAGGAACTCACCACTGATGAGAGGAAGAATAACACACGGTTGTATATTATTCATACATTTCCAAAAGGAATAATAAAGGAGCAGAACAAGGAAGAGTTATAATAAGAGCTGTAACAATGATATATCATATATAATACTAATATTTCTTAAATCAGACATGTGGCGGAGGCTGACGGGTTCTCTTTAACAAGGAGACATACTTAGAGAGAACTTGGCTTTTATTTCTCACTAAAGCTGAACCTCTGTTTGTCCAGCGTCACCTCATTCCTCACTGGTTAGAGGCACAGGCCGATTATTCCTACGTGTTGTCAGGAATAGTTAGTCAGTATTTAGGTATTTAATATGAATCATTACCGCACTCAAGTTTTGTCAGCAGTTTTCCATTTGTCCAGTCTTTGTTGCAGACACAGTCCCATGTCATTTATTCCTTTCAGTATGACCTAACTTGCAATAGCAATCCCCATGCTTGTGACTTCTTCACGTCTTTGATTGATTAGTATTTGCATGAAGCCCTTTTATGTTGGCATGCAAAAGCACTTTACAGAAAGCATTTTAATAACACTTCTTAAGTGTTCCTACTTGAATGTTTTGGGTGTTGAGAGGTAAATTTTATGGCCAAGTCAAGGCTGAACATAGGAGCAGATACTGTTAGCTCAGCACCATCAGAACAGGTCCAAGACACCACCAGGACAGAACTCTCTGGCAGGTTGAATAAGGGAGGAAGACTCTGCATTGACAAGGTATTGACAGGGGAGAATTATTAAAAACTAGTGCAAGGTGAAAGAAGAGGAGTTATCCATAGAAAGCAATCATATTGCTGCACTTTATTGCCAAAATTGCTCTTTGAAATAAGAGCAGCAATCTGTTTGGTTGCTATGCACTGCTGCACTTTTACCTTTCACCAATCTGAATGGTGTTGTCAACTGCAGGACATCCATTCTTAAATTATATAGTCTCAACAGCCTCCCCTAAAAACAACACATATGGCCTAAATATCCCATGACTTCCATAACTACTTGTACGTTGATGATACCCAGATCTACCTCTCTGGCCCAGAAGTCACCTCTCTGCTGACCAGAATCCCAAAGTGTCTATCAGTCATATCCTCCTTTTTCTCCTCTCGCTTTCTAAAACTTAATGTGGACAAAACGGAACTCATCATCATGTATGTATCACAATTAACGACAGCACCCTTTCCACAGTACCAGATATTTGCTGCCTCAGAGTTACCCTCGATTTTGCCCTCTCCTTAAAACTGCACATCCAAGCTCTTGCCACCTCCTGCCACCTCTAACTCAAAAATATTTCCAAAATCCATCCTTTCTTCAACTTTGAATCTTCTAAAATGTTAGTGTGGAGCCCAGCTGCGCTTGGAGTCACATTTCCCAGGAGGATGCACCAAAGGTAACACCCACAAGAGACCTGATATTCATTCACACATCTTCACCAATCCCTAGAGCCACCAGAGGGAGCCTTTCCAGAGTATATAAGGATGGTGAAGACACTGAAGAGCAGACAGTCTAGTCAGAGGGCTGCAGCCTGCAGTGTCACCTTGTAGACTAGAGCAGAGTTCAGTGTAGTTGGTGATTCTACACAGAAGTGAGAGTTTGTTTTTAGCTGGGAGAGCAGAGAAGCTCAGCAGCCTAGCTGAGAGGAGTGTTAGAGTGTAGCTCTAGGCGTGTGCACAGATCAGTGAGTCTGCAAAGCCAGGTGCAGGTCAGACGTTGAATCCTGATAGCCACTTCAGACAGAGCTTGGAAAGAGAGAGAGAGAAAGAGAACAGCAGTTGTTGAAAGAACCTGAAATCTGCAGCTCTAAGCTTAGTTCAACGTGTGGAGGCTAGTACCAGTGGAAAGATAGCCACTCCAGCCTAGTCAGAACTGAGTCAACTGAGTTCAGTTCAGTGAGCAAGCGTGCCGACGCTTTGAGAGCGGTGAAGAAAGGAGAAGAAGCAGCCATCTACTGCTAGTGTGCTTATGTTAAAGGTCGGAGTAGGACGAAAGGCGAGTGGAGTAAGAAGAGAGTAACGGAGGTTGAAATAGCATTGATAGCTTACCTCTACTCTGAATAACCGGACACCGGGTCCGAGCTTGCTAGAATCTACACGACTAGTAGGAGATACCGGAGACCCTGCGGGACTTCAAGTCGCAGGGGCCCACAAGTGTTGATACGTAACTGGGTCAGGAAGACAGGAGTCTGGCAGGATCCGCCATTAGAGACACTGTTTTGTCCAAGAGAAGGCCCTACCACAAAGTCAGCCGGGCGTGTAAAGTTGAAGACAGAGTTAGGCTCGTTTCACACAGGTCAGAAACTCACACTACAGGAGTAAGGAGGCCCTACACCTACTCAGTGGGAAGAACTGGACGTGCATCCTTCACCCTGCAGTACCCCGGGACGTGCCTGCAATAACATCTTCAGTAAAGGTACAGAAAGAGACTTTTGTGTGTGTGTTCACATTATTGCTCCTACGGCTGAACTCCCCTCCACCGTCTTGCATCCCTACACAGCTATCTACCCTGAGGGACCCAGTCTTGCCTGTGGAAGACTTAACACCTTGCTGCCCAGAAATAACCCCTCAGCGGATTTACACAGCAGCGCTGGTCACACTGACCAGGTACCACAGGTGGCGTCATAAACATCTTACAAACCACTTTAATCTCCTGTAAATATCCCCCTTTTCAGTGAGCGCCCAGGGCCATGGACCGAGCTGTGTCGCCGTGACATCCCCATAGAAGTGAACGGGCTCGGTGCCGAGTACCCACGGCCCTGGCGGGCGACTCATCTTTTGGCGTCACGAACAGGATCCGAAGCTCGTGAAAAGCGAGTCTTGTGTGCCTGAGTTGGACTGTTTTGTGCAAAAAGACTGAATTGCTATTTTTGTGAGTTTGCCGCCATTTTACCGCCATGTTCGTGCCCTGAGGCGCTGGTGAAGAAGGGGGGCGTGCATTCGTGGGCGTACCCCCCCTGTGGCGCGAAAATTATGGCCGCCTTATCCAAATGCTTCTACGTCAGATCGTGCCCCACAGCAAAGGAGATCCGCCTCCTCTTCATCCTCAGTGCAAGGAAGAGAAAGCGAAAATCCTGCCTCCACGGAAAAGACCAGAGTGTTCCGGATGGAAAACACAGTCTGGCCTGGAGAGAGATGGCAGAAGGACAGGAGTCGCTGTAGGTGGGGAATGGAGGTGCGCAGACCCTGTTCCCCTGAAGAGGCGCAGCCTGTGCCCGAATCGTCCCCAGGTCGGGAAGGAGATGGCGAGCCCTATTGTGTGGAGGAGGTGGATGCTGCGCTGCGGGATCTGGCCCGACACCGCGCTGAGATGGAGGCGATGGAGCGGAGCTGGCGGGCCCTGAAGCTGCGGCTGCAGTGGGACCGACTGCTCTCCCCCCAGGACGCGCGACTGCCACCCGCGCCACCACTGGAACCAGCGGCTGAGAGGGAACCGGAGGCCGAAACCGGAAGAGCTATACCTGACCCCGCCGAGGATGCGGAGAGAGGAGAGGAGGCTGCGGAGGCCTTGCCCGGACCGGAATGCCAGCCAGGCCTGGAACCAGATGTTGTACCGGAAATTAAGGAATGCAGTCCCCGGTAGGGACGATGGAAGAGATCCTGCCCGGAGCTGTTGAAGTGGACTGGGAGGAAATTGAGCTCCTGGACGATGAGGAGTACGCCGCCCAGAGAGAAAATGAGTGGAGACGCCGTGAACAGGAGGAGCGGCAGCTATGGGAGCAGCGTGAGGAGCAGCGACTTCGCCAGAGGTACCGGGAGAGAGATCTCGCCGATAAGGAGAATGTACGGTGAGACAGAGGTACGCTCCGGGAACCGCGGCGCCAGGGGGCAGTACGGGAGTTCAAGCTCCAGGGAGGCTGGGGGTTCGTACATGAGCCCGGGCTCTACCAGGAAGTTTTTGTAAACCGCAGGGATGTGGAGTCTCACCTGCCTGAGGGACACCTGGACAGGGACCTGCTGATAGGAGATGTTGTAACCTACACCCGGCATTGGGGTCTTAAGGGGTGGTATGCCCTGAACGTCTCCAGGGTCAGCGCCCCGGTCCCAGAAGCAGGGAATGCGCCTCGCATATCAGTGTCCCAGGCCCCAGCCACACCGGCGCCAGTCCGCGCACCAGTACCACGCTCTGAAACGCTGCAGAGCGCAGCAGTTGCTAGTGCGCCCCCTGCTGAGTCATGCCTGCGCACGCAGCAGAGCGCAAGCCTAAGAGAGGCACCTGTCAGGCCTCCAGGAAGCAGAAGAGAAAGCTGAAATGAGAACTGTGGCTACTCAGACACCGGTAGCAGGGCATGATCTCATGGTATTGCGGTTTAAGACCCATAGTGTGCTTCCAGCCCCAGGTATGGAAGATGCTGCCATGTTTAAAGATTTGTCTGATGAAGACCAGTAGGACCCGGACAGGGTTTACTGAACTGCTGAAGAGTTAAGAGTTGCTTCACCCGGACGGGTATATCCAGTTGTTTGAAATGTTGCACTTTATTGTGATTTAATGTGATTTATTATGATGATGTTCTTTGCTGAGGACTGGTGCTGAGGACTCTGCCAGCACAAAAACATTTCTTATATATAGTTGGCACTTTGTGCCCCATCTTGATTTTACGTAAGCCATCATTACCTCAAGAAGACAAAACCCGTTTGGTGTGGCCGAAAGTGAGGTCTGCTAAAAGAGAAGTCTTGCAGCCCACCCAGGACCACCGTGGGAGGTTTGGAGCGGGTCCTCCACAAGTATACTGTTTACTTGACAAGTACTTTGCACTACCTTTTATATTAAAAGTGTATTTATTGTTGTAACGTTAAAGAGTCCTCACCTCCCGTAAGGGAAGAGTTAATGTTGTTGTTAACTAAAAATGTTTTCTTTCAGCCCGGGAGTGCTGATGTTTACTAGGGGGGAAGTGGAGCCCAGCTGCGCTTGGAGTCACATTTCCCATGAGGATGCACCAAAGGTAACACCCACAAGAGACCTGATATTAATTCACACATCTTCACCAATCCCTAGAGCCACCAGAGGGAGCCTTTCCAGAGTATATAAGGATGGTGAAGACACTGAAGAGCAGACAGTCTAGTCAGAGGGCTGCAGCCTGCATTGTCACCTCGTAGACTAGAGCAGAGTTCAGTGTAGTTGGTGATTCTACACAGAAGTGAGAGTTTGTTTTTAGCTGGTAGAGCAGAGAAGCTCAGCAGCTTAGCTGAGAGGAGTGTTATGTTTCGGTAGCTGAGGAGTGCAGGCAAAAAAGGCAATACACCAGAGCAGTTGGAATCTATGAGATTGCAGTACCCTGACTAACCACAACAACTAGAGGCAGCCGTGGAGCGTTCCTACGTTGGTCCTAGACGCCTCGTCACAGCCTGAGAAACTAACTACACCTAAAGATAGATATAGGAAAGCTATCTGCCCGGAGCAGAACCCCAAAGATAATAGAAAGCCCCCAAACATGTAATGGCGGTTAGACAAGAAGAAATACTGACACAGACAGAAAATAGTATGAGCAAACGTTGGGGCCCAAACTAACTAAATAGAAAAGGATAGGAAGGGTACTTACTGCAATCCCAGAAAACCCTGAAAAGCACCAACTCTACTAATTTCAAAAACACCTGAGATCACACGACCTCTACCACCTAAATTAGTTCTCTGGTGTAACAAAATCAAAACAGCAGCCACTGAAAAAACTGGAAAAAGCAAAAGTACAAACATCAGTGGCTGAACTAAACTGAGAGGGCAAAAGCCCCGGAGGGGACCCTGAAGGCCCCCACAGAAGTGCAGGACAAAATGCAAAAATCAAGCACAAAAACAAAAAGAAGAAAATGTCTTATCTGTTAGCAGGAGATGCAGACACGACACAGCAGGCTACAAGGGAAACAGGAATCAAGGATAGAGACCAGAACAATTGATCACCGGCAACCCTGATGGGAAGGTGACTCCCTTATATAAGACCAGTCAGTAACACCTGATTCCCAATCCTCACAATCTTCACTGGACAGACCAGCACCGCTTGTAACCACCAGAGGGAGCCTCTGCTCAGAACTCATCCCAAGCCCACTCACAACAGAGGAGTGTTAGAGTGTAGCTCTAGGAGTGTGCACAGATCAGTGAGTCTGCAAAGCCAGGTGCAGGTCAGACGTTGAATCCTGATAGCCACTTCAGATAGAGCTTGGAAAGAGAGAGAGAGAAAGAGAACAGCAGTTGTTGA
This sequence comes from Oophaga sylvatica, assembly GCA_033576555.1. NCBI lineage: Eukaryota > Metazoa > Chordata > Amphibia > Anura > Dendrobatidae > Oophaga > Oophaga sylvatica. Next base: position 820,038,502 of record JARQOD010000001.1, on the reverse strand, counting down.
AAGAACCTGAAATCTGCAGCTCTAAGCTTAGTTCAACGTGTGGATGCTAGTACCAGTGGCAAGATAGCCACTCCAGCCTAGTCAGAACTGAGTCAACTGAGTGCAGTTCAGTGAGCAAGCGTGCCGACGCTTTGAGAGCGGTGAAGAAAGGAGAAGCAGCCATCTACTGCTAGTGTGCTTATGTTAAAGGTCGGAGTAGGACGAAAGGTGAGTGGAATAAGAAGAGAGTAACGGAGGTTGAAATAGCATTGATAGCTTACCTCTACTCTGAATAACCGGACACCGGGTCTGAGCTTGCTAGAATCTACACGACTAGTAGGAGATACCGGAGACCCTGCGGGACTTCAAGTCGCAGGGGCCCACAAGTGTTGATACGTAACTGGGTCAGGAAGACAGGAGTCTGGCAGGATCCGCCATTAGAGACACTGTTTTGTCCAACAGAAGGCCCTACCACAAAGTCAGCCGGGCGTGTAAAGTTGAAGACAGAGTTAGGCCTCGTTTCACACAGGTCAGAAACTCACACTACAGGAGTAAGGAGGCCCTACACCTACTCAGTGGGAAGAACTGGACGTGCATCCTTCACCCTGCAGTACCCGGGACGTGCCTGCAATAACATCTTCAGTAAAGGTACAGAAAGAGACTTTTGTGTGTGTGTTCACATTATTGCTCCTACGGCTGAACTCCCCTCCACCGTCTTGCATCCCAACACAGCTATCTACCCTGAGGGACCCAGTCTTGCCTGTGGAAGACTTAACACCTTGCTGCCCAGAAACAACCACTCAGCGGATTTACACAGCAGCGCTGGTCACACTGACCAGGTACCACAGGTGGCGTCACGAACATCTTACAAACCACTTTAATCCCCTGTAAATATCCCCCTTTCAGTGAGCGCCCAGGGCCACGGACCAAGCTGTGTCGCCGTGACATCCCCCATAGAAGTGAACGGGCTCAGTGCCGAGTACCCCACGGCCCTGGCGGGCGACTCATTAGTGCATGCCCTCGTCATCTCCCACCTCGACTACTGTAATATTCTCCTCTATTGCCTCCCTGCTAACACTGGTCCCTCTCCAGTCTATCATTAACTCTGCTGCATGACTAATCCACTTCTCTCCACGCTACTCCTCTACTCTCCCATCTGTAGATCCCTTCATTGGCTCCCAATTTCCTAACATCTCCAGTTCAAACTGCTAACACTGACCTACAAAGCCGTCTATAATCTGTCTCCTCCGTATATCTCCGAACAAGTTTGCCGATATCTTCCAACATGCAACCTCTGGTCCTCCCAAGACCTCTTCCTCTCCTCCACACTGATTCGCTTCTCACTCAATCACCTCCAAGACTTCTCCCTAGTGTCCCACATCCTCTAGAATTCTCTGTCTCAACATATCCGACACAATCAGAACCTTCAGAGGGAACTTGAAAACCCACCTCTTCAGGAAGGCTTACATCCTGCAATGACCCTGCTGTCACTTCACCACCATCTAAGCTGCAGCAACCCCCAACCTGACATCTCCTTCTCCATTATCCTTA